>JAVLUX010000020.1:2450000-2860000 GCA_032164185.1 Moxostoma hubbsi
TGAATGCCACTTTGGTGAATAAAACAACCAATTTCTTTCCATAAGAGCAAAATCTTTACAATATTCCAAACTTTTGGCTGCCTGTGTGTGTGTGTGTGTGTGTATATATATACACACACACACACACACACACACACACACACACACACACACACACACACACACACACACACACACACACACACCGTTTTCATCTGCATGAGTCCTGAAGCCATTTCATCCTGGATTATTTTATTTTAAATTATATTTTAAACAACATGCCCTCGTGCTTCAGTGTATTAATTAGGCCTGGGTAGCTCAGCTATTAAAAATGCTGACTACCAGCCCTTGAGGCTCGAGTTCGAATCCAGGGCGTGCTGAGTGACTCCAGCCAGGTCTCCTAAGCAATCCAAATTAGAGCCTCCACACGCACTATGTCTCCATGGTAACGCACTCAACAAGCCACATAAGATGCAAGGGGTGACGTCTCAGATGCGGAGGCAACTGAGATTTGTCCTCCGCCACCAGGATTGAGGTGAGTCACTACCACCATGAGGACTTAAGAGTGCATTGGGAATTGGGCATTCCAAATTGGGGAGAATATATACACTCACCTAAAGGATTATTAGGAACACCATACTAATACTGTGTTTGACCCCCTTTCGCCTTCAGAACTGCCTTAATTCTACGTGGCATTGATTCAACAAGGTGCTGAAAGCATTCTTTAGAAATGTTGGCCCATATTGATAGGATAGCACCTTGCAGTTGATGGAGATTTGTGGGATGCACATCCAGGGCACGAAGCTCCCGTTCCACCACATCCCAAAGATGCTCTATTGGGTTGAGATCTGGTGACTGTGGGGGCCCATTTTAGTACAGTGAACTCATTGTCATGTTCAAGAAACCAATTTGAAATGATTCGAGCTTTGTGACATGGTGCATTATCCTGCTGGAAGTAGCCATCAGAGGATGGGTACATGGTGGCCATAAAGGGATGGACATGGTCAGAAACAATGCTCAGGTAGGCCGTGGCATTTAAACGATGCCCAATTGGCACTAAGGGGTGCCAAGAAAACACACACACCATTACACCACCACCACCAGCCTGCACAGTGGTAACAAGGCATGATGGATCCATGTTCTCATTCTGTTTACGCCAAATTCTGACTCTACCATCTGAATGTCTCAACAGAAATCGAGACTCATCAGACCAGGCAACACTTTTCCAGTCTTCAATTGTCCAATTTTGGTGAGCTCTTGCAAATTGTAGCCTCTTTTTCCTATTTGTAGTGGAGATGAGTCGTACCCGGTGGGGGTCTTCTGCTGTTGTAGCCCATCCGCCTCAAGGTTGTGCGTGTTGTGGCTTCACAAATGCTTTGCTGCATACCTCGGTTGTAACGAGTGGTTATTTCAGTCAAAGTTGCTCTTCTATCAGCTTGAATCAGTCGGCCCATTCTCCTCTGGCCTCTAGCATCAACAAGGCATTTTCGCCCACAGGACTGCCGCATACTGGATGTTTTTCCCTTTTCACACCATTCTTTGTAAACCCTAGAAATGGTTGTGCGTGAAAATCCCAGTAACTGAGCAGATTGTGAAATACTCAGACCGGCCCGTCTGGCACCAACAACCATGCCACGCTCAAAATTGCTTAAATCACCTTTCTTTCCCATTCTGACATTCAGTTTGGAGTTCAGGAGATTGTCTTGACCAGGACCACACCCCTAAATGCATTGAAGCAACTGCCATGTGATTGGTTGATTAGATAATTGCATTAATGAGAAATTGAACAGGTGTTCCTAATAATTCTTTAGGTGAGTGTATATTGGCTACACCAACCGCAAAAGATGACTAACTTAGATGCACTACGTGTCTTTAATTTGAAGCTTCGTTAGGTTCACAATAATCAACAGTGTACTTATAAGAAAGCTACAAAATTAAAATGCACCACTGTGAAGCGTCCTGCTCAAGTCATGCTTGCAAAGGTGGTTTGGGTCGATCAGCTTGTTCTTCCAAACTTTCATTATTTCATTCATTATCGGGCTTGGCAAAAACCAACACCGCTGTTGTTTACAACTGCTCAGCAATACTCTGGAACTGAAACTCTTATGGTAAGGGCCGTTAAATTTCCGACACACGGTCTACGCGGTTGAATAATCATAACAGACTAGGTCAGCTGACCAATCAGAGCAGACTGGGCTTTTCAGAAAGGGGGTCTTTTAAGAGACAGGAGGTAAATCAGAGTATTTGAGCCAGAGGATGAGGAGCGGGGAAAATAAATGTGCAGTATGAGAAAAATAACGTGTCTTTTTAACATTAAAGCATGTAAACCAATTCTTGTAGACCCCTAAAATAAATTGATGAACCTGTAAATTAGCATAATATGAGCTCTTTAAGTTTATATCGTTTAATAATAGAAACAGTTCAAATCCATCCTGAGGCGATGTGTAATGTTGTGTGAGTTTGCACTTTGTCAAATGTGATAAAATTCCAAATTCAATGCACCGTAAAATATACAGGCTTCAAAATTACATCCCGTAAAGCCTGAAGCATGGTTACCGTATTTTTTTTATGGTGAATTTTTGGCAACCACAGCTGTAAATTTTTACAGTGTATTTTCTTGCCTACACTTTTTAACACAGCCATCACACATGCTTTATAAAAGATTTGCCAGGTACATTATTTTAATAACACTAGGCACAATGCATTCATCTTACGCACAACATAGAGAAACATTCTAACGTTAAAGAACATTCTAACGGTAAAGAACTAGTTTCAATACATTTTAAGCTCAATCGACAGTATTTGTGGCATAATAATGGATTGATTACCACAAAAAAATTACTTAGACTTGTCTTTCCTATCCTTTAAAAAAAGCAAAAGATTTCAGTGAGGCACATTCAGTGGAAGTGAATGGGGGCCAATTCTTAAATGTTAAAATACTCACCGTTTCAAAAGTATAACCATAAGATTTAAACACTGTGTGCGTTAACATGATTTTAGTGTGATAAAATCACTTACTAACTTTGTTGCCAAAATGATTTAATGTCAACAAACCCTAAAACGACTGTAAAAATAACAATTAAAATAACTTTACAGCTCAAATAATACATGCACTTGTATTACTGTACAAAATACAATAATCCAAGTGCACTCAGTAACTTTTGTCTTGTGTCATCTTGGACTTACACTAACACCTATCGGCTTGGATGCAGCATCATTTAAAATCAATAGTTTTCAGTTTCAGATGACATTGTAGAAATGTAGTATTCACAGTCAGTCATAGTTACTTTAATCAATGAGTGAAAGTGTCAAATAACAGGACGGTTACTGAGATTAAGTGAGTAGTATTCAGCTGGTCACATGATTCTAACATGGCCGCCCCCATGTGTGGACCCTCTCCATGTAGAATAAAACAGCTTTTATAAGGTTACTGATATGACTTCATTTTAATGCGAGTGCTCATGATTTCCTACATATATTGCAAAATTACAATTCATGTCTTTAGGAGTTAAACCTTTTTAATGAGGGAAAAATGACTGCGTGCATCTTTAAAGAAAAAGAGGGAATCGATTGCGCTTTACTGGTATTCAACCCGGAATATTCCTATAAATCAGCAAAACATTTGAATGCGAACAGTCCTTAAAGAGTGTAATGTCTAGCTGGTTTAACTGGTTACCCGACCTGAAGCTGGTGATCAAGCTAACAAGATCCTAAAACCCGTCGAGTGTGTAATTGTGTGGTCTCTGTCAAGAGGTCGGACACACTGGACATCTGTAAGAAGACACCACATACCCATTTTTCTGTCTCTTTCTGATTGTTTATGTATCTCTGCGTGTGTGTCCTCCAAATTTACACTCCCTTCTTTGGTGTCACTGCTCCACACATACACGAGATCATAATAACTGTGTATGCGCTGGATATGCTCAATGCATGACACATTAATTCTATATAAACACGCAGTTTGTGCGCTGTAATCGCTCTATACGCATGTATATAATGAGTCTCACCTGTGCTCTCGCCGCGCGTTCGCTTTCTCATGACGGCTTTCTTTTGGTGCTCCATTAATTTAATTCATACATGGACACAAACACGCACACCACACAAACACATGACGGCAAGCGAAATAACCAATCATTCTATGGCAAAGGTATGGCTCATGAATATGTATTAGCCCTTCAGATGTTGTTTCAAGTACTCCAGAGTGCAGTCTGGACGATGGGGCGTGGCGAAACATTGGAGCGGGATGCCGCGTGTAGCTCCGCCCATACATGATTTGATTGGTTTATACCACAGAGCTTACTGGTGGTGTATTTCTTTGAGAAGTGTGACGCTTTAAGCTAAACATACTCAAGGGGAGACTAGTTTCTGGGTTTTATGAGGACATACATAAATCACTACGTCTGTGTTTTACTGAATTATAATACAGCTCAAAAAGTAAATGAAGAAAAATCATTAAAAAACAGCATACAGTTTCTATTAATAAGCAAACATGACGTTCAGAGCAGAATTCTGAGTTATTTTAGTGCAGTACCTGTAACTGAGATTCTAGTGCACACATGCCTCTCATATTTGTCCCTCATGTGACACACGGATTTATTTTCGTGAATTGATTGTGCATGTTCATGCTTTCACTTTTTCATCTTATCCGATTGTGCTGTTATTTCCCTTTTAAATCCTCATGTAACTGGCAAATTGTAAACTCTTGTTTGATTATGAAGCACCCCGCTGCTGTGGCACAATGAGTCCAATGTCTGAATGTGATTGAAGTGGACAAACACCTCTTAAATCGTTCCACTATTTTTACTGCCCCTTGTGTTGGAGCTATTCGGTGTCGCCATGGACCATCATCGTAAAATGCTGCTTTTGGGGAATAGTTTTGAGCATGACTCAATCGAATGTGTTCATTTGAAACCATCCAGATGGCCTCAAATAAATTGTACTTTTACAAGCAACGTTACTGATGCCACATGCGAATAGATAGGAAAAGTAAAAAGTTAAAGTTGATGACAATTTATTATGCGTTTTGCGTATAAAATATACAGATTTTGTTGTGAAATATTGTTGAAGAATCTCTCTTTTTGCAAGAAAACTCTCAAGAGTTCAGTGTTCCAGATATCAAAAATAGCAACCAACAAACTTGAGAAAGGCCAGCTGTCCATTCTGACTCTTAGTCCAAAACCTCATCTTCTATAGTTTGTTATCTGGCATTACCTCACATATCCCTTCATTATTTTTGTAACCAATGGATACTATTCACCACCATTATCTCAGAGCCTTTTGATATCTTTTTACTGGTAGAAACCTGGCTTTAATCTTTTTAATTACTTTGACTTTTTTTGGAGTTGTTTTACTCCTTATCTTCAGCTGTGTTTCAAGGTCCATAGTCTCATTATTTTGTTACAGCTGGGTGCTCTTTGTGGTTTTTGCTGCATTAACACTTCGTAACCTCATATGCTCTCTTCTGGGTCACACAAAGGCCAGGAAACTCATAAGTACTCTGATATAAAAACATACTAGAATATTGAAAAAAAGACTAATTTCACAGATGTATATCAGATGTAATCATTGGTGGGTCACACAAAAAGGTAATCCAACAACAAATGACTAATTACATATCAAAATTGAGACCAGATTACACTTCTCATTACTTCATGTAAAAGTACTCACTTGTAATTACTTTGTAAAACTTTTTTTTTTTTTAGAGAAGTTTTTATTTTCCACTCAGAGGGCCTTATTCACGAAACATGAGCTGAACAAATGTATGTAAATCATTAGAAAAACGATTATGTAAATTGTTCCATTCAACTCAATGGGACAATTTAAGTTAGAATGCGTACACACACACATTTGTCTTGCTAATCTTTCATGAATAAGCACCAATGAATTCAAAATATCACTCACTCAGCATTAATTTCTTCCTGACAATGACTCATTAGTGACTCTTCAGCGGTCACAGAAAAATGAATATCATTTATTTTTTAAATGTGCACTCAGTAACTTTTGTCTTTGTGTCATCTTGGAATTACAGACACCTATCGGCTTGGATGCAGCATCATTTAAAATCAATAGTTTTCAGTTTCAGATGACATTGTAGAAATGTAGTATTCATAGTCAGTCATAGTTACTTTAATGAGAACAATTAAGGAGATTAAGCAAATAGTATTCAGCTGGTCATGTTATTCTTAGTACCAATTAGTGGGTAACGATGTTAAATGGACCCCTTTCCTGAAATATTACAGCAACCAGTGAGAGATTTCAAAATCATATTAAGTTATAGAATAGCAAAGTTTCCTGTAGCATAAATGGAAGAGCATGGTGCAAACAATGCCAAGACCACAGGTTCAATTCCCAAGATAGACACACACTTATATAAATGTACAATACCTTGAATGCACACTTTGTGCACACGTTACTTTTGGATAAAAGCTTCTGCCAAAATTTGTACATTTAAAACCTTACAACCGCAAAGGTTAAGAGACGACTTTCATCAATCATGTACAATCAAACAATACTGAAAAAAAGTTTATTTTACTTGAGAAAATGAAGACAGTTAAAACTGAAAATTGACAATACACTGAAAAGGAGTTCAACAGCAAGCCATAAACTAAAAAGTGGTGATAAACTGCCAATCCAAAAAATATCACACTTCTGCATGCGTGTCATCACTGAATAACATTTACTGAAATCCCTCTCCTGAAAGGAAATTATGTTGTTAAAACATGTTAGAAAAGTCTTGACTATTCTATAGTTTCAACATATTTATCATAATGACAAAGCACACAATGTTAAGCACTTATGATTTGGACTACTCAATAAAACAGTAAAAACCTTTATAACATAATACGTTCATGGAATTTCTCTGACAAACCCAGTATGAGATTGGAATGAGTAAATATTAGAAATAAAGCTAAGCTAACAGAGCAAAAGATACATTATGCAAAATGTTGGGAAAGCGATGTGCTGTTCACTCGTTGGGATTGGGGTTGGCGTCTGGATACTGAGAGAGGTCAAATGTCAGGACCTTACTGATGACGCAGTCTCCTTGCTGTTGACGAGACAGAGAGACAGTGAGTGATGTGCAGGGATGTCACAAACATGTTTTTATATGAACTCTGACCTCTGGCAATTTATGTAATTTTTTATTGACAAAAATGTCCTTTAAATTCAGTCAATACTTTATATTCATTAAATGAATGACAATTTTAGTTGACTAAAATAACGTTTTAATTGATGATAATGTACAAAATCACAAGCATGTATATAACTAAGAACAAACTTTTACCACATATTTAAACACTAAAAAACAAAGTAGAAACATCACATTTTTAACTATATATCAAATATGGGTTATCGTGATAAAATCTTATATAATGATACGAGTAATTTCATATCCCGATTATTAAATATATCACAATATAGTAAAATTTTTTTTTGCAAAATCAATAAAAATTGGCTAAAAATAAATAACCATATTGTACTGCCTAGGGATGTCGCAATCACCTGATTTCACAATTAATCGCGATTAAAATGGTCACGGTTATTAAAACGTAAGAATTTGGAAGCTACGGCTAAAAACCGTAAAAAACAACCATAGACATAATTGTCTATATAAAAAAAAGGCTAATATATATATATATCTGTGAAAACAACAACTTGGTTTTAAATCATTCTTACGATAATGCTAAATTTCGATTATGCCACATTTCAGTCTGATATGTTGATGACCAATATTATTATTATTTAGAGTTGTCAGAGTTAACACTTTAATTGCATGCGATTCATTTAAAAAGTTTAATGCATTAACGATTAACGCATATACCAGTATAATCAGTTTTTGGGAGGGCGGAACCTTTGTAATGTGTACACCCAGATTAATTAAACTGACACACACCACAGCAGTGCTTCACTGTCAGTGATAAAAATAATGGAGAAAAGACCTCTTAGCACTTTTATGTGATGCACGAAACAAGCACAGATAGGACTTGTAATATAAATAATATATTTTCAGCTGATATAAAACACATTTTAAGTACCACTGAAACACATCATCTTAACTATCAACCTGCTTTTTCCGTGGAGTTCACAGTGCTGGACGCTGGCATTGATGCTCTGATGTGAATCATGAACGCATCTTCACGCCTGCTGTAGGAAAGCGGATAGTCACAGTCTACAGGCTGATTAATATTGGTGGATGAGTTTAAGAGATTTAATGCCCATTTGAATGAATACTAAACCTATGCAGATTAAAGCCAACTTTACACAGCAGAGGTGGTACAGAAGCTGCATATGAAGCAGCAATAGGTGTATTTTCACAGAGCAGGAACAAATGCATTTACACAGAAGCTGCAAATGCATACATGTTATGAGATGAATATTTTAAATGTAAAATTATTAATATAGATATATGAATGAATCAATATATGAATGAATACTCTATGGGGACACATTTTTACAATAAGCCAACCTCCCAGTTAGACTTTGGGAAATGTTTATTGTTACCTGAATTGGTGATATTTTAGTGCATTTCTATCTTTATATTGTGGAAGGCTTTGTTTGGAAAATGTCCAAGCATTGTTACATATTGTTTTTATTTTGTCCCTAAAATGGAAATAAATGCATTTTGACCGGAAAATAAGTATATATGGTGTAAATCTGTGATTAATCACTAATAACTACCCAAAAAAGTAATGAGTGATTAATCTGCGATTAATTACGATAAAAAAAATATATTAATCGACTGACAGCCCTATTATTATTATAAACTTTCCTCAAGAAACTCAAGATCTTCCAAAAGCTATTAAAGAAAAAAATTATGTAAACTCATATTGCATAAAATATAAAACACTTCTTGCCAATAAATAAATAAATGACCAAATGAACGCGGAGCACATCTTTTCGATTTCATAATATTATTTTACTTACATCATTTGAGGTGGTAAAACAAATTGCTTGTATTATGAGTGATTAGCATCATGCGACAGTTTGCAGATTACAATTTTCTGCTGTGTTGGCTTTTGTGAACCTACACCACATATGTCACACCCGTTTTAATAAAAGAGCTCATTTTAATTTTTTACTTGTTTGGAAGTTGTCTCGTTCTGTGGAGATGTTTTTTCAGGGTTTTTCCTGGGTCAAAAATGTTAGAGTAGCATGAATGATCCCGCGGTGTGCTCTTTTGTAAATATTGGGAAGCCTGCTGGATTTGTGTGCTCCAGAGACAGATGAGAAGCATGTTAAGCGCTTATGAGGTGCTGAATGTCACTGAATTTGCTTGGGCGGCCACTGGATATTTGGTTTATGCCATAAAAGACCCTGTCCATGTTTTTAAAATTTTCTGTGTCACATGAAGCCATTCACATTGATATATACATATCGTGATATACACAATATAGCAAAATCTCTATTGATTGACACTTTATATTGTCACAGCAATATATATTGTCATATCACACAGACCTAATATCAAATATATTATAGATTGATTAACATAATGTGAGAAAACTGCCTGTCATCCACACTAGAATGGCATCTTCCTCCACTGAAAATTGACTTTTGGAAACACTGTCCATTAGCACAATTAGGAAAAAGATGATTTTAGGAAAATGAAAACAGAGTTTTCAAATTTAAATTTATTAATGTGGACGTGGCTTTAGTTCAAATTGACCGGTCCATGTGCTTTTTTTATCTGTAAAGATGCAACTTGTAATATAACGTTTATGTTGGGGGATATTAAGATGCCGATTAAACTCATATATTAGATGTGTTTGAGTGAGCTTATTAACATGGGGTCAGTAACCGGCTCATATTTTCATCAACATTGTTTTACTAAGACCTTAATATCATGATGCGTCTTTTTCACCTTGAGTAATTTCAATAATGAGATTAATACTGACCTCAGGATAGACTCCAATGAGAGAGTCTGCTTTAGTGTAAAACTCCTCTTTCAGAGAAATCACAATGGCCTGGAAGTTCTGCACAGACTGATCCTTGATGTAGTTTGCCACCTACACACACACACACACGTTAGTATATCTGTGTAAGCATAAACAGGGTTGCTAAACATTTTTAAAAATCTAATTTAAGGCTTTTCAAGTCCGTTTTTAAGACCTGAATAAATACAATTAATACTGTATATATCCATACTAGAACAAACACAATCTGAAAATAAATCATGTCTCACAGGTTATAGTATTGGACATATTTTTTAGGTTATTTTTAATTAGCTTATTAAGTTGTTTGGGAGCAAAAATGTGTCCCGACACATTTTTCATTAACTTTTTTCCCCCCCACGTTTTCCATGATTTTTGTATATGCCCCGTGGGTGCAAGATGTGTGATCTGTTGTACCAGAGGAATGTGTGACTGTTTTCATTAGATTGGCTGTAATAAACACACCTTGCCGATGTTGGTGTTGTCCAGTGCAGCATCAATCTCATCCAGGACAAAGAATGGAGCAGGTTTATAACTGTACGGATGAGATACACATGTCAGTCAGGATCAGACTGTAATTAATTTCAAGGTTTGCTGATGTAGATACCTGTGAATGGCGAAGAGCAGAGCCAGAGCAGCCACAGTCTTCTCTCCTCCAGACAGATTATCCATCGGCCTGAAGCGTTTGCCTGGAGCCACACAGTTATAGTTGATGCCATCCAGATACGGTTCCTCTGGGTTCTCGGGTCCCAGGAACGCCTGATAAAACAAACATGAAAGTGTTGATCATCATCAGTGGAAAGATCGATATGAAATGTTTTAAGAGAATGTGTTAAGTGTTGAAGTACCTGAGCACTGCTGTTGCGAGACAGAGATTTATAGATCTCATCGATGTTGGTGGCCACAGACTCGAAGCAGGCATTGAAACGATCAAATCTCTCCTTCTTTATCTGCTCAAATGCCTGCTTGGCTTTCTTTGCTCTCTTCCTGGCAGCTTCAAACTCTATGAAAACATTAAACAACAAAAACACAGTAGAGCAGTTATCGACAATGTCAACAATAAAAAAAATGTCTACACATTTTTTTTGTGGAATAGTCGTTTGATCCGATTTAAATATAACATGAGATTATATTAAACTCTATTGATGCACAAGAGCAGCAATGCAGTTCGCACCTGATTGAGGAGAGGAAGAATTACACAGCTCAAAGTCCAGATGCACTCAAAACATTGACAGCTTCAGGTGATGTAGATCGCAAAGTATGAGGGAATTATAATGCAAACATACGAAATAAGTAAATACAGAAGCACTCTCGTTGTGGAGCTGGCGCAAAACTTGCATGTTGAGCGTCTTTATAGGAAACACCCCGGCATTACATCTTTAAAGCGTTATTGCTTTATTAAAGTTCAAATAATAAGGGCCTCTTTTATGATTGTCCTGATCTAAGGGGGAAAGATTGAAAATGCATCCGGCTGTTGCACACACTATCGCGCAGACAGTCATCCCTCGAGCGCATGCTTGCTGCAGCTAGATTATAATGTGAGGGTTCACGACTTATTGAATCATAATACAGTATATGTGTCACTGTGTATTTCTTATCGTGAAGAAAATTGGCAATACACAGCTTTATTACCAAGAGAGAGTTTGTTTTTCTGTGAGTTAAAGATGGCTTTAATTGAACAAAATGGTGAGAGAGGGTAGTCTTCGCCCCATTATACACAGCAACAAAATCAGTTTTTGTTTTGGCTTGTTTTCCAATATAAATATCTATTAATTCTATAAAACAACATACATTTTATTTAGCAGCTATACTGCAGAAGAAAAAATATCTGAGAATGTTGAAAATAATATAAAAAATACAAATAGTTTAAAATATCAAAAAATCCTATAAAAAGATGCATTCACTTGAGAAGCAGCATATAAGATATTTATACTTTTAGAGAACAGATCTTGAATATGATTAGATTGTCTTTACAGCACTCGCAGAATTAAAACCAAGTGAACAAATACACTTGTATACAAAAAAACTTATATTTAAGACAGTCTTTTGATAACAATAGGATTTTTTGCAAATAATTTCTTTACTTAATTAAACTTAATATATTTTTCACATTAATTCAGTGAATTAAAATTTGAGATCAATTAGACGTATTTTTAAAATATGTTTTCCGCTTTATTGTTAGTAAACACGTTTAATACAACAAGTCGGGGCGCAAGCTGAATAAATGGTTAAGAGCTAATGATTACTTGCTGCATTAATCGTAGAATAGTCGAATAATCGTAAGATTAATCGTCTATCATAATAAGTGTTAGTTGCAGCCCTACAACAATATGATCACTATATTTATAATCTAAATTATTTTTCAGGTTGCCTTATAATTAAGGCTGGGAATTAAATTAAACATTGTAAATACAGCAAATATATTCATGCATGATTTATCATGCTCATTATAATAGTTTTGCAACACTCCCTTGTTGAGTTGGTAAGTTCTTTTAATAACCATCAATCAGTTCAAACGGTCTCTTACATTGAATAACTTCATCCAATCATGGTACTATGTATTGTTGTATATTGGTGCACTTAAATGAAGCTATTTCAATATCATTCTTCCTTGTGTTCATTTAATGAAAAACAGTGGTATTTAGTGGTCACACAGACTATATTTCAATAATATTGAAACATTTTTCTATATTTCAGCCCTACTTTTGTTACGAGTGTTACTGTAAGATGAAGGATCAGCAGGTGTAGTGCTGGTGTCTGACCGTCACTGGTCTCCTGGAACTTGTCTCTAACGCTCTCGAGTTTCTCCATGGCCTTCATGTTTGGAGCGCTGATTCTCTGCAGGATGCTCTGCTGCTCGTTCAGCCTTTGCTGTAATGTGTTCATCTCACCTTTGATCTCCTCATCTGACAGAGAATCCTGCAGAAGAACATCAGTCCCTTTACACTTGACACACAATAGGGCATGTCCAGAAAAGTATAAATCCAGTAATGTAAGAGCCAGTTTACTTTGAGGTCCTCTGACAGGCTGCTGTAGTCGATCTCAATGAGAGCTTCTTTAGCCAGGACAGTGCTGGAGGTTTTCTGACTGCTGCTGAGACTCTCCTCTGCCTGAGAACTGCCCTACAACACACATTTATAGACACTACTACAAACCTTACTTCTGCATGTCTTATGAGAAGAGATGGACAGTTAATCAGTTTTATTAATCACTTTTACAAGTATTCACAATAAGAGTAAACATTTTAAACTTTTAACTTATTTGGTTATCATTTCTTCAATATTAGGTCTTCCGATAAGTGCTGCCTTTAGATGGCTCTCTAAAGAATAGCACCTACCAACATTTCACCACGCTTCCTGTGGGTTCAACGGAAAACAACGCTGTTCACAGGTAAAGCCACTTAATGTATTCTTTAAGTAATTACTTTTTACATAACAGCTTTAGACAGCCTTAAGACGTGTCTTGATACTCCTTTATTCTACTCCATTCTGTTGCACTGCATGCGTCTTCTTGTGTGGACACACTTTAAGAAGTTTCTGATGTGTCTGTTTGCCATAACCCCAAACCAGCTCCCAACAAGATCACATGTCAAGGTCTGAATATATTAGATGTTAAGCGAACAATCAGTTCTCGTAGTCAATGTGTTGAATGCTGGAAAAATGGGCAGGAATAAAGACCAGAGCGACTTTGACATAGGCCAAATTGTTATGGCTAGAAGACTGGGTCAGTGCATTTAAAAAATGGCAACGTTTGAGGGCTGCTCCTGGTCAGCAGTTGTGAGTACCTACTGACAGTGGTCTGAGAAGGGAAAACCAAAAACCGGATACAAACCTTAGACGCCCAAGGCTCATCGATCCACAAGGGCAACGAAGGCTAACCCGTCTGGTCCAAACCGACAGAAGGTCTACTGTGGCACGTCACAGTAAATTTGAATGATGGTCACAATACATAGTGCATCCTTGCATATGGGGCTACGTTGCCGCAGTCTGGTCAGAGTGACCATGACAAACCCTGTCCAGCATTGAAAGCTGCTACAATGGTTACGTGAGTGTTGAAACTGAACATTAGAGCAGTGGAAGAAGGTCGCCTGGCGAGTCCATTTTCTTTTACATCACGTGGATGGCTGTGTGCGTCTGCGCCATTTTCCTGGGAAGTGATGGCACCAGGATGCACTGTGGGAAGACGACAAGCCGGTGGAGGGAGTGTGATGCTCTGGGCAATGTTCTGCTGGGAAACCCTGGGTCCGACCATTCATGTGGGCATAAATTTGACACGTGCCATCTACCTAAACATCATTGCAGACCAGGCACACCCCTTCATGGCAATGGTATTACCTGATGCCAGTGGTCTCTTTCAGCAGGATAATGTGTGCCCTGCCACACTGCACATATTGTTCGGCAATGGTTTGAAGAACATGATGAAGAGTTCAAGGTGTTACCATAGCCTCCAATTCCCCAGATCTCAATCTGATTCAGCATCTGCGAGATGTGCTCGCTCAGACCAACAAGCCAATCCACGGTAGCTCCACCTCGCAACTTACAGGACTTGAAGGAACTGCTGCTAATGTCTTGTTGCCAGATACCACAGGACACTTTCAGGGGTCTTATAGAGTCCATGCCTCTGTGGGTCGGTGCTGTTTTGGTGGCACACAGAGTACCAACAGCATATTATACAGGTGTTCATAATGTTTTTGCTCATCATTGTATGAAAAACAAAATGGTCTGAGTGGACTGATGAGGGAATACAAGCTTTTACTTTCCCTCCATACCACTCACACTGCATCGTTCTGAACTGCCGTATCAAGTTTGTTCTTCTACAACATTTGGCCAGTGTTCTATACACTCCTGTGACGATGGAGTCTAAAAGGAGCCGCACATTTTTCGCTAAATGGCTGATCAGTTTGTGCGATTAGACAAATTATGAGACCACATATCGTGTCACAGGAAGTGAATATCAGCCGATAACGATGGAAGCATCCCTAACCCATACCTCTTCCTGGCTGATGTCGTCCATAGTTCCTGAGCGGAGGGGCAGTTTGATGTCCTGCATCTTACAGGCCTGCAGCAGATTGTGTCGGTCACTGCGTTTCTGCTCCAGTTTGGTCTCGATGGCAGTCACCTCCTTCTGCAGCTGTGTCAACTCCCTAACCACACACACAGATCAGGAGTGTCCATTAGAACATACCCAATTCCTAAAAAATAAAAAGTCTGTTTTCCTTCAATTATAGGCACTTTTAGCCCTGTGAAACTCTTAAAACACACTTGTCACACTCTCAATAATTTACTTTGCTAACAAATACATGCATCAAAAATTATTTTGCCAGTTGTGTAGTTTATTCTCCAAGTTATGCATATTTCCCAACACATCTCGTGTAATGTGTTTGATTACATTCTGTGATAAGGTGTGTGGCCGTGGCAAACAACAAAAAGTTGAGAAATTTTTTAATTTATGCATAGGACAAGCGACGTTCGGGAGCGACTACCGAGAGTGAAATCAGAGGAGCTCACTTTATGCATCTCCTATGAAATACAGGAGCTGAGTGCAGGCAAGACAGAGGAGAATTTAAACACACCTCTGCTCAAATTTCTACAGTTCCCTGGAGCTCAACTCGCATTGTATTACATTTAATTTGACCCAAATCATTATCACAGGACAAAGATTATTTACTCTAGCAACACTGGATGATATATTGTGCATATGTATCTTTCATAGAGCCTACATAATACATTTTCAATTGCAAGTATGTCATTTTGTGGTTTGACAGCTTGAATGAAAGACATATTCATGGCCACATAGAGAAATTGCATAGTAAATGTTGTCATTTCTAATTGTTCACTTTACACAGTAACACCAGTTTTAAACACTAACCTGTGTTCTCACTCTTTTCAAGGCACAATTTTCCAGGACATTTGCAGGACAATTTTTGCACCCAACAAGGGTAATATTTAAGCAAAATAACATGCATGCATTTAAATCAAGCTTTTATTTTGGCATTTCTGTTTGTTTTGATAGTAGTTTCTCTCCTCTAGATAAGCAGTTTGCTCCCAGTGTGATTATTAATCCCTGTAAAGCTGTGATTTCATTAAATACAGTCTGTATGAGCTGTGCACTTCAGAGTGCTCTCTGTCTCCATCTCACACACAAGAGTGCACGTGATGATCATGAGGTGTTATCTGTGTATGAGCAGCTGGCTCTACACATTCATTTTGAGATTTTTTTAAAGTTTAATTAATTATCACACTAGGACATATCACAATTTTAATTTGATTAGTTGTACATTGACATTCAAACATTAATTTTCATCCAAATATTTAATATTCCATGACATTCTGTGTTTTATTGCAGACATTATGACTAGTACAGTGTAGACTCCAATCGTTGAATTATTGAAAATGAATTAACATCTCAAGGTATCAAGGACAAATCACCACGCTACCTTACCCAGTGATGATTTTATAATTTTTTTTAAATCAGTGGTCCAACTGTCATTGTTGTCTAAAGTTTATAGCTATAAAAGGTAAGAATCACTGATCCACAAACATGTAATCCAGGGTTATTTTTAGATTTAAGATAAAAGCACCAATTTAAACCATTTTAATACAAGTATAGCAAGTATAGCAAATTATCTGCACAATTTAATAAAATAAAATAAATAAAATAAAGGGTATTTTGTTGTGGCATGCTTCTGTTTGACAAATTTGTTCAGTTTCATTAATTGACTAGTTACTTTTGGAGATGCCACTAGGTGGTGACAAATAAGCGTTTGTTTGCAATGAATGAGACATTAAATAATTCTGAGATGTCCACAAAATCTGTGAAGAAACTTTATAGTATTTAAAGATAATTTTCCTACAGCATAACTTTTATCAGAAAAGAAAACGATAATGGACAAATAATAATAATCTTGAGTTTCAATAATGTCCTTTTGCCATTGTAAAGCGCATTTCACAAAAGTTGGGGTGTCAGCGCTTCGCTAAACGGCAGCGGCAAACGTTGCAGAAATTATCATGGAGGGGCGAATTGACAAGCTTACCATGCAAGAAAGCGGGAGGTGTGCACAAAAAAAATATTGAAAACATTTATTTGAAAGAGAGGGAATTTTTTTTTATTGCTTTGATTGCAGAAGGTAAAAAGTGGACTTGTTTATGTTTAGGTCTTATGTTTTTTTTTTGTTGTGAACGTAATTACTGTAGTTCAGTAACTGAGGTCTCTGGATACTCTGAAACAATAAGGTAAAAATAAATTTAAAAACATTATGGAACATTCAATACCTGCATAAATTTGGACAGTTTAAAATATTTCTTGTAGCTTTGTACTAGCATTTGTGTGCTAAGTTGTAGCAGAGGTTGCGCTGACACGTAACTTCACAGACTTCAATGTATTCCGTCATGTGAAAGCCCCTCAACGTGTACAAACAATAACATCAGTCACTTTCACACATTAATAGCTCTTCTGCCCTTTTCTCTACGTGATGAACAAGGTAGACTCACATGGCGATGCTGAAGTAAACAAACATGCCGCTCTCATTCAGTACATGTATGAGGTATGGCTGCAACTAACAATTATTTTGATAATCGATTAACTATAATTAGAATGACTATTTGGCAGTTACTGCAACGATTAATCATTAGCTCTTATCCGAAAATTTTGTGCCCCGAATTAGAAGGCTGTATTAAACGTGCTTATTAACAATAAAGAGGACAAAATCATCTTTTAAAAATCCCTCTAAATTTAATTCACTGAATGTGAAAAATATATTAAGTTTAATTCAGTCAAAAAAAATTCACTGCAAAAAATCCTATTGTTATTAAGTGTCGTGTCTTGTTTTCCATTTTAAATAGTCTAAAAATCCTTAACAAGATACATTTACTTGAGAAGCAACATACGATATTTAGACTTTAAGAGACTCTGTCTTAAACATTTTAAGTTTATTTGTATACAAGTGTATTTTTTCCACTTGGTTTTAATTCTGTGCTGTAAAGTCAAAATCTAATCATATTCAAGATCTGTTCTCTAAAAGTATAAATATCTTGTATTTGTATTTTTTATATTATTTTCAACATTCTCAGATATTTTTTCTTCTGCAGTATAGCTGCTAAATAAAATGTATGTTGTTTTATAGAATTAATAGATATTTATATTGGAAAACAAGCCAAAACAAAAACTGATTTTGTTGCTGTGTATAATGGGGCGAAGACTACCCTCTCTCACCATTTTGTTCAATTAAAGCCATCTTTAACTCACAGAAAAACAAACTCTTTCTTAGTAATAAAGCTGTGTATTGCCAATTTTCTTCACGATAAGAAATACACAGTGACACATATACTGTATTATGATTCAATAAGTCGTGAACCATCACATTATAATCTAGCTGCAGCAAGCATGCGCTCGAGGGATGACTGTCCGCGCGATAGTGTGTGCAACAGCCGGATGCATTTTCAATCTTTCCCCCTTAGATCAGGACAATCATAAAAGAGGCGCAGACTGCACTGTGAAATGCCAGTTTCGGACTTTGTAGTTATTTACGTGACCCGCTCCCTTATTATTTGAACTTTAATAAAGCAATAACGCTTTAAAGATGTAATGCCGGGGTGTTTCCTATAAAGACGCTCAACATGCAAGTTTTGCGCCAGCTCCACAACGAGAGTGCTTCTGTATTTACTTATTTTGTATGTTTGCATTATAATTCTCTCATACTTTGCGATCTACATCACCTGAAGCTGTCAATGTTTTGAGTGCATCTGGACTTTGAGCTGTGTAATTTTTCCTCTCCTCAATCAGGCGCAAACTATCTGTGAAGGTTCAGCTCAAAATACCCTACAGATCATTTATTATACCACTTTTTGGGTGGGAGTAAAAACTAGCCGTTTTTGTGTGTGTGTATCTTTAAATGCAAATGAGCTCCGTATCCAGAATAGGGCGAGGTTTTGGCATCTCAGCTTCGGATAACTAGACATCATAAGCAATATGACTGACAACGAAAATAGTGGTGTTCAGCCCTATATATTTCAACTAATGAGGGAGAGACTCCGTCAGAAGTAACAACTTTGAGAATGAACCAGGAAGTTCCGAATGGTTATTTGATAAATGTTATTCATTTGTTGTAGAGTTTTTTCAGCAGTTTTGCAATGATGGATGAGCAACACACACACAAATACTGTTACAACATTCGCTCTGAGCTATAACGAAACACACACAAACAAACATGTCCGTCGGCAGTGTCCGTCAACAGTTGTGGGCAGGGTCTGTACAAAGTGACATCACTTTTCATCACACAATCTGCGATTGGCTTGTTCTGAGACAGTGCATATAACACAATAATTCCTCAGCACCTGATGGGAAAACTGAACCTGCTGGGCCTGGAAACCTCCCTCTGTAACTGGATCCTGGACTTCCTGACTGGGAGATCTCAGTCAGTCGGGATCGGGAACAGCATTTCCACCACCACCACACTGAGCACTGGGGCCCCCTCAGGGCTGTGTGCTCAGTCCACTGCTGTTCACTCTGCTGACTCACAACTGTGCAGCAATGCACAGCTCGAACCACATCATCAAGTTCGCCGATGACACGACCGTGGTGGGTCTCATCAGCATGAACGACGAGTCAGCATACAGAGAGGAGGTGCAGCGGCTAACAGACTGGTGTAGAGCCAACAACCTGTCCCTGAATGTCAACAAAAGAGATGGTTGTTGACTTTAGGAGAAGCACAGAGTGACCACTCTCCGATGAACATCAATGGCTCTTCTGTGCAGAACGTCAAGAGCACCAAACTCCTTGTTCACCTGGCGGAGAACCTCACCTGGTCCCTCAACACCAGCTCTATTACCAAGAAAGCCCAGCAGCATCTCTACTTTCTTCGAAGGCTGAGAAAGCACATCTCCCACCCCCATCCTCACCACATTCTATAGAGGGACTATTGGGAACATCCTGAGCAGCTGCATCACTGCCTGGTTTGGGACTTGCACAGTCTCTCTTCCTTCCATCAAAGACAGTTACAAAAAAACACTGCATCCGCAAAGCCACCAGCATTGTGGACGATCCCACACACCCCTCACACAAACTTTTCACCCTCCTGCCATCTGGCAAGTGGTACTTAAGCATTCAGGCCTTCACGGCCATACTGTGTAACAGTTTCTTCTATAGTATATTTTTCAATATTCTAATGCTATAGGCATACTGAAAAATCAGGCCATGACTGGAAAAAAGCCATTAAGTTTCTGTTTGTGTCATTTGTAAATCGAATACACATGACCTCCTTCTACTATAACCCCAAATTCTATCAGTCTGGACAGTGAAGGAAAAACTCGGAACTTTTTAAGGCTGGAACTTAATGTATGCAACATTCAAGTGCTATAGAAATTACACAGTTTTAACTTTGTGTAAATTAGAGAATTAATCCATGTGCCTTAGTTCGCTCACTTTTAGTTCCAACTCTGACTCAACATTTTTCAATTCATTGCATTTGTCCTTGTATCTCCTTATAGTATTAGATTTTGTAATCATCTGAGACATGAGTGTGTTAGATTTGTTTTTGGCCTGCTCAGATAGTTGATCGACATCATTCAAAAGGCTGGCACACATCTCCATCAACACCTCCCTTTTCTTTTTCAGTTCTTCCAGCTCATCTTCCAAAGCTTTTCTCTTAAGTCCACGCATGGCACCCTCTCTCTTGCTCCTCTCTTCATCAAGGTAGATCCTTTATATGGTCCTGGCTGAGGCTACAGAAGCCAGTAGTTCACAATTGTCCTGCATTGTTAATCGCAGAAATCAGTTTATTTTTTAAGTATGGGGCAAGTCCACAAATTAAAATGTAGCTGGTTCTGTCTTTTCCACAGGTGAAAGATTTGTCTATTTGCAAATCGGGAAACATTCCCTGGAACAACTTAGAAACACCTTAATTTGATGCATATGAGTGGCTGCAGCGTCGCATTCAAACCAAACGCTGCTCAAAGTTCGATCGGTTTTCCTTCGGTAGTGGCTCCGCAGGAAGCGGTGGTCACTACAGCAGCAGTTGTGGTGGTAGTAGTAAGTTGCTGAAGAGGTTACTTTGTCGGTCACGGCAAGTGACGGTCATGGTAAGTGCAACCATGTCCTAAATTCTTTGTCTTCAAGCCACTTTTGCTGGAATTTGCACTTACCCATTTCTTTGCAACTTTACTAAATTTACGTTCTCTGTTCTAACTCCTCCAGGTCCCAGCCCGCCGGTGTCCAAACATCCGGCGTTACGTCAATTTTGCACCGGCCGGAGGCAATTACCAAACTGGATCCGCGTATTTATCACACCAATGTACATATTTTGCGACAGCAAATTAAAGTTATTAATTGTGAAGGTTATATTCAAAATAAATCGGTAATATTTTTTCAAAACTATCAAAATTGAATGCCTGTAGAAATAACATTTAATGCTTTTTAATGCCATTTAAGACCTTAATTTTCGCTAAATCCATTTAATGACTTAAAGCCCCGCGGAAACCCTGCTTTTAAACGGGTAACAAACTGAGATTAGGAGCACTCCCTTTAAGAGTGTGCTCCTAATCTCAGCTCGTTACCTGTATAAAAGACACCTGGGAGCCAGAAATCTCTGATTGAGAGGGGGTTGAATACTTATTTCCCTCATTAAAATGCAATTCAATTCATAACATTTTTAACATGTGTTTTTCTGCATTATTTGTTGTTATTCTGTCTCTCACTGTTCAAATTAACCTACCATTAAAATTATAGACTGATCATTTCTTTGTCAGTAGGCAAACGTACAAAATCAGCAAGGGATCAAATACTTTTTTCCCTCACTGTATAATATAAATAAGTGTGTGAATAATAAAGTTTTGGTTGGCAGGTCCGTACGTGGCAAGTACATACAAGTACTGCAACATCAAGCAACATTAATCTAGTTTCCATCCGCTGTTCATGCTGTTTTGTTATCGACAAATGTAAAATGTGTAAAATGTTTTGCAAAATATGCCATATTCTGCTTGTTTCTATTCAAATGGACTTTTATCAATAAAAATGGTATGCGTGATGACATCAAGCTTAAAAAAAAACAGTCGGTTAAGTTTTGGTTTATTCCCATAAGCCATTTACATACAGAAATGTGTGTATATATATCGCTAATTGTGCAGCTTTCGCCTCCTTGATGTCCCCCCAATCAGGGTTTACATATTATACATTCCGGATATTCAATAGACTATTTTGAACAATCATCTAATCTAAAGCACTGCCATCACAACTGCATTATGTCCCGCATATTTGTCCAGCAACTTTTAACGACCAACTGAACTTGATTGTCATCTGTTGTTAGCATCTAGCATTTGTATATACTTACACAGAAGGTTTGTGAAATTTAAATCAGTCATAATAACATGGTACATTGTCCAATCTGGCACGCTACCTAAAATGAGCTTGACACCCCTGGTTTAGATTATCATAGTATTTAAAATGAAATAATATTTTTATAATAGATTTTCAGGGGCAGTGTTTCTGACCAGAAGGTCGGGGGTTCAAGCCCAAGCACCACCAAGATGCCACTGTTGGGCCCTTGAACAAGGCCCTTAACTCTACCTGCTCCAGGGGCACCATATCATGGCTGACCCTGCACTCTGACCCCAGCTTAACTGGGATATGTGAAAACTAATACATTTCACTGTATATATGCAAAAAAAACCCTGTGTATATAATGTGTGACCAAAATAAAAGATTATATTATATACCAAGGGGCAGTGGGTGGCTCAGCGTTTAAGGGTCAGGGTTACTGACCAGAAGGTCGAGGGTTCAAGCCCCAACACCACCAAGACACCACTGAAGGCCCTTGAGCAAGGCCCTTGACCCTATCTGCTTCAGGGGCGCTGTATCATGGCTGACCCTGCACTCTGACCCCAGCTTAGCTGGGATATGTGCAGAAAAAAAAATTCACTGTATATATGCAGAATTGTATGTATAATGTGTGACAATAGATCAATTATTATTATTATTATTATTATTATTATTATATTCGATTATATTCATATTCTAAGATTAAAGGGTCTGGGTCTCTGATAAGAGTAAAGCAATAAAATCTATGCAAAGGCATAGAAGCATAAATGATTGATGGATAACAGTTCCCAAGACAATTTGAATGTGACCTCTCATTGAAAAAAACTTTTAATAAAAATCTACCCATGAGAGTTAAAAGTGCCAGAAGTTGAAGAAACTCCCCTATATGCATCTGGAATAAAGTGGCGAAACATCTCACTTGTTGGCGCCTCCCAGTTTCTTTCGAATCTCCTCCATCTCATGGTTTTTATCGTTCACTTCAGATTTCTTGGCCAGGTGCTGGTTCTTCAGATCTTGCAGTTGTGCCATGGTCTCATCAATGATTTTCATGTTCCTCTGCTCTTCCTGTCAGGACGCATTCAATAACATTCAATGAGAGGGTAACGTTACTCTAAAGGTTCATAAGGGTGAATCTGTAAGTTCTCACCTTCTTCATTTTCTCAATCTCATTCTCATCTTTCTTGACAGTCTGCTCCCACATGATGACCTTCTCCTGGTCTTCCTTCAGTTGGTTCCTTTCATAGTCCAGCTGGATGGCCAGACGAGTTTTCTGAGTCTCAAACTCCAGACTGAAGAAAAGAGTTTGAGGAAAGGATGAGTCAACTGCATTAACTACAGGAATTCATCTTCACTGACACTCATAACCATCAGTAACTCTTTTATTTGTTTTAGATAACTGGACAGATTTGTACAAATCATTTTGATTCAGACCGATTTCTTAATGAATCATCTAGACCACAGCTTTTGACTGATTCACTGAAAAGAACTTCATTGACAAGCTGAACATCGCTCTGGCTTGTAAACAAATTTTCTTCTACATAAAAGCAATATCTAGAACATGACATTTTAGCGCAGAGAAAAACTTGGAACAATTTTGATTCACTATATTAATTTCAATGACTTTTCCTGTCCTGGAAAACATCATTTTAAAATTCCCTGCTATTTCCAGGTTTTCCATGACTGTGGGAACACGGACTCTAAATTCAAAAAGATAGAAAAATATATAATTTATTTTATATTAATAATTCTATTTAGAAGCATTAAGAGATTTCTTGCATTGTAATTGTTTCCATAATTAAGCACTTTTTCCTCCCAAATTCTCATTACCGCGAGGCAAAAGATAATGATAAACGATAAATGATATTTATAGGTCTTAGTATTTGTTGTACTGCCTTAATTTTATGCAGATTTTAATCAAATCATTACATATCAAATATGATACACAATGTTTGACGGCTCCCTATTCACGTTGATTTAATGTTTCAATTTTGAAATATTACCTACTTAAATGTATATTTATACACTGAGCAGCTCATGTTTTCCAGCTACGTGGATAACCGGTGTTTAACAGTTTATTACGTTTCATTCAGCGCTTCATCTCTAAAGTGAATTGAGAAGAAATTTGCTTTTTTTTTTTTTTTTTTTTACTGTGGGAACAAAACTCCCTTTACAGAGAGAGATGATGAGAGAGATGCATGGAGATAGATTGATTTACAGTCCAACTGAAAGAAACCGTTGATTTCTTGTGTTCCAATGTGTGTATTGCTAATTTACACCAACATTCATAGTGAATTTCGTAGCGGGATTGCACGTCTTATAGTATATTTTTATAGAAAAAGTACTTGTATAAAATAGCTTGGGCAATATATAATCCAGGATAAAGGTTAGAAGGCTGCAAGGCCTACGTGATTATGCAGGTGCACTCAGCAGTAACAAGCACGATAGCCAAGATATCTTACTATGCTTAGACTGCTATATTCTATTTACTTAAAATGTATACTTTCATAATAAATGAATTTAAAAGTTATTTAAAGAAATAAAGTTGATGGTTAAGATTCCAACATTAAAGAGAAGCCAGAGAAACTGAGAAATAATTGTGGGAAATGAGAAAATAAAAAGCAACATAGCTATTGGCTAAAATAGCAAGAGAGGTGTGCTTATGAGGTAATGTGTGATAACAGAAGTATAAAGATGGAAGCTTTGAATGAGAGAGTCAGATGAGCAGCTAGCATCTCAGGTTTTGTTGTTTTGCTCAATAAAGCCCAACCTTTTGACATCTGGAACTCCTGACTCAAGTTTTCTAACTGAGAGGGAAAGAGACTTCAATATTCCACAACTTAATTATTCCCGTACATAGTGTTTACAGTGCGCAAAATTCCCGCAATAGCAAGATTTTTCCTGCTTTTATCTACACATTGGTAAATGATGTTGCTAAGACACTTGTAAAAGAGTGAGGACAGTGCTAGGAGCACGTTCGGTGTCTGCACGCTCATGCGCTCACACGACCATGCCATGCTGCATCCAGTATATTATGCACTCACGATTCTTTGTGGGCTAAATAAAATCACGCTCGCTCGTCTCCGAGTGAAGACTTTGTTCACTCTGTGTAAGTTTTGTGCACTCTCGCTTGTTGTCTGCTTGCTCTGTTTTAAATGCTGCACTGGTCCAATCAGGCAGCAGATGAAGATTAACTCACCGTTTCTTTGCAATCTCATTTTGTCTTTTCACTTTCTCTTCTTCAAACTCACGGATGTTTCGAACCCCGATCTCTTTACAGAACTCCAAAAACACCTCATCCTCCACCTAAATGAAACACAAACAACAGCATGACTTCAGAAAAGTGATAAATGAAGCAATGAGGCATTTCTGTTAGTAGAGGACTGTGCCGCATTCTACCAAATTCATGCGGTCCTTCAGGTCTTTCATCTCTCTCTCTCGTGATTGTATGATTCTCTTGATGTCATTGATACGAGGACCAAAGTTAGCAAGCTCACTCTCCAGCTTTGACTTTTCCTGAAAGAGAAAGAGTGTGTGATCACAAGGTGTATTTTATGACAATTACTCCAGCATGAAGTCACACTGGGGAAGAAAAAATAAGGAAACAAATGATTCTGTCATTCAAAAAGATAGGAAGATGTGAAATAACGTGCCCAGGAGCTTTTAACTAATCGACATTGAGATTTTAGGTTCAAATGTATACAAGTTTAACTTTCTGGTTCCTTAAATAGTTTATTTAAAATTGTTCTGTAGTGTAACAAATCCATTTTTAGAAGTAAATATATTTAATGTTTCACTCTTGTATCACTCCACACTCTGTTTCATCCCACATAACACAATCATTTACACTCAAATCAATATTTCAGGTCCATTTACTTATTTGTTATGTAGCCATGTAAATTTAGGGCAGCAATAAAGGATTATTTTAATCAACAACTCTGAACTGACAATTCAGCAAGTGATTTGTCTTCGGTGGTGGATGACGAATAAGGTCATTCACATGTTCAAAGTTGGTTTACTGCATAACTGAGGTTAGGTCAATTTAGCTGTTATTTTTAAACATAAAATAAAAATGATATGCAAAAGTAGCCGTATAAACACATTTCGAAATTTTAACTAAAACTGCCACAGTTGTAATAAAAATAAGGTTGAATAGATTCCACCTACTATATTATTTTAGATGAAACTAAACCATTTTTGTCAAACACAGTTTCTTTTGCTACTGTAAAATTATGTAAAATCAATTATAGTAAGGGTGATGTGTAATTTGAAAAACCTTTATTTTAACACAGTGTTGGCTCTTTACATCGTCAGCGCTGTTTATAATGTTGGGGCTGTCAACGTGTTTCGTCAGCATTGTTGCCACCTTATTGTTTCTGCTCTATGTAATATACTAGGGATGGCCATTTTGTCAACTCAAGTACTCGGACTAATTACTGTTCGAGTACTAGAGGGGCAATGACATGTTTATAACTATATAATAACTTGTCTGATAAATGTCTTTGGCTGCTGAATTACATCTTGTTCCTGTGTATCATATATTCATTATTATAGGCTGTTATATAATAATCAGTTACAAAATGTACAAAAGATTATGCATCATATTTTGTAATTATGTGAAGATTCGCTGCATAACTCAGTGATTGAAGATTTTGCACAGCGCGTGTCTGTCTTTTCTTCAGGTTACCATAGTAATTTTAGTAAGCGCACGCCAGTTTTTTTAGTGACTGTCTGAACAATCTATTTTCAAATCACACTTAGCTTAACAGGAGACACCATAATTAAGTTGAAGATCAGTTTTGAAGACGCTGTATTCTGTTCCATTTAGCTGCTGTATGTGCGCTGCTTCCGTGTGTTGAGTCCATTGCCACACACTGGTGTGTTTCATCCCAAATGTTTGCTGCTGTGATGATTCATGAAGTGTTCCATTCAACTCTTAAGAGTCGGAATTTCCACCTTTCAACTGGGGAAAGTTCAACGGAATGAAACTGTCAGATTTCTACCCTGGAAACACATGCGGAAATCTTCAACTGCCATTTTGTCGAGATGCAGGTGTGTGTTACATCATGCAACCATTTCGGCACCCAAGGCAGGTAGGTTTACAGTCAGCGACAAACATTCACTTTTATTAAATAATATCCATAAAGTTCTATGATAATAAAAGGTGTTTAGCAAACGTTTTGCAGAGACAGGTGTTCAAAACTTCATTACACTCTTTCGATGATCTTAACAATGGCATTGCCGTGTCGTATATCAGTTTGGTTGCAATGAGATGTCTCTGACAATCAGTGTACCCCACAATGTAAAAATCATAACGTAATCAATCTCAAAATGAAAAAATGTGACACATTTGTGTTTAGGTGTCAGGTAATTGTCACTGAATTTCAAATTAAGTGAAAAGTCACATCATGCATGATCACCATCGATCATCGTTCATGATTGATCATTGCTGCCACGTCCAAACACTCGAGCCCATCCCTGTAATATACAGCTAAAGTATATAAAATTCAGATATAGTCAAATGTATGAAATGATGAAAACCCACTGTAATCCCTGAATAATTGTCATAATTTCATCTAGGGCTGCCCCCTAATAGTCGACGAAACGTTAGTCGATGAGAAGAGCCTTCGTCGACCAAGTTTTGATTGGTCGGTTGGTCGCAGAAGAAAAAAAAAACTCCACAGGAAACCGATGAACGGTGCTCCACCGGTGTTTCCGCTGGTTGGACGCTAGCCATACTACTATAGGGTAATTTTTGTTAAGCAGTGTTAGGGTTAAGCAAGACACTCGGCTCAAGACACAAAGCAAGTGCAATTAAAATGCGTTATTCAACTTTTTGAAAGATTGCTGTACAACAGTTGTGAAGGGCATCGTCCCACTGGCAAAAAACCAACTTCATCTGTGCATTCTCTACCCTTCGGGTATTTCGTTGTCCAGGTGTGTGAATAAATTAATTTTGTTCCCTCCATTTTATCTATCTATCTATATATAGCAATATCCAGTTACATCTACCTCTAGCTGAGATGTCTGAGGTCATATGCAGCACACTCACAGATGATACTGTTCTTGCAACAAAAAAAATTCAGAAGACAGAAACAAATAAAGAGTGAGAACCTTTTATATATGCATTCCACGAGACAGCACGCCTCTGTACAAACAGCGTGTCATACATGAGCATAGACGGCTTTTCTGACATCTGTTCTTAATAATAAGATACGGTGTGTTTCTTCAAGCACATGTCTGTGTCTCTCTATTAATAGCCTAGTAATAATAATTTAATGTTAATGGGAAAACAAGTCAAATATCATCTTGACATGGTCAAAGGCATCAGCTACTGGTGATCACTCTGACCATTGTTGATCCAGAGATCATTGTCTGTTGGCACAACCCTAATGTACATTTCTCTCTATAAATTAACTGAATGTTCAAACAGTCTCCTTATTTGTTTTTCCGACACATTCAGAATCATTACCGCTTTAGCTGGTGTCACTGCGGCTCGTTTCATGTGCGCTTGTAAAATGTATATTTTAAAGGCTCATTATTATGGTTTAGTATTTCTGTGTAATGTAAAACAGTGTTAGCAATGGTACTTATAACATTCTTTCTCAACCCTGGAACTCAAACCATTTTGTGATGCCCCCAAAATATTTATATGTAAATAATTAAATGAATATAATAAACATATGACTAGTCGACTAGGAAAATCTTTGGTTGGTGCAGCCCTAATTTCCACAGTTTTTTCATCAAATATTCAGTGTCTGAGTGAGTGTTTTGTACCTGCATGTTGAGGGACAGGTGTCGTGTCTTGGTTTGCTCCAGATCACTTTGAGAATATTTTAGTCTCATCTGCAGACCATGAGCTTGAGACTGCACCTGACGCAGCTCAGCCTCCTTCCTCTTAGCTTTCATTTGTTCCTGATGAACACACGCATAATATTCAGAAAATCGGAGAACAGCAAATTCACCTGCCCTCATCCAATAAACACACACTCGACTTCATCATGACAGACCTTCAGTTCATCTGTGAGCTTCTCTTTGCGATCTTTCAGTTTGTCTACTGCTTTCTCATCCCAGCGCCGAGCTTTGGCCTTCAGATCACTGGCACCACCAGAGATTACACCGGACTTCTGGAATAACGTCCCATCTAGAGCCACTGTCTGAACAACACATCCACACAAAACAATAAATGCTTCTGAAAGCCAGCCAGGGTTCAGATTGTTCTAATAAATTGCCGTTTCAACAGTTGTTTTAACAATTTTAACAACATGTTTACAAGGTACCAGGCTGATCCAATGAGCACGTTAGAGAACAAACTAGTCAATAGGATATGGATACATTTGCCAGGTTAGTGGCAATGTATCCTTGAAAGATATTTAAGAATTAAGCTTGAGGTACTTTTTTGATCACAATGTCTGCAGATTAGTGCATGGACATTACTCAGTGTTTGTTTGCCTCTACACCAGGGGTCGACAACCTTTTTGACACGGATTGACATTTTTTAATTTCCTGGTCAATGGCTATGCCGTTGCACCCCAATCAACATCTTGATTTAATCCGTCCTGGCTTGCACACGCTGCACAATTTTCATCACACTCCCATTCAGCTCATGAAAACATGCTGCGTCATGAGGAAGGATTACATCGAGATGTAGACTGGAACGCAGGTGCGGAATTTTCATGTGAAAATAGACGACTACACTCTCGACAGTGCTGCTAGTGTAATAGGTTGCCGACCCTTGCTCTATACCTTGTGTCTGTAGGGTCCTCCAAAGGCGATTCTGCGCGCGTCCTCCACGTTATCACAGACCAGAGCATTTCCGCAGGCATACTGCAGGGCTTTCTTTATATGTGGCGGCTCGTAGCGAATCACATCAATCACCAATTTAGCACCACGCAGCTCACGCAGCTTTTCATCTGTGGGCTTCACCTGTAAACAACATAATACAACATGGGTCAAAGCACATTTTATAAAACAATTAATAAATAAATAAATGATATCTCTATTTTTTAGCCTTCTGATGATATTCATTATTTATCTCATTATGTAATTGCTTGAGTGATTTTTTTTTATTTTAGAGGGACCATCACTTTAACCAGTCATTGCTGCTGAGTACATTAAAATGTATTAATGTAAGAATTCAAGTATAAAACAGAGCATGTTTTCCATAGTTTGATATTTAATATTTTCATTTATATCCAGCAATAACACAATACACTGCAACAGGCCTGTCAACAGGGCTGAGAAACTAAATTAGAATTTTGACCTTAAATATGACCAAAATTCAAATTTCAAAGTCACAAGAGAGGTATACATAAGCCAAATGGCACAAGTGTAATTTTATTGCGAAGAACATTCCTGGCAGCAAAAAAGTGCATTCCATATTATATTAAAAGATAAAATTAAAAATTGTATACTCTACATGAATTTTCTGAATTTTGTAGTTTATTTCTTTTTCTTGGTGTTTATTTTCTTGAAATTATTATGCATTTAATTTGAGTTATTACTAGAGATGCACCGATTGCAATTTTCTTGGCCGATTCCAATTTCTCTCCAAGTGTGACCTGCCGATACCGATTTTTTCCGATTCCGATTTTCTAAGAACTATTATTGACCGCATATACAAACAAAATCTACCTTTCTTCAATGCAAAATGTAATTTTCATAATAAAATAAATTATTAAACATTACAATTTCCCCCAAACAAAGTTACAGGATCTTCTCTGACTTCTGATATATAAAGTGCTCTGTGACTGGAAAGAGGTAGAAATAACAAATTAACTGCAAATGAGTTTCTTTATATAACATTTTCCACTATTTTTATAAATGGATCTTTTTCTAATTTACTCGTCTAACAAAACAATTCCAAGACTACAAGCCTATGAACAAAACTGAAGTGTCCAATACACTCAACATTGACATTAAGCTTACGTTAGATACCAAATATCAGAGGTAAAACTGATTGCTGCTTCAGGATCAGCTTGTCGTTACTCACCCCTGTTTTCCCCGGGAGTCTCCCATATTTCACACCCATCTCCCACCCCCCCTCCTGTTTTGTTATTTCTCCCGGGAAACTCCCGTAATTTGTATGGCCCAAACCACGTTATATGAATAATATCAATATACCTTTAAATGGTCTCTCAGTCTAGTTCTGTAGGCTACACAATCATGGGGAAGACTGCTGACTTGACAGCTGTCCAAAAGACGACCATTGACATCTTGCACAAGGAGGGCAAGACACAAAAGGTCATTGCTAAAGAGGCTGGCTGTTCACAGAGCTCTGTGTCCAAGCACATTACTAGAGAGGCGAAGGGAAGAAAAAGATGTGGTAGAAAAAAAGTGTACAAGCAATAGGGGTAACCGCACCCTGGAGAGGATTGTGAAACAAAACCCATTCAAAAATGTGGGGGAGATTCACAAAGAGTGGACTGCAGCTGGAGTCAGTGCTTCAAGAACCACCACGCACAGACGTATGCAAGACATGGGTTTCAGCTGTCGCATTCCTTGTGTCAAGCCACTCTTGAACAAGACACAGCGTCAGAAGCGTCTCGCCTGGGCTAAAGACAAAAAGGACTGGACTGCTGCTGAGTGGTCCAAAGTTATGTTCTCTGATGAAAGTAAATTTTGCATTTCCTTTGGAAATCAAGGTCCCAGAGTCTGGAGGAAGGGAGGAGAGGCACAGAATCCACGTTGCTTGAAGTCCAGTGTAAAGTTTCCACAGTCAGTGATGGTTTGGGGTGCCATGTCATCTGCTGGTGTTGGTCCACTGTGTTTTCTGAGGTCCAAGGTCAACGCAGCCGTCTACCAGGAAGTTTTAGAGCACTTCATGCTTCCTGCTGCTGACCAATTTTATGGAGATGCATATTTCATTTTCCAACAGGACTTGGTACCTGCACACAGTGCCAAAGCTGCCAGTACCTGGTTTAAGGACCATGGTATCCCTGTTCTTAATTGGCCAGCAAACTCGCCTGACCTTAACCTTATAGAAAATCTATGGGGTATTGTGAAGAGGAAGATGCGACACGCCAGACCCAACAATGCAAAAGAGCTGAAGGCCACTATCAGAGCAACCTGGGCTCTCATAACACCTGAGCAGTGCCACAGACTGATCGACTCCATGCCACGCCGCATTGCTGCAGTAATTCAGGCAAAAGGAGCCCCAACTAAGTATTGAGTGCTGTACATGCTCATACTTTTCAGTTGGCCAACATTTCTAAAAATCCTTTTTTTGTGTTGGTCTCAAGTATATTCTAATTTTCTGAGAGACTGAAATTGGGGTTTTCATTAGTTGTCAGTTATAATCATCAAAATTAAAAGGAATGAACACTTGAAATATATCAGTCTGTGCGGAATGAATGTATACATTATACAAGTTTCACTTTTTGAATGGAATTACTGAAATAAATCAACTTTTTGATGATATTCTAATTATATGACCAGCACCTGTATATGTATATACATATATACATATACATATATATATATATATATATATATATATATATATATATATATATACACACACACACACGTAAATTTAACAACAGCTGGACGAAAGCATTTAATTTCATATCCCGAAGCCATATCAACAATACCCACGCCTTTAGCAAAGTGTGTCGCACTGATTTTAATATTGGACACGGTGGGAAAAATTACATTACTCAGCACATTAAATCACAATGGCACAATTTATATGTATTTAGCCTGCCTCTGCCATCCCACGGTTTACTTTAGCCTTACAAATATTACAAACTTTATGTATTTTTCAAAATACAGTATTTTATTTGCAGAGAATGTACATCTAAGACTGTGTGACAGTAAGACAGATTCAACTGTTGCAGTATTTGCTGGTTTGATCTTTTTTTTTTTCTTGCTCTTGTTGTACCTCCCTCTTTCCTTTATTTTATTCTGTGTGTTAAGCTCCAGGTGTCATCGCTGTAGATCATCACCCAGAGAGTGTACCTTCTTTATTTGAATGATCTCTTTGGCCAATTCTGTGTATTGTTTTCTTTTTCGAAGCAGGAATTACGTAATACAGTCTGCATTGTAGTAAGCACAATATGAAGACTCGTGATCAACTGAACACAACATTTTGACTTGTGTTCCAATGCCTTAACCACTGGGCCATTCAGTTGAAACAGCTCAAAAATTCCAAAGATACATTCCAAGCTGAGAGCAGCAGTTTTTAAATACAAAAATATATAATAAATACATAAAAATGTATTTTTTTGGCTCCTCTAATTTCATAAGGCTTAAAATAAGGAAGCAATGATATGTTATAAGTTTTTGTTAAATTGACAGAATTTTGACCACTAACTAGCACTGTCTCCAAACTGCTTAGGTACCCTCAGGAAATTATGTCGAAGACCCCTTCCAATTTTCAGTCAAATCAGACAAAGCGTTTTAAATATATACATTACTTTTCCTTAATTCAAAATAGCGGAGAGGTTATATGGCTGATGTTGGAAACATTTACAGAATATTTTTTTGAAGCAGGAATTATGCAATAAAGTCTGCATTGCTGGAAGCACAATATAATGACTCCGAGATCAACAGAAGTACACATTTTAAAGATGCTCTTTCCTGGACTCAAACTCACACCATTTGACTTGTTTTCCACTACATTATACACTGGGCCATTCAGTTCACACAGCTCAAATTCCAAAGATACATTCCAAGCTGAGTAGCAAATTTGTAAATTTCTTGACCCATAGGTGGCGCTGTCACCAAACTTTGCATGTTAACTTGGATTGTGGTCCTGATGAAGCAAACCAAGTTTAGTTTCGACAGGACAAAGCATTGCCAAGATACAGCCTCAAATCCATTTTCACGTCAACCTGAACAATTTCTGAACATTAGCACAAATTAAAATTATTTCATCAGGGCATGATTTCAATGATGTGTACCATTTTTCTTTGAAATCCAACAATCCTTCAGAGGACATTTCACTTAAATATATAGCAAGAACACTAAGATGATGAACAAACTATGCCTGCAAAAAGAAATGATCGGTGATCAAATCTGCAACTATTCAATTAACACAATACAAAGACTTCCTGAACAATATTACCAACTCTAACACTGGTCCAAGTGGGATCCAAACCCAGGACCCTTGAATCTATAAACCAGTGCTTTAACACACTGAGCCACTCAGTTGACATTGCATGAGAGTGGCAAAGAAACTTCCTGAGGTTAGAGTCAGGATACAAGTTTGAGTTATCGTTTGAACTTTGGGTGGCACGGTCTTCAAACTGCTGAAGTAGCATCAAGACATGTCGAAGAGGCATACCAATTTTATTTGGAATCTGACAATTTTTTAAAAAGATATACAATTTAATACATTTCAATATGGTGGAGAGTCAATACGACAGATAAAGTGAAAACTGATATTGTTTAAATCTGCATGGCCCAAGGAATCCACAGACATCAACCCCATACATTTGGACATACATTTAAAAAGTCACAGGCAAAGGTTGACTCATAGGTGGTGCTGCAACCAAACTTTTCATGTGCCTCACATATTGCAGAGATTGAGATACTGCCTCGTATTAGGTTTTACATCAACCTCATTAAATTTGCAATACCGTAACTTTTTTTTTTCTTTTTTTTTTTTTTAGGGTTTTTCAGAGTAAACAACATACATGGAGCATTAACATTGACCAGTTTCAAGAGAAAAAACAAAACAAAACAAAACAAAACCAAAGAGGCAACGTGGTCAAATACAAAATTACAATATCCTCATGTGAGCATTTAAGGATACATGATAGACTTATATTCAATGCCAAAACAGTTCAAAGGAATTTTCCACAACTTCTGAAATAATTTAGATTTACCTTTTAACATACATCCAATCTTTTCCACAAGAATAGTTTCTTTAATCAGGACTATCCAGTCCTTAATAAGGGGTGGGTCAGTGCCAACCCATTTATTCATAATTGATTTCCGTCCCAACATTAGTAAAGTTCTAAAGACATCCGCGTATTCCAGAAAGGAGGGGGGAAATACACCCAGCAAGCACATGAGTGGGGAGGCTGTAACCTTCTGTTTACATATTATAGATAGTTTATCACAAATACCATTCCAAAAATTAACAGCCAATGAACATTCCCAGAGACAATGAAAGAATGTTCCAATATTGCTGTTGCATTTAGGACATTGGGGAGATACAGTTTTATTTATTTTGCTATATTTATTTTGAGATATATAAGCTCTATGTACTATATTAAATTGCATCTCTTTAAATCTGATGCAGACAGAGACATTCAATGGTAGTTTGACAATATCTTCCCAGACATTTTCGTCAATGTCAAATTTCAAGTTCTTACTCCATGCCCTCTGCAACAAAATCAAGTTGTCTGCTTTGTGATGACTTATCATAGAGTAAAATTTGGATACGAAGTGTATGACTTCAGTATCCTTAAGAAAAAATCTATCCAAAAAGAAATCAGAGCTATTCAGGGTAAGACTAGTATGCCTGGTCCGGACGAAATGTCTTATCTGCAGGTATTTAAAGAAGTCCTTTTTGGGGATATTATGCTTTAAATGTAACTCATCAAATTACATAAAAACACCCTTATGGAATAGATCATATATCCTGTATATTCCCAAGTGAATCCAGTTACCAAATTGAGAGCCCATATCAGTATGGTGAAAATTTGTGTTACCAGTCAGTGTGGATAGGATAGGCAAGCTCTGATTATACTTGAGACCTTCTAATCTGTGACCATGTTTTGACAACTCTGATAATGAGTGGGTTTTCTTTTACCTTGTCAGGGATTTGGGTTTTCTGGTCTAATAAATTAATGAGAGAAACTGGATTACAAAACTGTTGTTCTACATCTACCCACAGAGCATCTTCAGGTTTGTGTATCCAATCTAGGAGAATCCTAGCCTGTATTGCCCATCCATAATATTTAAAATTTGGAAGTGACCATCCACCTCTGTCAGTGGATAATTGTAACGTTTGTAGTTTAACTTTAGATCGTTTACCGGCCCAGATAAATTTAGACATGGCTTTGTTAATATCTTTTATATCAACATTTGTCAAATTTAAAAAAAGTCATGGATAGCGGGTATAGAATCTTTGGGAAGATTATCATTTTTATAAGGTTTATCCTTCCTGAGAAAGAGACTGGTAGTTTTGACCATCTTGTGAAGTCTTCCTTGATACGGAGTATTGCTGTTTTGATATTAGCGTCATAAAGTTGTGAAAGTTTGCGTGTAATACGGATATCTAAATATGTAATACCTTTAGGAGACCATTTAAATGCCTTAACGAAATTGGGCTCAGATATGTTTTGTGGTCCTAATGGCATAATCTCTGACTTGTGAAAATTAACTTTATATCCAGAAATGACTCCAAATTGCTTAATACAGTCAGTTAATTCAGGTAATGATGTTTGCGGGTTGGTTATAGTTAACAAAATATCATATGCATAGAGCAGTATCTTTTGTTCTCTGTCACTAATACTAACACCGTAAATGTTTTGATTATTTCGAATCTAAATTGCCAAGGGTTCTATCGCCATGGCGAATAATAAAAGGGACAAGGGGCAACCCTGACATGTTCCCCTATGAAGCACGAATGAGTCAGAGAGAATGCCATTAGTTAATACGGCAGCTTTTGGTGACGTATAGAGTAATCTGACCCATTTTATAAAGTTTTCACCAATTCCAAATCTGGCAATAACATCAAACATATACCTCCACTCCACCCTATCGAATGCCTTTTCGGCGTCCGTCACTAGTAAGATTCCAGGTATGGAGTTTTGGTCAAGGTGGCATATTATATTAAATAATCTTCTAGTGTTACAATAGGAGTGGCGGCCTTTTATAAACCCTGTTTGGTCTATAATGTCCAGAATTACATGCTCAAGACGTTTAGCCAAGATTTTAGCCAGAACCTTTAAATCTACATTTAACAAACTTATTGGCCTGTAAGAGCTGCATTCCTCTGGATACTTTCCCTTTTTTGTGTATTACAGTAATATTAGCTACATTCATATAATTAGGAAGTTTAGATGCATGAAACGAGGTATTGATAGCCTTCAGGAGGTAGGGACTTAACTTATCATTCATAACCTTAAATTCCACTGGGTACCCATCAGGTTCTGGAGATTTCCCTGACTGTAAAGAGTTTATTGCACTTTTAATTTCTAAAAGGAAAATGGGGGCTTCTAAGAGTTCTTGTTGTTTATTGTTTATTTTAGGGATGCAAAGATCTTTGAAAAAATTATTTTCCAATGTAGTTTGTGTATCTATATCTGAGCTATATAGTTTTTCGTAATATTGTCTAAACATGCCATTTATTTTTTTGTTTTCTATTATTCTGCATCCCGAGGGATCTTTAATCGCTGGGATATATCCGTTTATGGATATCTTTTTAACTATCCTAGCGAGTAGGCGGTTCAGTTTATTACCCATTTCAAAAAATCTTTGTCTTGCAAATAATATATCCCTATCTGCCTTCCTAGTGAGCAGTTGGTTTAATTGAGCTCTCAGAGATTTAAGTTCAACAAGAAGTTGTGCTGATTTAGAGGAGTGAAACTGTTTTTCTATTGTGATAATTCTCTTTTCCAGTTTCATTTGCTCAGATAATGCGTCCCTTTTCTTTTTACTGGTGTAGGCAATTATCATTCCTCTAAGAAAGGCCTTGTAAGCTTCCCCATATTGTTCTAGGATCCGTTCCATCTGTATCATTACATTGAAAATATACATCTGTCTGTTCTTTTAAATAATCAACTAATTTATCATCAAGGAGATGGAAGGGATTGAGTTTCCATATCCAGGCTTGATAATTAGGTCGAGGTGGTAACATAGTAACGGTTACAGGTGCATGGTCTGATCGAGTCATCGGGCCTATGTTTGATTTCTCAGCCAGTCTTATAATCTGATTTGAGAAGAATATGTAATCAATGCGTGAAGCAGTTTTATGTGGGTAGGAATAAAATGTATAAGGCTTAACAGTAGGGTTTAAAAATCTCCATATATCAATCAGTCCAAGCTCCTAACATGAGGTTTTAATAATATTAGCAATTTTAGGGGCTGTGACAACTGCTGGTGATTTGTCCATATCTGGGTTAAGATAACAGTTAAAGTCACCTCCAAGGATTACATTGTTACAATCTAGATTCGCTATTTTATTATAAACCTGAGCAAAGTACTCTTCATTATATATATTTGGGGCATATATATTTGCCATCACAACCTCCTCTCCACACAATAGGCCCTTTATTATGACCATTCTACCTTCTTTATCAGAGTAGCTTGTTTGTAGTTGAAATGGTACATTTTTGTGGATCAGTATTATTACGCCACGCTTTTTGGAGGAGAAAGATGAATAAAGTTGTCCAACCCAGTTTCTGCCAAATTTTTAATGTTCCGGATCATTCAAATGGGTTTCTTGTAGTAGAGCAATATGAATTTTGAAAAGAGACATTAACATTATTGACACCCTTTACATTCCAAGTGCATATCCTTATGCTTGAATTATAGGTACTACTCATTTACACTGCAAAGAGGAAATAAAAAGCATAACAGTAATTGAGTAAGAGGGTAACCCACAACTGCTTGAAACATGAAACAAAAAACAAAAAAAAAAACACCCTCCTGCATTAAAACAGAACTGTGCAGGTATATAGTGTGTTTTTAGCCCCAAACTCAAACGGGGGATGTAACACTGTGAGAAAACAAAAAATATGGCATTTTGAAACCTCTCACATTCGCTGGCTGATCCTGTTAAGGGTAACGTTAGCCAGGAAAACACAAGGCAGAGAGGTAACAGCGTTGGAGTCTTATTATACTCATAATTTTGTGACACCAAGATGTTTTCTCTGCGTGTCATAGATTAAAGTTATTCGTGTCAACTTTGCTCCAAGCCAAACAAGCTAATGTTTATCACAGTCATCCTATGCAGACAAAATGCGATAGTACTTTTCACGTTATGTACGCCATAGGTACCTGAGGGGGATATTATATTTGCGGAGTCTTTTCCAAGAAGGTGTTCACCTCCACGGTCATAGACAGGTATGTGCCTTTACCAGCTGCGTTGAACACTCTTATAGTGGCAGGGTAGATGAAGGCATATTTGAATACTGCTTCCCGTAGTCGCCTCCGGGCCTCTGCCGTCTCCGCTCTCTTCTTCTGCATGCCAGCCGAGAAATCTTGAAAAAAAACGACACTTTCTTCCCCTCAATGTTTAGGTCGCTCAAACGTCTCGCTGCTTCTAGAATCATTCTTTTGTCTTTGTAATTGTGTAGTCGAACGATCACAGGTCTTGCTCTCCGATGTTCGCCCTCGTTTCTCAATAGTCCGGTGCGATGCGCTCTTTCCAGTTTGATCCGTCCGTCTTTGGCACTCATATTTAGTGTGGTCGGGATCCATGATTCAAAGAAAGTTATCGGGTCGCTCCCCTCAGTGCCTTCCTTGAGACCAACAATTCTGATATTCTGCCGCCGGCTTCTGTTCTCAAGATCCTCTACATGTTCGAGTGTTTTTTGCAGGGATGACTCTATAGATTAGCTCCACGACTCTCTTGATCACGTTGTCCAGCTTGCCTGATATTTCAGAAATTGGATCACATATCGCCTGCAGCTTGTTTTCAAGAACCATCGACACTTTTTCGACAATACAGTTCACTGCATCTCCCGATATCGTGGTCTCACTAGAGGCAACTTGAACTGAGTTTTCGCCATCTTGCTCAGCAACCATGCTCTTATTTTGGCGTGTGTTTCTTCTAGCTTGTTTGTTTGTCGAGTCTGATTGCGACCAAAAAGTGTCAAGGGACATCCTGATAATTTAATCATCAATTCTATAAACGTTTGAAACGAGCGGGACGACTATTTAAAACAAAAATTCAGCTACACGGCGAGGAGCTCGGTCGAACACGTCTTACCACTCTCAAAGCATCACGTTCTCCGCAATACCGTAACTTTTAAACAAAACGCATAAATAAAAATGCTTAATCATTCAATAAGTGCGTCTCAGTCTGGAGATTATTTTTGAGAACTTGCTTGGCAGAATTGGGTAATGTTTAAAGGAATGGTAGTGAAAAAACTATAAACATCATAATCCAAGATGGTGGAAAGATGTGCAGAGTTTGAATCACCAGAAGGAGAGTATTTACCATAACATAGTTTCAGCTTCTGAGTCAGATAATGAGTGAAATAATGACAGTTTGGAAGAACAAGCTGATCGACCCAAACCACCATTGCAAGCAGGACGCTTCACAGTGGTAAGTTTTCATATTGTAGCTTTCTTACAAAGTACACTGTTGATTATTGTGAACCTAATGAAGCTTCAAGTAAAAGACACGTAGTGCATCTAAGTTAGTCATCTTTTGCGGTTGGACATTACCGGGTGTACTCTATTAGAGAATTAGTGAGTAAGTTAGCCATGGACTACCGTGGATAGCGGCTGTAACATTACAACTTGTAATTAGATAATTGTGTAAGAGATCGACCATTTTGTTACACGGTTTTAGGTAAAAGTCGGCCCACATCTGAATAGTAAACCCATAGCAAAACAATAACGTTACATAGCAAGTTAGCCGAGCACTACCGTGGACTGCAGACTTAAAATTACCGTTTGTAAAAATAAATTAATCTACACACTTGATCACTATTCACGATAGTAAGAACAATAACCAGCATAATTCTACACAATTGTAGGTAAAAGTGAACCTGCAGCTGATTAGCAAATCTATTTCAACACAAAAACATTAGCTAGCAGAGGCCTACAGCTGTGCACTGGGTGTTCACCTTAGCTACTAGTGTTGTCAAAAATACCGGTACTCTGATACCAAGTCGGTACTCAAACAATAAAACGTTTACGATACCAGAATTCCTGAAGGTACCGGAGTACCGAGTACCGGGTCTACCCGGTTCCCAATCAGAGTCAGGTTCTTTCGAACACTCACAACAAGCAAAAGATGGCGACAAGCAAAGTAGGTTCTGCGGAGTCTCAACTGAATCTTGTCAAAAAGAAAAGTGGAAAAAGCCAGGTTTGGAAATTCTTTGGATTTGAGGCTGATGAAAAGGGAAACATCATAGATCAGCAAAAACCTATTTGTAAACGCTGCTTTCAAAATTTTCTGACGAAAGGAGGAAACACATCAAACTTAAAAAAGCACCTGAAAGACAGACACACAGATTTATTCAAGCAAATAAAGCAGGTGAGTTTAAAAGCATATTATCATTTGCATTAGAGCTGAAACGTTTAGTCGACATTATCGACACGTCGAAAATAAAAAATTGACGAGAAATATTTTCGTTGTCTAAATAGTCAAATCCAGCATTGGTTGTGGTTGTACTACTAAATAATTCAAATACATTTTATCCACTGATTCTTCAAATCGTCTGCCTTTGGAAGTCCAAACAAAGAAGTTTTGCTTTTGCAGTGAACAAAACAGAATCTTCTCGACATGGTTACAACACTAATCCAACTCATCCTGGCCTTGGCTATAACTATGTTTGTTTGAAAGCGGGTCAAAGTAGCCCTTATGTGGGCATTATGCAAATGTGTTACGGAAGAAATGGCTAGACTACAAACAGGACCAGCATGGCATAGCAGTTATGTCTGTGGGAAAGAAAAACTCCTTTTTGCGTAGACTTTGTGCTTTGTAACTTTGCAGACCTTTTGCATGCACAAAGAGCTGTTACGTACTAAAGGAAAGGTAAAATCCCCCAAATTAATATAACATAATAGGGGCTCTTTAAAAATGGATTTTCATTTTTGAAACACTGTCCACACTTTCACTTTCAAACATTTTCCAAAGTTCCAAAAAGCCTGTCATCAAAATGATTGGCTACTATTACCTACCAGAACTGTCTAGCAGGCTTTCGCTTCAAGACATAAAGGCATCTGCCTCCCAAATGCTAGCAAACAGCAAGTCATTTATAATATTTAAGTACAGAGCCACAGTGGCTTCAACTTCCATTTCTATTTACCACCTATTTTCCCAGAAGTGACAATTTTGTTCTCATAAAAACAATGGTTTATTCACAAATCGTTTTTGCAATATTTAGATGTTTTGCATTCTCAACTCTCAACTTGGATGGAATCTAGATATCATATTAAATGTCTCTGTCTAAATGTTCTTGAACCTGCATGGTAGGATTGAGAAACTAGTGGAAAGTGGAAACTAGTCTAAATGACGCTGTCTTTAGGAAACTTAAAGGAATGTTCCAGGTTGAACATGCTAGAGACAGCATTTGTGGCATAAAATTGATTACCACAAAAGTTAATTTAGACTCCTTCCTCCTTTTCTTTGAAAAATTCAAGAATTCAGGTTACACTGAGGCACTTACAATGGAAGTAATAGCATTCAGAGATTATAATCTTCGAACCACAATTATACAGAGCAGTTATCAGAGTTACCATAGTCTTTGTCAGTTCAAACCAGTCTGGTCATTCTCTGTTGACCTCTCTCATCAACAAGACATTTCTGTCCACTAAACTGCCGCTCACTGGATGCATTTGACAGAGAATGGCCAGACTGGTTCAAACTAATCAAGTCTATGGTAACTCGGATAACCATTCAGTACAATTGTGGTGAGAAGAAATGATCTCAGAATGCTATTCTGAGATGCGGGTTGGTGCTGTTTTGGCGAAATGAGAGGGACCTTCATAATAATAGGCAGGTGGTTTTAATGGGTGATCGGTGTATCGTGGATATTCAATATATCGGTAATCAGTGTGATGAAACAGTGCTGTTGTACAGACCTCCAGGTAGTCCAGAGGCAGGAAGGTCTCAGGTTCTCCTCGCTGTTCTTTAATGTACTGGATACAGTCTCGCCCCGTCTTCTCTGAGTCCACAATAATGGCGTCCATGTTCTTGCCCAGCACTTTAGTGACAGCGATCTGGTATTTCTTCTGTGTAGGCTGGCACAAGTCAATCAGCCTGCCATACTAGAACATGAGGGGCGCACACGTGAGCATACAGCTGTATGAAACACAGATGAGATGATGCGTTGCGACTCCTTACCACTGATCCAGGATACAATCTCTTGATGCTCTCCAGGATCTCAGCTTTTCGCTGCTGTCTGCTGTTTTCCTGTCTGTCGATACGAGCATCACCCAACTGCTCCATCACCTACAAACAATATTATCATACTGGTGTACATCATCAAGAAATCATCCCATCCAAACTGAGGAAAAACACAGTGCAAATAAATTATTTGATGTTTAATATACAGCTATGTGAAGCAGGACGTTGAACCAATGAGATTTCATTGTGGGCAGGGCTACTGAGCACACAACAGTGAAAACAGAATGCCAAAGGTCAACAAAATGTCTTAAGTGACGTTTTTAATAGTAATGGCTATTTTACATGACTACCATGGAAGCAACATGATGGATTGTGCAAACCCTCATTTCAATATATAAATGAATATAATTTACATATATATATTAAAATATTTGTATAATTTTTTTTTTATTACATCCCTATTGCTGCCTTGATATTGACCCATTTCAAAAGTTTGCCTCTCTTTTTTCTTTTTCTTCTACTTACTCACTGTGATGAAGTGGAAACAACATTATTAATAGGGCTGAATTATTAACAAAAAAAATCGAATTGTGATTATTTTTTAAAAATTTTTGATGCGATTTAAACAGGGATAAGATAATCATAAAACCAAAAATATGCGTGATAAAATAGGTGTTCACAACAGAGTCCTCTAAAAAGAGCCAAACTAAATAAATAAATAAAACAGTGAAACAGATGGGGTGGGGGAAAGTATCACAATCATATAACATCTGTCTGCACTGTAAAAAAAAAAAAAATTTGTCCAAAGAGTCAGTTCAAATTTCATCATAATATTTTTGAACTTGAATATTATATTATTGTAATTATAATAATGTTAAGAAATGATTGTAGAAATATTGTATTGTATTATATTATAAAGAATTAGTTATGACAAATTATTTTTTACTCCCCTTTTTCTCCCAATTTGCAATGCCCAATGCGCTTTAAGTCCTCGTGTTCGCGTAGTGATTCGACCTCAATCCGGGTGACGGAGGACAAATCCCAGCTGCCTCCTCATCTGAGAGCGTGCATTTTATCACGTGGCTTGTTGAGTGCGTTGCCACAGAGACATGGCTCATGTGGAGGCTTCACGCCATGCACTGCGGCATCCACGCACAACTCACCAAGCGCCCCACCGAGAACAAACCACATAATAACAATCATGAGGAGGTTACCCCATGTGACTCTACCCTCCCTCGCAACTGGGCCAATTTGGTTGCTTAGAAGACCTAGCTGGATTCACACAGCATGCCCTGGGATTCGAACTAGAGAACTCCAGGGGTGGTAGCCAGCGTCTTTACCACTGAGCTATCATTTGAATGAATGCTCTCATTTGCCTTGCTGTCAAAAAAACTCACTCTCATGGGATAATTTTAAATGCATGTAGTAAATTGTAGCACCCTAACACATACATATGTGAAATTACACAAAGGTGTAATAAAAGTAAATCTGGGGTTCTTTACAGGGGTTATGAATGTTATTTTTATTACAGTTTAATTATTTTCTCGGAGGTTCACTGATAATGTTAATACAGTTTTTTTCCATCAAAACAGTCATCGTTTTGTAATAAATGATCATTTTCCACCCCGTCTCAGACCACGTTTCTGAAAAGTTATATTTTTGCCTTAGCTCCTCCATTAAACTTCAATGTAAACACCCTCTGTTTTGACTGGCTAACAGTGTGCAGCCCCTTAAATTCTGCCATTTTTAAAATTTCAATCAGAAGAGAATGAACAAGCACAAAATCATTAGCGATGTGCATTTCACGGTTTACACACAACACACATCCAACACATTGCATGCCAATACATTACACCATTCATCTCGATGTCTACACCGGACACTATAATCAATGATACTGTCTACCATGGAGCATCCGTTGCGGCAAATCACTCCAACAGTAAACAAACAGGTGTCCCGTTCCATTTTGTGCTGGTGCTATTACTGCCAACAACAAAAAAATAAACGTTTCAGTAAGTTAATGTCGACGCGGCCGGTGTAGACAGCCTGCAGACGTTGCGTCATGTCAACGGACGTGCCCGGTGCAGACTGCCTACAGATGTGTCGCGTCAATGGACGCGCCCAGTGCAGACTGCCTACAGATGTTGCGTCGCGTCAATGGACGCGCCAGGTGCAGACTGCCTACAGATGTTGCTTTGTGTCAGTGGACGCACCCAGTGCAGACTGCCTACAGATGTTGCGTCGCGTCAATGGACGCACCCGGTGCAGACAGCCTACAGATGTTGCGTTGCGTCAATGGACACGCCCGGTGCAGACAGCCAACAGATGTTGCGTCGCATCAATGGACGCACCCAGAGCAGACAGCATACAGATGTTGTCACATCAATGGACGCGCCCAGTTTTTCACTTGGTTATACTTCTGTGAGTGCAGTGAAGACAAAATATACTTGTATTCAAGATCTATTCTCTAAAAGCAAGTCTAAATTTATTATGTGCTGCTCACAGAGAAATGCCAGCTTCAGAGTTTGTAGTTATCTACATGACCTGCTTCTTTATTATTGAAACTATAACGCATTAAATATAACTGCATTAAAGATGTCACACCGAGGATTTCCTTTAAAGACGCTTTGATATACAAGTTTTGCTTCAGCAGAGCACTACACACAACAGACAAAACAGCCGTGCACATATGCGCAGCACAGCGGCCAGCGTGTTGAGACTAATTATTTAGTTCAATCGCAGACTACGTGGTTTTTCATTTTGCAATTTTATTTCGTTTAATCATTAAGCCTTAATTATTAATGTAAATAATTTAAAACTTCTATTTCATACAAGGCTCCATCGTTAAAAAAAACCACATGCATATTTACTTAGCAGCACAACGTGTCAAAAAGAATTTCCAAAACGACTTTTGTATTAATTTGTTCTTTACAACTCATAGGGAATTAAATTAGCACACAACCTTGTAGTTTGTCAAAAAACAGTAGGTAATTCAGCCAGGAATTTTCTTGCAGGTTGTGGGACAAAAACACAGACATTTCTGATTCAGACAAAATTAAAATCACAGACTTACCCCTGTACATACTGGAATTACCTCATGTCCTAATTTAAAACAATTAATACCCGAATTAATTCACAGTAGTACATTCTTCAATTGCACTACTGTGAAGAGACTTACAGTCTTTTCAATGGGTTGTACAGTTGTTTGAAGTGTTTTGAATCACTCCACTGAAGAAACATGTGATCTAGGAGCTTTATATAGTGCATGTCTTTTGAAAAGACTGCAAGACTATCCCTCAAAGCCTAATTTTCTTCATTCTCTGCAAAAATAATATTTGGCACTGCTGTGAATAAAGTCTATAGGACTTAATGTTCAAACTTATTGAACAAGACCCTGACTCAGATTCTCACCTGGTTGAGCTCCATGTTGATCTCATCGATTCTTCGTTTGGCCTGTTCCACCTCTTCTGTGAGCTCCTCCTCCATTCTCTTCTGCTCGTCTAGGGACTGCCTGATGAATACAGAAAGAGAAATTCTGCAGTGAATTTCACAGTTCTTCGCAGTATCACATGTAGCTTTGTGATGTGTTCACACCTGCTGGTGGTGATATAGTCCTCCAGCTTCTCAATGCGTTTCTGGTTCTCCTCGATCTCTCTGATCTTCTGCTTGATCTTGGCCTATGGGACAACACTCACATGATTACAGCAGCTATATTTATTTCAATGCATAAAATCAGAGGTCAGAAACTATGTACCTCTGTCTCTATTTTCTTCCTCTCCTCCAGGTCAAGTCTGTCCTGATCAGCTTTCTGGTCTCGGTTGAATTTCTCTAGCTCTTGAGCGAGGGTAGCTGCTCGTTTACTGGCCTCCTCCTTAAGACGGTGATATGCCTTCACCTGAGAACAAAAACCCACACACAATCAGATACAATTCAAACTTAAATTCAATGGTTTGAATACCAAAATTAGGAAAATTATTTTTGTGTGTGGTTTTTGCAAGTTTCTGAATTAAACCCTTGTCCTTGGCCTTGTTAGTGCCAAGCTTTAACAGTTCAGTTTCCAGAGCCCATTCACTTTCTCTTTAAGACAGTGCAGGGCCTGAAATTTGCAGCAGGATTGCAGGTATTGCACACAAATTTAATCACAATTTTAATAAACCAATCCATTCAGATAAACAAATAAATTCAATAAACTTGTCTTTGAATCAAACTGTGTCCCCTTCTCTCCCTCTCTGGCAGTTGTCAGATCATTAAACGCTTGAGTTCAGAGCACGCTTAGAGAGGTATATAATCTCCTTTTGTGTTCCACGGAAGAAAAATATTCATATGGATTGAGGGTGTGTAATGATAACAGAAATTGTATTTTTTGGATGAACTATTCCTTTAAAAGGTATCTGCCAAGAACAACAGCATAAATGTAAGTCAGTACATGACTGAATCACATCTTGCTGAGAAATAAGTGACTGAAGGCCAAAATGTAGGCTACATACTTTAAAAATCATTCCATCTGAATAAAAAATTCCTCTGGAAAATTAGAGTATAGTCTGCAGCATAGAGAACAATTTCAGAGAGTGTTCTCCCAAAAATGTATGGTGTTACACAGGAGTCTCCATCTTGCACGTTCTCACTAATGTTTGTGAATGACACAGAAGCAGCAGTGATTTCATCTGAGGGAAGATTTAATGACACATGCTAGGGTATAAAATTGCTTAGACAATGCATAAACAGGGCATTGATGAAATTACCCCTCTATCCCCTTTTTTTCTTCTCGATATTAGACCAGAAAAAAATAAATAAAAATAAAATAAAAAAAAATAAATAAAAAAAAAAAATCACAACCCCGTAGATACAAAGGCGATAAAAATATGAATTGGTTGAATACTTAAATATAGAGCAATGTAACATGTTCAATAAAGTCTCAGGATTTTAAAAAATAAGAGCCCCAAAATAATTACATGCATTTCGAGCTTGCTTATAAATTAAATCCTGTGTTATGCACAAATCGTAATTTTTCTGATTATTCAGGGCTCCAGACTGCGACTAAAATGGTCGCAAATGTGATAAAAAAATAATAATTGCACAATAATTTAAAATCTAGATGCCGTTGGCGACAGTCGGGTTGTGTGCATTCATATGCGGTTTCATCAGATATCATCTTGTGAGTTATTGAATACATCTATAGAACAAGCACTAGCGTGTTTTTCACCCGTACTTTTTCTGACAAGCCCGCTGCACCACACACAACAAACCCAGCACTTGAGCCGTGACCAAATGACTGTTTTAAACCTGTTCTTTTTAATGAATCACCCGCAAATAACTGAGGGTGTGAACTCAGGAGCTCAGATCAGCAGTTTGAATGAGTCACTTTCTCAGCAAATCAATTGTCACAGAGCTCACAACTGGGAGCGCGTACATTTAAAAATAAGAGTTCCATGTGTATTTCAGGCTTCTTTATAATTAAAAGTCCCATATTGTGTACCACTTTATTTTCTTCTGATTATAATTTATTGGGATTGGAGTAGCACAAAAACTGTATCTGTGATTTCATTCAATTCTCTTGTTGTCTGGGCAATCCGAGAACAGTAAAGACTAACGCAACACTGAAAAACATTTTAAATGATATACATTCTCTCTCTCTCTCTCTCTCTCTCTCTCTCTCTCTCTCTCTATATATATATATATATATATATATATATACACATACATACACACACACACACTTAGGAGAGATCAAGCTTTTGACACTTGAGGGCTTTGAGGGACCAACTATTAGACAAGGTGCAAACATTAATTGATGCTCAAGGCAGCAACACTACTATATGCATATTATACTTCATGTAATTATCTGTTATGTAGATTCTGAAGAGCAGTAAAAAAATAAGATAAAAAAATATTTAATCTCTTATATTTGTATACATTATGTAAGGGGCGTGAAAATTTATGAGACAAGGGAATGCAAAATTATCTTCTCAACTATATATTCTGTTTATTAAACCTCTTATTAATGGGTTATCAGTTGTCTTCCTTTTCTTCGGCTTTCTACCTTGCTTATGAACAGCAAACTATATCAAGCAATTCTGTGATTTGGTGATTAAAAATAGCCATTTGCTCCATAAATCTTCAGTTTAGGAGCCAATGGCTTTGTCATTTTTTTAGTCTGGAGCCCTGTTATTAGTGATTTTATTAATTTTGAACTCTAGTAGCCATCATAGCAAGGAAAGTTTTTATAAATCGATTTTTAAAACTATCAGTTATGATCAATTGAATAACTGGTTATCAGCCTTTTAAACCACCTTTTTTAATAGTATCTAAAAAAATATCCACTATCAGATGACCTCAAATGTCAGGAGTACCTGGTTTTCCTCCAGCTGCAGATCTTGTCCCTGACTCTGAGCCTCCTCCTCCATCCGCTCCTCAAACTCATGTCTGGCCATTTCCACGGCCCCCTGCTCACGGTCTAACTCATCCATGTCTGCTTTGCGCTTCTTATAGCATTTCTGGGCATTCTGCAGTGATTTACGGGCAGCCTCCAGTTTCTTGATCTTGTGCGAAGTGTTCTCCTTGGCTTTAATATACAGCGGTCTCTTCTGATTCAACTCTGCATCTTTCTCCCTGAGAACATAAGCCATAATCAACTCACAGACCACTGACATGTGTCTTGATCATTCTTCAGGATAGATTTACATATGCTTGTACTTTTATGCTCTTCACATGCATTACTTTTATTTTTATCACAGAAGTTTACATCACTGAAACAGTAACAGATATTTTTCAAGAAAATAAAATGTACAGCTTGCGCATCAGTGAAATAATATTAATGTAACTAAATAGTAATATGTATACATGTAACTAAACTTTCATTTGGATTGTACCAAACACAGCCACTTAATAACCAGTAGGGCTGGGCGATACATACACTCACCTAAAGGATTATTAGGAACACCATACTAATACTGTGTTTGACCCCCTTTCGCCTTCAGAACTGCCTTAATTCTACGTGGCACTGATTCAACAAGGTGCTGAAAGCGTTCTTTAGAAATGTTGGCCCATATTGATAGGATTGCATCTTGCAGTTGATGGAGATTTGTGGGATGCACATCCAGGGCACGAAGCTCCCGTTCCACCACATCCCAAAGATGCTCTATTGGGTTGAGATCTGGTGACTGTGGGGGGCATTTTAGTACAGTGAACTCATTATCATGTTCAAGAAACCAATTTGAAATGATTCGAGCTTTGTGACATGGTGCATTATCCTGCTGGAAGTAGCCATCAGAGGATGGATACATGGTGGCCATAAAGGGATGGACATGGTCAGAAACAATGCTCAGGTAGGTCGTGGCATTTAAACGATACCCAATTGGCACTAAGGGGCCTAAAGTGTGCCAAGAAAACATCCCCCACACCATTACACCACCACCACCAGCCTGCACAGTGGTAACAAGGCATGATGGATCCATGTTCTCATTCTGTTTACGCCAAATTCTGACTCTACCATCTGAATGTCTCAACAGAAATCGAGACTCATCAGACCAGGCAACATTTTTCCAGTCTTCAACTGTCCAATTTTGGTGAGCTCTTGCAAATTGTAGCCTCTTTTTCCTATTTGTAGTGGAGATGAGTGGTACCCGGTGGGGTCTTCTGCTGTTGTAGCCCATCCGCCTCAAGGTTGTGCGTGTTGTGGCTTCACAAATGCTTTGCTGCATACCTCGGTTGTAACGAGTGGTTATTTCAGTCAAAGTTGCTCTTCTATCAGCTTGAATCAGTCGGCCCATTCTCCTCTGACCTCTAGCATCAACAAGGCATTTTCGCCCACAGGACTGACGCATACTGGATGTTTTTCCCTTTTCACACCATTCTTTGTAAACCCTAGAAATGGTTGTGCGTAAAAATCCCAGTAACTGAGCAGATTGTGAAATACTCAGACCGGCCTCAAAACTGCTTAAATCACCTTTCTTTCCCATTCTGACATTCAGTTTGGAGTTCAGGAGATTGTCTTGACCAGGACCACACCCCTAAATGCATTGAAGCAACTGCCATGTGATTGGTTGATTAGATAATTGCATTAATGAGAAATTGAACAGGTGTTCCTAATAATCCTTTAGGTGAGTGTATAGTGGCGATGCTATAAAGAGTCAACCATTAGATATTTTTCTATACGGTCTATATCACGAAACAAAAAATAAAAAAAACTATAGCTTTCGAAATTAATGCATCAACATGCGTGTGGCAAGGGTGTGGTTGAGTATCTGTCCAGGCAGAGGGGAAGCAGCAAGGATTCATCCCTGGGTGACAATTAGGTCTAACATTTACATTTACATTTATGCATTTGGCAGACGCTTTTATCCAAAGCGACTTACAGTGCACTTATTACAGGGACAATCCCCCCGGAGCAACCTGGAGTTAAGTGTCTTGCTCAAGGGCACAATGGTGGTGGCCATGGGGTTCGAACCAGCGACCCTCTGATTAGCAGCCCTGTGCTCTAGCCACTACGCCACCACCACCTACAGCTGTTTCTTGTTGCAGTAATCTGGGAAGAGCTATAAGAGGAGCCAAGCCAGAGCCTAGGGGGAAGAGAGCTACCCAGCTATACCATGCTTTAGTGTTTCAGCCAAGCTACTTAGTGTTTGTTTTGAGTAAATAAAAAGTGACGCTACCTGAACAACACTTCTTCATTCATACAAAGACCAGTTCTGTTACCATGCGATTAATTTAAATGTTTAATGCATCCAATATTATTAGTGACGCACCGAAATTTCAGCCACCGAAAATGGCATTTTTTTGTTTTGGCCGAAAGAGAAAAAAAGGCCAAAAATACGAGTCGATATATATCCCTCCCTGCCCCTCAGTGCTCAGGTTTCACTCTCGATCGATCTAGTCATAATCACATACCGCCGCTCCCTATACGCATACTACGCAGGGCACCAACTCCCTAGGAGGGCACCAGAAAGTCCACCGGGTGCCCTTCCTCGCACGTTATAAGTTATTCAAGGACCCGAAAGCAGTTTCACGCTCGTATGGCGAACGCGACAATGCTCTTGAATGCGCATGAACAAAGATCGCTTTCCATTGCTTGCACGGATTGCATGCAGGTATTTATCTGCCCCAAGCACCAGCACACAGAGAGAGAGAGAGAGAGAGAGAGAGAGAGAGAGAGAGAGAGAGAGAGAGAGAGTGCAGCATCTCACGTTCTTGAATTGCCAGAAAGTGGAGCAACTTTTGTTCTTGAGGAGAAACCTGCAGCTTTTACTTAAATAGAAAGCAGTCCAGTTTGCTATGTGTATAGCAATTACATAAAAATGTGTTTAGCCCTGCAAAACTTTGGTCTTCACTTGAGGCTACACCTGTCGTTTACAGTTTGAGGTTGGTTTTAGTTCTATTACTGCTGTTTTGCACTGTTGTTCTGCACAATAATTTTATATTAAAGTGGAAATATGTTTACATAAACAGAATAGAGGCTTTTTTGGTATATGCAAGATGCTAGCCTAGATCTGCGAAGTTCATTTCTTGACTGCTGTTTTACATATCATTAGAGTTTTCTAGAACATTAATTTATTGGATAATTGGCAAAAAGTTTTTTTTAAAAATCTGTTAAATTGGATTGTTAAAGAACTGAATAAAGAATAATATTTAAAATTGTTATAATATATTTTCTGTCCAATTTTGGTGTGTTACTTTCAATATAAATGTACTAATAAATTGTGATAATTTTATTGATTTGTAGTTTTTCAATTCAGATTAACACATTTACCAATTTTCTGTCTGACATTTTATTCAGCTCTGAGCGAGTGCTGAATACTGGCCTTTCCAATGTGCCCACGGACATTAGACGGACGCACAGACACACAACAGCAATTCCGTGTCAATGACAATGTGATGTAGAAAACGAAACAAGATGTTCTTTGTAAGGGCTTGTAGTTCAAAATAGCATAAATCATGTGAATGCGACTTCACGATTGCTGTGGCAAGTGAATAGCCATGATTCATATTGTGAAGAATGAGGGCTTTAGAGATTTAATGCAGATTGCAAACAATATGCAAACTATGGGGACAAGATATTTCAATTATTCAACCTCCCACTTAGGGAGGGACTTGGGGAAACATATAATGTTACTTGAATTGGTGATATTTTCGGTGGAATTCTTTGATTGGGAAATGTTAAAACATTGGTACATTTTGTTTACATTTCTAAGGAGGAACTAAATCAGGGTTTCTGCAGGAATCATCAAATCTAATTTAATGCTTTTTAATGCCCTTTTAAAAAATGTTAATGCCATACATGACCCATGACTAACCACGTATACATATATACAACAACAACAACCGCCATTCGCCACTAAGTGGCGGTGACATCACCACGATGCTTGTGGCAGGCTATGTGCACGTTAAGGCCATGTGAAGTGTCGAACGCCCGCTGGCAGGAGGTCACGGGACAGATCCAACAGGTGACATGGGTCGACTGACTGAGAGATATATACACACACACACATTTTTAAAAAGCCCAGGTCCCAATTGTAACCGTTCAATTTGACAATGATGCAATGATGATAATCTTGGATATTTGAGAAAATCTACATAATTTAAATAAACTATCACTCTGAACTGAATTACAAATGGCTCAGGAGACAGCTTAAAATATCAATTTATTTGCAGATATGACAAATTTAATTTAACAGTACCAATCAACTAGATATTGAATGCTATAGGCATACTGAAAAATCAGGCCATGACTGGAAAAAAGCCATTAGGTTTCTGTTTGTGTAATTTGTAAATCGAATACACGTGACCCCCTTCAACTATAACCCCAAATTCTATCAGTCTGGACAGTGAAGGAAAAACTTTTTATGGGAGATGCAACTGACAGTGATCGTGACAGGTGAAAAGTGCGTAGCGCCACTTACTATCGGTATTGAAATATTTTGAACGATACACAGCCAGAAGTATAATATTTAGTTTAAGACACGCCACAGTGCACTGGAGCTCATTGCGGTGATTATACCGCAGAAAATCTTGTAATAATCAATATAACATTTATTAAAAAGCCCCTCTTTAACAGGTTTCTGTATAGTTATGACCGAATTTTGGATTAGTGAAGAGTCAGCAAGTCATGCCACGCATGATCATTATCGTTTTCAGAATCAATCATTGCTGTCACTTCGAAGTACTCGTGCCCATCTCTAATATTAAGCATATAATATATAGATTATGAATAGTGGCAAGGTAGTAGCATCTAGCCATTTTTTCAATTATTACAGTGACACGCGGCCTACAACAGCAAATATTTTTCTCCATCTGACCCATAATTGAAAAGATTTGAAAACCCTTATCTAATGGTATATACTGTCACAGCGGCAAGCCCTACATTCTTTCATTTATTTATTGGTCGGTCTTGACTCACTTGATCTCTTTCTCGATCATCTGCTGGTCTCTCATCATTCTCCCCAGCTCCTTCTTCTTATCCTTCAGCTCATCCTCCACACGGTCCATGCGCTTCCTGTCCTTATCGATCTCTTTGTTACGGTGTGCCAACTCTCGATTCAGTTTCTCAATCTCCGATTCGTTGTGGTAGAGTTTGAAGAGCTGTAGCTGCACATGTGCTCGCACCACCTCGTCCTTCAGGCGCTGGTAACGCTCCGCCTGCGTAACAGATTAAGAACACAGCTCAGATCAAAACCCAACTAAGGCAAGAGGATGGCTTAATACTTTAAAGCAGTGTTACCCAACATTTTTTCTGCCACGGCACACTTTTTACAACTAATAAATTCTACAGCACACCACTATCCCACATAGGATAATCATCGTCAATATTTTTCCTTTTAAAGGACTTTTCAAGTCCATGTTTTCTGTCCATCTTAGTAGCATGTTTACTTGTAATGTTTGAAATCCGGCTATGCAAAAAAAACAAAAAACAAGTCACATGGGTAGGCTACACTGTTTGAGGTCGCAGGTGGCAATCGTGCTAAATGGTAATGAAAAACAACAACAAATTTGCTGTTTTTTCTAATTTGTAGATTTGTTCTTGCAATGCCACAACAAATTACAGGGATGCAAACTCATGAGGGGCGAAAAAGGTGACAATCACTGGTCCACAATTTTTTCTGGGCTAAAAGCACCAATTCCAGCTATTTTAGTGATTCAAATTTATTGAAATTTACAATTGTGCAGAATTAGCTGCAAAATAATGAGTATTTTAGTGAGGCTTGCTTCGGTTTCACAAATTTGTTCAATATTATTTACTGTGAGAAATGAATTGTACATGCTGTCCTCGTTTGACATCTAACTCTGTATGTATGTGTGCTTGGCTAACCACAGAAGCACACCACACGCTCAAAGTGTCCATGACCTTCCGTAGATGCTGTTAATTTCTCTTTTGGAATGTTCGGTGCTCCAACGAGCAAATACTCTTTTCGTGAGCTAAATATCTGTTATAGACGTAACAAATATCTAGGAATGCCTTATCTGATTTTGTTCCTGTACCATTCCGGTATCAACAATTCCTTGTCCTTGCTGTCACTCTTCTATTGGTTGTTCTTTGTTCTATGAAAGATATAAATATTATGCTTGCTGTAATAAACGTAGATTGAATAGAAGCACTTTGTGTGTTGTCGTTCTTCCTCTTCCCTTCATGAAGTCTTAAGAGGCACAGACTCCTGACTGCATTTAACTGGGCATGTACTGAAAGGGACCGCAGAATTCTTGACGGCAGAAGTGTTGTATTCTAGACCGCAATGAGATCCAAGTTTGTTCCTAACATTTACCGATTAGTTCAGTGAGTCCTTCTGGAAATGTTACTAGGTGGCGACAAATGAGCGTCTGATGTGCGATGAGTGTGTCAGTGAATCATTTTGAGTCGTTCATGACCTTAAATCTACCAAGAGACTTTATAGTGTTTAAGCATTAAAATAACCAAGCAGATCTATAGTCTTCCTTCAGTCAACATTATTTTACATCCAAAAAGACAACAATAATAGTGAGGTTCAATAACGTCCTTCTTTATTAAAACTTGCATGGCTACAATTCTAATGACTTCAGTATAAGAATTAAAAACACAAAGCAGATCTACGGTATCATTTTTCTACATTAGCCTGACCACAATAATAGAGAAATTATAATAACTGAGTTTCAATAATGTTCATTCGTCAACACTCCATTCAAAACCATAATCAAAAAGCATCACAGAGGGGCGATAAAAAAGTGGGAGGTGTGCAAAATAAACATTGAAAGCATGTATTTAAAAGAGAAAATAGCAGAAAGTAATAAAAGGACTCGTTTATGTTTAGGACCAAGCGTTTCTTGGTAAATTTAAATGAGTTCAATAACTGGGATCTCTGATATTCTTAAACAATAAGGTAATATTTCATTAAAATAAATTGGAACAATTTCTTCAAAAATTTGGACAGTTTTTAAATATTTCTTGTTGCTTAGTACTCTCAAAGACATTATTGGTGAAGCAAAAAGGTGTGTGTGTAAAACAATTTGGTGCAAAGCGATTCATATACTTCAATGTATTCTGCAGCACTGATGCGAGTCATGTGAAAGACCCTTAACATATCAGACACTTTCGCACATTAATCATTTCTCTTCACAATCACAAAAGTGACCAATTATAGTTTCAAATCAGCAAATTTCTCCGAAAGGTGAGGAGTTTGGATCCCTGAAATTATATATTTTTTTCATGCATTTAATTATTTTGCGGAATTTTAGTATTTTCCACGGTACACCTGACAATCTTTCATGGCACACTAGTGTGCCGCGGCACAATGGTTGGGAAACAGTGCTTTAAAAGAACCAAACATCATGATTATATAGAGAGCAGAGTAGGTGAGTGGTGTGGCAACAATTTCCCCTCTGCACTCACAGCATGTTAAGATCACTTCATTCTAGCTCCACTACGCATCATCAATTTCCCATTCGCCGCTTACTGATAAGAGAAACCCCGCTCCGTGTTTGCTCCGTCAAAATTGCGCCTAACCAACGCTCCACTGTAAAGTTATTTCAGTATGCTTTTATATATCACAAACCTCCATGCAGAAGATATATTAAATGAAAAATAAAAACACAATACTAGGACAAAAGCTTAAGGCTCTGGATTACTGACCGGGGTCAGGGGTTCAAACCCCAGCACCGTCAAGATACCACTGTTGGGCCCTTGAGCAAGGCCCTTGACCCTATCTGCTCCAGGGGCGCTGTTTCAAATCTGACCCTGCGCTCTGACCCCAGCTTAGTTGGGATATGCGAAAAAACTGCATTTCATTGGCTCTGTACCTGTACTCTGCACAATGACAATAAAGTTGAATCTTAATCTTAATCTATCTACATAATAAATTATGGCACTAAAATAAAGATTGAGATGGCAATCAGTTAAAGTCAAACTATGCAATATTAATAAAGTGATTAAGTTAAATTCTATTTAATGTGGGACATAATAGTGGAGATTCCGATGCGTTCGATTAGAATGATAATTTGATTATTCAAAATATTTAAATGGGGGGAGAGAGAGAGATACTCTGTGTATTACTGCCCTTTAGGTGAGAAGGTGCCAGCATGAAACTTTTTTTTAAATCAGTCAATAAGTTGCTGATGCCATCCTACCTGTGTTCTGCTGCCATCCAAGAGACGCGATCATACTAAAATTACCTTAGGAATGATAAAATAGCTCCTATTTTAAACATCCAACTAATATAGTCTAATATAGTTGCCAAGAGGCTATATACACGTTTAGATGAACCTACAGATGTCTTCAAAGATCCCTCAGTTATGTTTGTGGTTTTTATAGGGATATTGTTTGATTCATCAGTCGGCTGGATCTGATTACATTTTTACCACAAGTGAACCATTCCAGGGTTCCTTTGCAATCGGTCCGAGACCACCTCATCTAGATGGTCTTGGGGCGATAGTTTTAGTGTGGATCCAAGTGAGATTGCGGTGTTCATATATGCCAAAACGAACTGAAGTGAGAAAATGCACCAAGATCCGACACAAATGCTCCAAACGAGCTAGCTGTGAATATGCCCTTAGATTTTCAATCACCTCACTTGTGTTCTACTTTGTTGAAATTAATTTAAATTGAAATTTGTATTTCTTCATTACAGTATGATAATAATCGAAATTCCATCTTTCTGGTGAATTTTTGCTGCATTATGGGCCATTAACATGTTGTGCTCGTGATGGAGTGCGAGAAAACCCTGATGCTCCAACGTTCAAAAAAACTTGCTCCTCGCTCCAGGCAAAATCATGACACTCAACTCTTCGCTCTGCTTCCTCCACTCAGAACTCACCTCTTCTTTCTCCTGCTTGGCCTCTTTTCGCTCAGCAGCGATGTTCTTTTTTCGATGATAGTTAAACTGCGTGTCCTCCTCGGCTTTCACCATCTCTTTCTTGCGTCTGTCGTATTCCTGAGCGAGTTCTCCAGAGCGAGAGATTTCTTCAAACAGAGCTGTTCTCTCTTTAGGGTTCTTCATAGCAATTGACTCAACAGCACCCTGCAGGACAAACACACCATAAACCTATCTTACACATTTTGTAATACATACTATTTATAGAATTTGCACACCCAAAGGTTTGGATACATTTGACTTATGTAACCAACATGTTTAAAAGAAAAAAATTATTATTTTTAAGTTTGATAGGATAGTGAAGGAAAAGCAGTCAATGAGGGTCCAGCATTTGATGAATTCCTTCAATGTTGGCAAGCTGTGATCTAGATCAGTTGTTCTCAACTGGTGGGTCACGACCCAAAAATGGGTTGCATATCTTTTCTGATAGGATCAAGGACAATTTACATTGTCATTTTTCTAATTCAGTATGTTATGTTAATTTTGCATATTGCCTATACGGTTCATGGTAACAGTTTGTGGGGTTTTTTTAGCATTTGATTTCAAGGACATTTTTGCTTTTGTATGGTTACTGTAACAATTGTATTACTGTGATGGTCGCACTTGGTGTCCGATGTAAAATCTGAGTCCCGGAGTAAATCCAGTTAAGAACCACTTATCTAGACTTGGTTGGCTAAGTTTTTGAGAAATAAGCTTTGTTAAAACACATTTGTCACAGCACAACTCCTATACTTCCATTTGTGTTTGTTGTAATTGCTTTGTTGACTATTATTTTTAAATGTGGGGAAAAAAAGTTATAAAAAGGAATGAGTTGGTCTGTCAACATATAGTGTCAAATGGTAGTGTACATATAAACGTGTTGTATTAAAATAAAGATTCTGTAAATCTAAACTCCTCTTAACATGATTTAAAACTTATCTGGGGGAAATTAAAAGATCAATAATTAAAAAAAATGTAATTAAAAACAAACCTGAAAGACGAGGAAGTTTCTGGCCTTGATGAGGATTCCCAGTTTCTCCAGTTCCTCGCTGTATTCAGACAGACCCACAACTTTATTATTGATGCGGTACTCTGATGAAGAACCTACAAAAGACAAGAACAATGGTAAGCCTAGACAAACTCATCAGAACTACCAGACTCAGAAACAGTTTTTCCCCCACAGGATGTTGCCCTCATAATTACTGCCTAACTGTTTTACCATTAAAAAATTACTTCAATCCAAAGACTCATGCACCTGAATAACATATGGCATATTTTCATAACGCAGTGGTCTTATTCCCAACTATTACTGTCAAGTTACTATCACTTGACTCCATCTGTCTTATTTACTCTAGTTACTGTAATTGCAGAGCACACAGCCAATTTAACAGCACTTTAATCCAGCACCATCAAACATGTGTACAACTACTACTGTATATTGTGATTTGTTCTGGAATAACCTGCCAGGGGAAATTCCTTGCAAGTGTTACTTGGCCAGTACACCTGGGCCCGTATTCACAAAATATCTTAAGGCTAAAAGTAGCTCCTAATGCGGACATTTAGAAGCAACTCTTAAATATTAGGGTCGTGTCACTCCTGAATTTAGTTATGACATTGACCATTTAAATGGTAAAAGTGTTTTTTTCTTTGCAGTTCTTCCCATAAGGCCTACACCTGAGTCTTCTCTTTACTGTTGTACATGAAACTGGTGTTGAATTCAATGAAGCTGTCAGCTGAGGTCATGCGAGCTGTCTATTTCTCAAACTATAGACTCTGATGTGCTTATCCTCTTGTTTAGTTGTACATTTGGTCTTCCATGTCTCTTTCTGTCCTTGTTAGAGCCAGTTGTTCTTTGTCTTTTAAGACTGTAGTGTACACTTTTGTATGAAATCTTCAGTTTTTTGGCAATTTCAAGCATTGTATAGCCTTCATTGCACAAAACAATGATTGACTGAAGAGTTTCTAGAGAAAACTGGTTATTTTTTTTTGTTGCCATTTTTGACCAAAAATTGGCCTTAAGACATGCCAGTCTATTGCATACTGTGGCAACTCAAAAACAAACGCAAAGACAATGTTAAGCGTCATTTAATGAATCAAATAGCTTTCAGTTGTGTTTGATATAATGGCAAGTGATTTTCTAGTATCAAATGACCAATTTAGCATGATTTCTCAAGTATAAGGTGTTGAAGTGATGGCTGCTGGAAATTGGGCCTGTCTAGATTTTATTTAAAAAACAAATTATTGTTTAAATAGTGAAGGTGCTGTTTGTTTGTTTTTTCACATCGGTAATGTCCTGACTATACTTTGTGATTAGTTGAATGCCACTTTGGTGAATTAAAATACCAATTTCCTTCCGAAACAGCAAAATATGCAAATTAATCCAAACTTTTGGCCCAGTGACTTGTATGGTGCATTTCTTAAAAAATAGTGTAGTTCTTTAGAAAACAGGTGTTTCTGTTATTCAGTTGCATCCTGACATATATTTTGACATATATCTTGGATACAGCAATATTCTGACATATATCCTTGTTAAAGGCCTTTATAAAATGTTGTGAGTCTCATTAAACTACATGATGTATTTCTTGCAAAACACTTTTGATAAGTTAGATATCTCTTATATGATATATTTTTGACACGGTGTCTGCCTTACCAAGTTGAATGTATGATGAATATCTTTAGAGCTTGTACTCCTTTTCACTAATTAAATAATATTGTGTGTGAGCAAAAGAAACCGCCTCATTAAAAGGGTACACTGAAATGTAGGTCAAAGGTATGTGATGAGGACATGGCTGTTTTTCTCGTACACAGGTGTTTCTAAATTGAAGTGCCCCTTCTATGAACTATGGAATATGTCCAAAATATGAGAGGTAATTAGCTGAATGTGAAAGATATATGTTTTTTTTAAAAATAGATGAGCGAGGGATTTTCCACCAATATTTAATTAGCAAGCAACATAAAACATATTGGTGGCGAGGGAAAGAATTGAGGGAAATAACCCCATTGGCTGGAGATAAGGAGCAGAAAGATAACAAAAAAGGGATATAATTGGGAACTTAGGAAAATGAAAGCAGAACGGACAGCTGACCGGTCTCATGTGGTTTGTTGGTGTTCAATAAACTATAACTTTGGCATCTGGAACTTGGGACTCCGAGAGTTTTCTTACAACTTAGAGAGAATCATCGTGAATATTCCACGGCACTTGCCACACCAAGGAGTGAGAAAAAGAATAACAGATACTCATAATAATATAGATAGAGAGATAATTGTTGTTAATATGGGTGTATACATATTACACACACACACACACACACACACACACAGTTGAAGTCAGAGGTTTACAGGTTGTCATTAAATCTATTTTTTTTTTTTTTTTTTACCTCTCCACATATTTAATATTAGCAAACTATAGTTTTGTAAAGTCGTTTAGGACATCATCTATGTGCATGACATGAGCAAGGAAGAAGTCACTGCTCCAAAAACACCATAAAAAACCTAGACTACAGTTTTCAAGAGCACATGGGGACAAAGATTTTACTTTCTGGAGACATGTCTTCTGGTCTGATTAAACAAAAATTGAACAGTTTGGCCATAATGACCATTGTTGTGTTTGGAGGAAATTTTGTGTTTTGGAGGATGCTTGCAAGCAGAAGAACACCATCCCAACCGTGAAGCATGGGGTGACTGCATCATGTTGTGGGGGTGCTTTGCTGTAGGAGGGACTGGTGCACTTCACAAAATAGATGGACATTGTAAGGAAGGAAAATGTGTATATATTGAAGCAAAATCTCAAGACATCAGCCAGGAAGTTAGCTCGGTCACAAATGGGTCTTCCAAATGGACAATGATCGCAAGCATAGCTCCAAAGTTGTGGCAAAATGGATTAAGGACAACAAAGTCAAGGTACTGGAGTAGCCATCATAAAGCCCTGACTTCAATTGATAGAAAATGTATGGGCAGAAATGAAAGCGTGCAAGCAAGGAGGCCTGCAAACCTGACTCAGTTACACCAGTTCTGTCTGGAGGAATGGGCCAAAATTCCAGTAACTTATTGTGAGAAGCTTGTGGATGGCTTCTATCTAGCATCTCAGCTATGGTAGCATGATGTTGATCGTCTTTTATTGTTTTTTTCTTGGATGGTGATAGGGCTGGGCGATATGGCAAAAAAAAATTATCACAATATTCTTTTTCATATCATTCGATATCTATATTTATTACGATATTGAATCACATTGGCACATTTTTTTTAATTTCCAAAAAAAGAAGAGAAAACAAAATCCTAAAAAAAGTCTAAATTCTGAGCCAGGCCCAGATGGAGGGCTCGTCGGCAAGCGCCTGGTGGCCGGGCTTGTCACGGAGCCCGGTCAGGCACAGCCCAAAGAAGCAACGTGACACCCCCCTCTACATCCCTTGGGCCCACCACCTATTGGAGAAACCGCAGGAATCGGGTGCGCTGCCATATGGGTGGCAGTGAAGGCCGTGGGTCTCGACGGACCCAGGACTAGGTGGAGAGATTACATCTCCATACTGGCCTGGGAATGCCTCGGGGTCCCCCAGTAAGAGCTGGTTAATGTGGCTCGGGATAGGGAAGTTTGGCGCCCCTGCTGGAGCTGCTGCCCCCGCAACCTGACTTCGGATAAGCGGTTGAAGATGGATGGATCTAAATAGTCTTTACAAAACTGCGTTGGTGCCCATACACCGCCAGTGCTGTCTGAAGGATCTTCTATGAAAATTTTACAATATTTTAGAGTTTATAAATTGAGTGCAGTTGGATATGAATGTTCATTTTGAATCATAATGAGAGTATATATATATTATTTTTTGTTTTGTTTTTTTGTTTTTTACATTAAAATGATTTTCATATTTCTTTACTTACAGATATCCAAGTATGGGGGCATTTTGACTGAGGAATGATACTGTATGGGGGTTCAAGGGTATCTCCAAAGAGAATCTTTTGAAAATGTAAAGGTCTGAATGGACCATTTTTCTATTTTCATTAAAGTGAGAAAGACTAGCTACAAACTATTAATTGTTTTGCCTTTCATCCTTGTCAGAAATGATGAAATCTGAATAATTTCACTAAATTAGAACAGAAATCTATTTGTTTATTATTAAAGGCTAATGCTGATTAATAAAACTAAATTTAGAAATAAAAAACGTTATGGTCTGAAGGCGCTCTGGAAACACGCACCTCATGGTTTACTCACATGTGGGGAAAAGAGGATGCGGGTGCTAACTGGGACAGGGCATCAGTGAAGCGTGTTTTAGTGCTAAAGAAAAATATTCAAGAATACAGCGTAGAAAGATCAGATATGATGTAACCGGCACTGTTGTTTTGTTGCGCTGCTCATTAGAGACGATGAGAGGGCGTAAACATCGACATGATGTCTTAGTCAAGATGGAATCAATCTGGGGATGGAATCGATCGCGGTGACCTGCATAGCAGGACAATAGCAACTTCATACAGTCTGAGGCTGCAATTCCACAGAAACGGAAGATATCCACACAAAGCCACTCCCAACGCTAAGGAACCGCTTGCCCCGCGCTGCTGTCAATTTTACAATCCACCTCGCGAGTTTGACGCTCGGCTTCCATAGGAAGGAATCGAAAGCGCTCGCTCACATTCGCTCAGCATGTGCCAGTGGAAACATACGACAAGAAAGGCAAACTGCTAATGTTTTTAGCAACACGCATGTCTAGATGTAGAACACAAGCTTTTGAGTAACTTTCGATATTTAGCTTATCATCGATATCGTTGAGTTTTTTTATCGCGATAAACATTGATATTGTTTTAATCGCCCAGCCCTAGATGGTGAGAATGATAACTCCAGTTTGGATGCCATCAGAAATGTCTCAGTGTTTCTACAAACCCGATTCCAAAAAAGTTGGGACACTGTACAAATAGTGAGTAAAAAAGAAATTGAATAACTTACAAATCTCATAAACTTCTATTTTATTCACAATAGAATATAGATAACATATCAAATGTTGAAAGTGAGAGCTTTTGAAATGTCATGCCAAATATTGGCTCATTTTGGATTTCATGAGAGCTACACATTCCAAAAAAGTTGGGAAAGGTAGCAATAAGAGGCCGGAAAAGTTAAATGTACATATAAGGAACAGCTGGAGGACCAATTTGCAACTTATTAGGTCAATTGGCAACATGATTGGGTATAAAAAGAGCCTCTCAGAGTGGCAGTGTCTCTCAGAAGACAAGATGGGCAGAGGATCACCAATTCTCCCAATGCTGCGGCGAAAAATAGTGGAGCAATATCAGAAAGGAGTTTCTCAGAGAAAAATTGCAAAGAGTTTGAAGTTATCATCATCTACAGTGCATAATATTATCCAAAGATTCAGAGAATCTGGAACAATCTCTGTGCGTAAGGGTCAAGGCCGGAAAACCATACTGGATGCCCGTGATCTTCGGGCCCTTAGACGGCACTGCATCACATACAGGAATGCTACTGTAATGGAAATCACAACATAGGCTCAGGAATACTTCCAGAAAACATTGTCGGTGAACACAATCCACCGTGCCATTCGCCGTTGCCGGCTAAAACTCTATAAGTCAAAAAAGAAGCCATATCTAATAAACAGGATCCAGAAGCGCAGGCGTTTTCTCTGGGCCAAGGCTAATTTAAAATGGACTGTGGCAAAGTGGAAAACTGTTATGTGGTAAGACGAATCAAAATTTGAAGTTCTTTTTGGAAAACTGGGACGCCATGTCATCCGGACTAAAGAGGACAAGGACAACCCAAGTTGTTGTCAGCACTCAGTTCAGAAGCCTGCATCTCTGATGGTATGAGGTTGCATGAGTGCGTGTGGCATGGGCAGCTTACACATCTGGAAAGGCACCATCAATGCTGAAAGGTATATCCAAGTTCTAGACCAACATATGCTCCCAACCAGACGTCGTCTCTTTCAGGGAAGACCTTGCATTTTCCAACATGACAATGCCAGACCACATACTGCATCAATTACAATATCATGGCTGCGTAGGAGGAGGATCCGGGTACTGAAATGGCCAGCCTGCAGTCCAGATCTTTCACCCATAGAAAACATTTGGCGCATCATAAAGAGGAAGATGCGACAAAGAAGACCTAAGACAGTTGAGCAACTAGAAGCCTGTATTAGACAAGAATGGGACAACATTCCTATTCCTAAACTTGAGCAACTTCTCTCCTCAGTCCCCAGACGTTTGTAGACTGTTATAAAAAGAAGAGGGGATGCCACACAGTGGTAAACATGGCCTTGTCCCAACTTTTTTGAGATGTGTTGATGATATTGAAAATTTAAAATCAACTTATTTTTCCCTTAAAATTATACATTTTCTCAGTTTAAACATTTGATATGTCATCTATGTTGTATTCTGAATAAAATATTGAAATTTGAAACTTCCACATCATTGCATTCTGTTTTTACTAACAATTTGTACAGTGTCCCAACTTTTTTGGAATCAGGTTTGTATAACAAAAGCTCTAATTAAAATATGACATTCTTAGTAGAGAGCGGTAGATATACGCGAGTCGATGTTTTTTAATAATATAATATTAGAAATATTATAATACTGACTTGACCTTTAAAAAAGGTAACGGCTGAATCGCAAGGGTGTTTTTATTATTAGAAACTTAACCCTGTAAGATCCGTTGTTGTAAAATCACATCAATTTTAGCTCTCCAAAAACACATTTGCAAATGTTTTTTTTTAAAGACAACATTTACATGTGAGTCCTATTGTCTTGCATCACAATGCCATTGGATAGTAAATGTGTAAATAGGCCTGGCCACAAGGCCTTGAACTCATTTCACCTGCAAACTTTCCTGGAAGCGCATCTCCTCGTTTCATTCGACTGGAACATTGAAGTAAAATCTCTGAAATATTTTTTTTGTGATTGTTAGTATTTAAATGAGCTATATATTCTGTTATTGTGGAATGCATGCATCAAATTTGATTTTCAGCTTATGTCTTTGTTGTAACTTTAAAACGTGTGGTGAAAATGGTAGTCAAAAAAGCATGTGCACCTTGCACATGGAGACATTACACTTCTCAATAGTTCACATATAGGATACTTACAGAAATACAATGTATTTGATGATTCACTCTTTATAAATGTGTTTGTAACAGAGGTCGACCGATAGTGGATTTTACCAATAACGATAACTAGGTTGGGCCGTACTTGCCGATAACCGATTAATCAACCGATAGTTAAATAATTTAAACATTAAAATATGATGTCAAATGTGTGTTTCTTTAGCTATAACACTTTGCAAGTCCAATTTGTTAACAAGGATATATTAGCTAGCTTACATGAACTATGTGCATTATGCAATATACATTTTTACAGCATGTATTAATATTTGATCAATACAATTGCACCTTGATCATTCATGTTAGTTCATAGTGTATTACTATTAACAAATAAAAACCTTAATTTAAAAATGTATTAGTACATGTTAATAACAAACAAACAAAGAACAGCAGTTATTAACCTTAGTTAATGTTACATATGGAATATTATTGTAAGTGTCATCATTTCACATAAATCCAAACAGTCATGCTTAAAAATGGCCAGAGCAGAGCATTGAAAAGACATAAATATTAGGCCTACATGTATAGTCTCACACTTTTGCTTCTATTTTATAACACTTGATGATTATCTAATCAAAATAACAAAATATGTATTAAAGTGATGAAAAAAGTACCGAAATCGAATGCTTTTCTGATTTTGTTTATATGTTTCTGTCGGCTGTATGAACATATCAGTTTGCTATCTTACGTCTCTAGCTTTAAATATGCAACTTCACTGCATAATGAATGCATAAAAGTGACCAGCTGGATATAAACTAATGCAAATATATGGTAACAATTGTGACATTAAACATTCGGGTCGGACAAGGGTTTATTTTTGTCAGTGTTTTAACCACTTGAGGTAACGTTACTACTAATGTTAGCGTCCTCTCAGCCTCGAAGGCAAACAAACATACTGTTGTGCTGTTCTTTCTCTACTAATGCAGCATCCAGTCAACAAATTAATCAATTTATAATGATGTGACATCATTATATGTACTGTATACATACCTTTTCGCTGTCTGTGCTTTAAACGCGCATCTGATGTCAGCGCTCTCCACCGTGTGCTCTCAGTGCAGATCGCGTCGAAATAAACAACCCGAGGCATCAGTGATAGTTTTTATTACACCTCTAGAGGCCGCTCTTGTACTGCATGATGCAAGCAGACCCTTCTCAGCTCTCTCGTACTGTGTAATGAATGACAGCGCGCACGTCTCAGCCGCTCCAGCAACGGACGCAAACAGGAAAAACTATCGGTATGGATTTTTGCCGACAACGATAGTTCCACCAATCAACTATCGGTGCCGATTAATCGGCAAAACCGATGAATCGGTCGACCTCTAGTTTGTAATAATTTTTAGTTTAGACCAGATTTGAATAATTCAAAATCTATGTTATTTCTGTTAGCAGTCAAATATAGTTAACTGCTTGTTGCACATGGCAGATACTGTTTGTGGAATGCTTTGGAGAACGGTTGTTCAGGGACAAGTTCAAATGTTTTGGAATGTGGGGGTTGCATGTTTGGTGCATTGTTCAGGGACAGGTGTGAATGTTCTGGAAAGTGGGGATTTATATATTCCTTTTAGATTGTTAAGTAGAGAGCACATTAGGCTAGCCAGACAGTATTGTGTGACTTCAGTGGAATGTATTGCATAAATAGGACTCATTTACATTGGAATTAGATAAATTTGAACATACACTAACTATTATTTCCATTTCAGAATGACACCAGCAAGGAGAGTTGTGTACTGAACTGTGTAAGATGTGAGAGAGTGATGTTGACATTGAATCATACACCAGTGATTCAAGTGATGAGGAGGTGGTGGTTGAAAATGTTGAGGAAGTGGACAGAGAATCAGAGACCCACTGATTGTCCAGCTGATGATGAGGACATCGAGCCAACCAAACCAAGCCAACCAACTAAACAGACTATGCCCCAGGACCGGTATCGCTGGCTGAAAAAGGATTTCATCAGTCCTAATATTGATTTCTCTGGTCCGGACGAGACCATTGATGATGTTTCCCTCCACACACCACTGGAGTACTTCCAGATATTTGTGTCAGAAGACATGATTCAGGCTCTGATAGAACACACTAATCAGTACAGCTTTCAAAAGACTGGAACAACTATAAACACAAACACCAAGGAAATTGAACAGATGATTGGCATGTACCTGAAGATGGGCCTGATGCAAATGCTTGGTGTCCGTATGTACTGGGAGTCAGACACACGGTACACACCTGTTTCTGATGTGATGTCACGCCACAGGTTACAATCTCTGCTGACATCATATATTTTGTCAACAACCTGACAATGCCAGAGAGCATGAAGAAAGACAAACTGTGGAAACTCAGACCATGGCTTGATTCATTCAGAGAGAAATTCCTGCAAGTGGTATCTGAAGAGCACAACTCTGTGGATGAGATGATTCCATTCAAGGGGAAATTCAGTGGAATTAAGCGAGGCAAACCTCACCCATGGGGCTTCAAATTGTGGGTAAGAACTGGCATCTCTGGCATGCTCTGTGACTTGATGTGTACCAAGGCAGTGTCGATTGAAAACTAGCCAAATCTGAACTTGGAATGTCAGGTAACGTTGTGATGAAGCTTGCCTCCACGGTTCCAGAAGGTCAGAACTACAAGGTCTACGCAGCCAACTACTTCACCTGTGTCCCATTAGTAGTTCAGCTCCTTGCTCGTGGAATTCATTATGTGGGAACAGCCAGGCAGGTGCGCTACCCAACTGTAACCTTGAAGATGAGAAGATCTTGAAAAAAGGGAAGAGGAAGCTTTGACATCAGAGTGGAGGCAAACCACAACATCTGTGCTGTCAAATGGTATGACAACATGGCAGTCACACTTGTGTCATCCTTTGCTGGCATTGAACCTGTGCAAAAGATTAAACGCTGGAACAAAGCCACCAAATCCTACACTGAAGTTGAGAGACCTTACATAGTGGGTGCTTACAACAAATACATGGGCAGTGTGGATTTGCTGGCCTCATTCGCAGCCAAATAAAAGCTGAAATTGCACCACTGGTACAGTTACATCTTCTGGCACACCATTATCCTTGCTGTGATCAACGCCTGGCTCCTCTACAAACGGGACCTGCAAAGCTCTCAATATTCCCAAGAAAAAGATGCTGAACTGTTTCTGGCGCAACTAGCATCCTCTCTCATCCTGACAAACACGGCTGTCAACACACCAAGGAGAGGGCGGCCATCTTCAGCCAGTGGGAGCCCTTTGACGTCCATAGCAGTGACACCTCAGAGACCATCTTCAGCTTATGGGGGTCCACCAAATGGGGTCCAGCCAAGAGGGCATGTGAACAAACAATGGATGTGCGCCGGGACATGGTCGCACATTTCCCAGTGAAGACAACAAGAGGACGCTGCAGACACTGCAAAAAAGGATATTCTAATTCGTTCTGCAGGAAGTGCAATATCCGTCTCTGCTATCCGGAACTGCTTTTGGGACTACCATTGCAAGTGAACACTGGACACTGGTTCTTTGACAAAGTTTTCATTCTGTTTTGTATATAACATTTTATCCATTTTTTTTTTTTTTTTTTTTATAAATTCTGATTCATAAAAATATGACTGTTGGGTGATTATTATTAATGAAATGTACTGTTATAGTGCTATGTAAGCAATCCACACTCCATATGAACCCTTAGTCATTCTGTGTATTTGTTCTGACAGTTTGATTGCAAATGCTGAAATTCTGCTCCCAACTAGGCCCAACATTGCAATATTACAACGTTTCCCAAAAAACGTACACATTTTTTTTTTTAATAAATCCTTATTTATCTGCATCAGAGGACTCCTACAACAACATCTAACTTACAATTTTTTTTTACAAATGTTTTGATATATTTTGGGGTCTTACAGGGTTAAAGATGCGGGTACCTCTCCCACAAACTGAAATAACCCAATTACACTGGATATAAAGGTTTTGACAACTCTGCGCTCGCTGACCACATCAAAATGAAACTGTGTAGCATGGACGAACTGGGAATTTCTGTCATCCATCAGCAGAATAATCTATCAAACCAACTTTATGCATATATATATATATATATATATATATATATATATATATATATATATAATTTGTCAGTCTTGGCTGACAAATAGTGGTTCCCTGTGTCACTGAGGGCGATTTAAAACAGCACGCCAATTAAACGTGACGCCATGGCAACAAGGTCAACTCCACCTTACTCTTATCTTCAGATTTCCTTAATAAAACTTGCTTAGCAGTTTTGTGAATAGGTTTTACGCAAAAAAAATAAATAAATAAATAAATAAAATCCTAGTTAGGATCTCTTTGGAGAATTCCTAGTTGTAAAATAAATATCTTTGTGAATATGGGCCCAGATTCTAAATCCTGCCATAAACTGACAAAACAACTGTTCAAGTTAAGAGAAGTTCTGAAGCCCATGGCAGTACCTATGATGATTCTGGAGAAGGACAGATCCTGTCCGTTGTCCAGCTGGTACACCATGGTCACAAATGCTCGGTTTGCTGCAGGTTTACCCACCGGAGCTCCATGAATCAAATCCTTCAGTGTTTTCACACGCAAGTTACTGGTTTTCTCTGCCAGAACAAAGCTGATGGCGTCCATGAGATTTGACTTGCCTGAGAATAACAGGATCTTTTGTTAGCTACATAAAACACACTGGAAAAGCTTATAGTGTCAAGCAGAGCAACTATAGACATGTGTAGTATCAGAAATATTTCAGATCTGTAATAGAAAAAACTTCTTTTTTTTTTTAATGTAGAGAAACAATCTAGAACAAAAAACATTTAAATCAAATGTCAGCATTTCAGGCTACATTTACTGCCTATTGATTATATTGGAATGATTACTTATCTAGGACTATTATCATTTAAGTAAATATTTTTCAAGATGCTGGGAATATTATAGCTTTGAATTTTAGTCAGTGGATGCTTTGGTGCATCTGTCAGTTCTCCCAGGTGTGTACTGTATGTAGTAAGGGTTACTACTCTAAGGCCTCAATAAATATATGTGAATCAGCTCAAATAAATGATTAATGTAAACCAATGTATATTATTCACATATACATGATAAGCATTAGCCTACATTTTAAAGTTTTTATAACAATAAGTGCAGACGATTACTTGATATTACAAAATAATTGGGCCATTATTAAATAAGTAGTTTTTGTTATTATAAATACATTTGTTGCTATCATAAGCTAACACACACTTACCTGATCCATTCGGCCCAATAATAGCTGTAAACTTGTGGAAAGGCCCAATGATCTGTCTGCCTTTGTACGATTTGAAGTTTTCTATCTCTATTAACTTTAAATATCCCATGATGAATAATTTACAAAATTAATATATATAAACAGCTGTGGAGAGCACGCGCTTGACTGGCTGTTAGCACGAGCGCGCTAACATCGATTATCAGCAAGAGAAATATCCCTACCAAATAATCTGCATTTCACAACACAAATAAAACGTCGAATGAAATTATTAAATTGTAGAATTAGAATTATTAGAATAATAATATGAAGAAATATTACAGCTAAAGCTTAAAGATGTAAATATTTAAACGGTAACGTCTTGCAGCAGCGCGCGCAATGGCTGATCCCAGATCCATCAACATCGAACATCTCGTGAGATTTTACACTAGTCAAAAGGTTAACCAATGATCGCGCGAGATTTCACACATGCAGGGGGCGCTGTGTGGCACGCGAGATTTTAAACGTGCGTGTGTGTGTTCCTTTCTTTATCATCCTGAATTTTAGTGTCACCATGAGAAAAATTAGCGCAATATTCCTCACTTTAAATGCATGCAAACAGGTATACATGCAAAGTTTAGAGTACAACAGGGCTAAAGACACCCGGGGGTAAAAGGCACTTTTAATTACATTTTCTCTCAAAAGACTGAACAGTAACGTAAACTACCACAGCAATTTCCTAAACATCTTTTTTTGTCAAAACTGCCAAAATATCCAGATCCACGAGGTCATCATGTGTAAAGGTTTATTTTGAGCTAATTTGATCTAACATTTATTAACTTTTGAAATTATCAAATGTATTCTGACACACACACACACATACTTATTTGTCGTTATCTGTTTTTCATAATTTGCTGAGTTCGGAATTGCATAAAACCCATACTACTATCAACGAGTATAGAACATAGGGTATAGAAGCACAAGAGACAAAGGCTGATAGGACGTTCCATTGCAACATCTGAGAGCTGCGCCTCCGCCATTTTGGACTGTGAATCCAGGGCTGCGTTGTAAAAGTACAGACAAAATTCTAAATATTTTATCACAATATATTTAATGCCTCTTCCGAAATAGCATGTGTTAAACAATGGTTGATATATATATATATATATATATATATATATATATATATATATATATATATATATATATATATATATATATATATATATATATATATATATATATATCAACCATTTTAGACAGACAGACAGACAGATAGACAGACAGACAGACATATAGATAGATAATATATGTTAAAGAACCACTATCGAACTGATAGTTGTTGCAGTTAAATTATGAACATAACTTTGTTGTTTTTCCACTTCGATTTCGCTTTCGAAAAGCGAAAGCGAGTTCGTTGTTGTAACAACAACCTGAAGAGGTTGTTGTTGTTGTTTTTCTTACTTTATTTAGTTCAATTACAAGACAAGTGCAATGCAAATATAAGGCATTGTGGTACAGTTCAGAGTATGTGAAATAGTAACAACAACTAAAACAAAATTAATATGTACAATAATTATAATAATAAAACTAACAATAATAAAAATTACTGGGATAAAAAAAATGCTATATAATATTATATAATATAATAAGCTTTAACATTTTTATTGTTTTTATAAGCTTTTTGTTTTGTGATCTCATGTTTGAAAGGTTTTAAAGTATATTGTGAAATCAGTATTACAAAAGGTAATATATATATGAGGGTTTCTTTGGACATATTTTTGTTTTATTAATATAAAACTTCATCAAAATAATTAAAAGATTAATAATGTAATTTTGTTTTCAGAAAAATAGGGGTTTTTAAAACAAAATAAAATGTCATAACTTTCAAAATTAAGAGTTTTGTTTAGTTTTTGTCATGTCTATTTTAAAGTCAGTCCAAAAAGAAATAGAAAAAGGGCAAAAAAAATAAAAAATAATAATTAATGTCTTCAAATGATGTGTTACAAAAAGTAAATTTTCACAAACAGTATGAATATATCTACTAATGGCTGCATTTACAGGATAACATCTAATAATAATTTGGTTAATAATTTATTTTACTTTATTAGAAATAACATATTTATATTGTAATGTCCAAATGCTGTGCCAAGATATGCAATGAGGTTTAAGCCATTTACATGGAGGATTGGATCTGACATTAAAGTAATTTCTTACATTTATCAAAAAAGGAGAGACCATTTACCAAAAGTTGAGGATTTTGTAAGGTTGTATAATTATTATCTATATTTGAGAATTTGGTTAAGATTATTATGCCATTAGGGATAGCTCTCATTACGTTGTTAAATTATTTTTCATTTACAAAAAAAAAAAACATATTTTGAAATAAAATTAGGGTATGTGTATAATTGCCCATTCTTGTCAATAAGATGGTTTACAATTAATATGTTGTGCCAAACGCAATTCTCCATGTACAATGACTTCTTATTATGAATGATATTACTATTGTTCCATATAAAACACCTGCTAGGAGAAAAATTGTGTTTGTTCAAAAGTGACCTGAACAGTAATGCTTGTTTGTGATAATTGGCCAAAGCAAAATGAAGTTTACCAGTTATATAAGGACAATGCAACAAAAATGAATCCCCCAAGTTTTTAAAATAAATAATATGGGACGATATTTAATAGATACTAGGTTGTGTGCTTTTTAAAACTGTTGTCCCACAGTCCAAAATGGCGGCAGCGCTACCGCTGCGCCATCTAGCGGCGGTTGTCAAAAAACCACCAAAGCACTTCGTCTCTTGTGCTTCTATCCTCTTTGCTACTATTACAACTATTGCCATATCTGGCTATTCAATTCCAAACTCAGCAAATGTTTTTCTTAAAGTGCACATAGTAATTTTTTGAAGTATGTCATAATGCATTACATTGACTTACACTGACACCTAGTGGCCTATATGATGCATCATTCAAACACAATAGTTTCAGTTATCAGTGCCATTGTAGAAATTCACTATGCACAGTAAAACAGGATTAATTAAATCCATGATTGGAAGTGTCCAGTAACAGGGCAGCTGCTGAGATCAAGCAAGTAGGATTCAGCTGGTCATGTGATTCTAGCATGGCTGCCCACATCAGGCACCCCTGCTCCATGTAGAATAAAACGTCTCGGGTTACTTAACTGTAACCCCTGTTCCCTGATAAAAGCGGAACGAGATGCTGTGCTGACTTAGCGCTTAGGTGTGACCAGCTGTGAATATGAGTGCAAAACGTCAATGAAATTGACCAGACTTTATAGCCTCTGCTGGTGACATCATTGGATGCACCTGTAGCAGGGCTATAAATAGATGCGTCACAGGTGCATCATCAGGTATTTTGTCTGAAGAGCAGTCCTGGGGCATCCCAGTGCGGCAATGAAGCGCAGCATCTCGTTCCGCTTTTATCAGGGAACAGGGGTTACAGTTAAGTAACCCTAGACGTTCCCTGTCAAAAAGCTACACTTTGATGCTGCCCTGACTTAGTGCTTTGGGAACGAGAATACCAACGCCGCCGCACTGTGGATGTCCGGACCACTTACGGTTGTGTAGTGTGCTCACAAAAGCGCGAGAGGTCTCAGACATGAGCTTGTGATGTTGACTCATGGGCATAAGAGCCCGGAGTGGCATAAACTATTAAATCTTATGAATTTGTGCGTTGAGGACCAGCCTGCCGCATCACAAACATGCTGCAGAGGGAAACCTCTAGCCACGGCTTTAAAGGAGGCGAGCCCTCTGGTAGAGTGAGCCCTGATACCTACTGGCGAAGCTTGACCACGCACCTCGTAGGCCAAAGCAATAGCGTCCCTTACCCAATGCAACATAGTCTGCTTGGTGGCTGCCGCCCCCCTGTTGCAGCCCCCATGGCAAACGAATAGTTGCCCTGACTTACGCCACTGGCTAGTGCGATGGACATAAGTCTGAAGGGCACAGACTGGACAAAGTCTGTGAAGTGTTTCCTGCTCCGGCGTTGTAAACGGCAGGGAGCAGGAGGCTTCGAGAGTGACCGGATGTACAGTCGCATGGCTCCGTGAACGAAGCGAGTGAGCAGAGGATGTCTCCCCAACCAAGGCATGGCAAGCCGATAGTGCGGCCACTTAAACCCTGAGAGTGGTGGGGCATGTGCCTGCTGACAATTTTTCCTGCAGAAAGTCCAGAACTGAAGCAATCTGGCAGTTAACTGGATCTGCATTATGTGCACTGCACCATCTTTCAAAGACACACCATTTATTGGCGTAACTTCTTCTAGTAGAGGGAGCCCTAACACTTAGAATAGTCTCGATAACTTCAGGTGAAAGCCCAGTGTCCCTCAGTTGGTACCCTTCAGGGGCCAAACATGAAGGTTCTGAGCCTGAGACAGAAGGTCCCTCCTGTCTGGGATCGTCCAAGGCGAGCCGTCAAGGAAAGACATTATCTCCAAGAACCATACCCTGTTCGGCCATCACAGCGTTATCAGTAAGAGGCAGGATCCTTCCTGGCGAACTCTGGCCAAGACTCCCGGGAGCAGAGAAACCAGAGGAAATGCATACAGACGCATTCTGGGCCATGTATGCGCCATCTCGTCACGACCCAGTGGGGCTGGGTGACTCAGAGAGAAGTAGAGGGGACATTGCGCTTTCTGTTGAGAGGTGAAGAGGTCTACTTCTGACCTGTAAAATCTCACCCAGATTGGTTCCACTACCTCGGGATGGAGTTTCCACTCCCCCGTTGGCATTTTCTGTCTGGACAGTAAATCTGCTCCCACATTCAGGCATCCAGGGATATAAACTGCCCTGACTGACAGGAGCTTGCCCTGGGCCCAAAGGAGAATCTGATGTGCCAGAGGGTTCATCTGGCGTGAATGTAGACCTCCTTGATGATTTATGTAAGAGACTGCTGCTGTGTTGTCCACTCGCACCAGGACATGGCAGCCCTCAAATGCTGGAGGAAGTATTTCAGGGCCAGAAATACAGCCATCAACTCGAGGCAGTTGATATGCCAATCGAGCTGATGACCCTCCCATTCCCCTTGAGCTGGACGACCACTTATCAGGGAGGCGTCTGTCGTTAGCAACCTGCAATGGTAAAACGTACCTAGAGTGGGACCCAAAGTAAGGAACCAGGGTTTGAACCACATAGAAAGGGAATGAAGCGTGTGGTGCGTAACCCTTATTAGCCTTAGGGGACTGGCCTTTGGATGAAATCCCCTGGCTTTAAGTCACAACTGAAACGGTCTCATGTGCAGAAGGCCCAAAGTGATCACCGAGGAGGCAGATGCCATGAGACCTAGTATTCGTTGATACTAACGAACAGTGCAACCTTGGCCTAGCCTGACTGCTCAGGCTGTTCTGAATGGACACGATTCGAGCGGGAGACAATTGTGCCAGCATCGTGATCGAATTCCATACAATGCTGTGCTGAACTGCCAGTTCTTGAGACTGTGCTAGTATCAACCAGTCGTCTGTTTAATTCAGAATGCGGATGCCCCTGAGTCACAAAGGAGCCAGTGCTGCATCCATGCATTTCGTGAATGTGCGGGGTGATAGGGCTTGGCTGAATGGAAGAACCCAATATTTGAAGGCTTCACCCCCGAAAGTGAACCTCAGGAACTTCCTGTGCTGTGGCAGAATTTCTATATGAAAGTATGCATCCATGAAATCGATCTTGACCAACCAATCGTGATTTTGGATTTGGGACACGACCGTCTTGATAGTTAGCATCTTGAACTTGAACGCCCTGACTGAGCGATTCAAGCTTCGTAGATCTAAGATCCCCCCACCCTTTTTGGCAACCAGGAAGTATCTGCTGTAATAACCTGACTCTTTCTCTGGAAGGGGAACATGTTCTATGGCCCCTTTGACCAAGAGATTTTGCAGTTCTTTCCACAGTAGACATGATTGAATTCTGTAGTCTTTTTCTACTGTTCTTAGGACCCACATAGAAATACCTGGCAGAAGTTTCCATGCTGCCAGTTTCTCTGAGATGGGTACTAATTTTAACACTTCCTGTTGAGGGGATGTCGAATGTTCTGTGTCCTGGACTAAGGCAGGAAGCAACGGTACACCCAACATTTCACTGGAAGCCTCTAACTCCCGAAACACCAGAGGTGGCGGGAATGGAGAGGTTTTGTGAGGGTATCGGGAGGGTCGAAGTGGATGATACACGTGGCCCGTCTCGAGGGAGGCTACCCCCACAAGGCTGGGCGCAAGACTGTCAGGGTTTTTTCCTCTTAGAAATGACTGCCCTGAGATCTTGCTTTGGGGGCTGCTGAGGGCGATGAGCCAGTCCCCAGTCTCTACGAGGGGGAGCACGACTAGCCATGCTTTGTTTCTGAGCCTCCCTTCTAGAAGGACCGGGGCGGGGCTGGGTGGCCGAAGGCCCCTCACCCTGAGTGCGGCGAGGAAGGAATTGCCCGAAGGCTTCCTCGTGATTTTTCGCCTCCTGGAACCTGGTGATAACGACATTCATATCGTCACCAAATAAGCCAGAAGGCGAAACATGGGCATCGAGAAGGAAAACTTTGTCCTTTTCTCTGATACCCGACAGGTTGAGCCATAAGTGTCTCTGGGTGCTGACTATAGCAGACATAGACCGGCCAATGACACAGGCCGTTTGCTTGGCCACATGGAGAGACAGATCCGTGGTGGATCTGTCTCCTCGTCGACCGTGGTGCCCGCACTCGGGTCCTTTAGCAGATCAGCCTGGTACGCCTGTAACACTGCCATAGTGTGCAGGGCAGCACCAGCCTGACCTGCTGCTTGATAAGCCTTCCCCACAAGCGTGGAGGTGGTCCTGCACAGCTTTGTGGGGAGAGTGGGTCTTTTTAACGATGATGCCGAGCCAGGCGAGAGATAACCCGCAAGTGTCTCTTGAAGCCTAATTGTCTAATTGAAGCCTGGCCACCGCACGAGAAATCACCTTGACTAATTCCTCCAATGATTTATTATCATGCCCGGAATGCTTGGAGGTGGATAACTCGAAGTCCGCAGACTCAAGAGATTCATGGTCCCCCTCGTGAACCGAAGAGGCGCCGGAGCACGCTTCAGGATCACGGGGAGGACCAGCTGGATCTTGGGAGAGAGCGAGCGATAGGGACGGACCTGTCTCTCGCTCCTCCCCCACGATGGAAGTGTGGGCGCTGACTCTCAGAAGTAAGCAAGATGGGTGCGAAGCATTTTGACTGAGAACAGATCGCAATGTGTGTCCCTCTAAGCCATATAGCGTAAACAAGGGAACACACACCGCTTGCTCTGTCTTTCAGTCATTTTCTTTTTTTTTTCTTTTTTTTTTTAGAGAAAAGAGAAAGGTTTTCTGCGCACTGCCTAACAAAATCTAACTCCTAACAGAGGAAAGTAGAACATTTCTGACACACACAAAGTGATCTGAAGACAAAAGATCTGACAATGCACCTGTGATGCATCTATTTATAGCCATAATGATGTCACCAGCAGAGGCTATAAATTGTGGTCAATTTCATTGATGTGTTGCACACATATTCACAGCTGGTCACACATAAAGTTGTTCCCAAAGCGCTAAGTCAGCGCAGCATAAAAGTGTAGCTTTTTGACAGGGAACAGCTTTTATAAGGTTATTGATATGACTGAGCTCTTTATCACACTTGATTGGTCATGATTTGTACAGATGTTTAAGAATGATTATTTATTGCTTTACAAGTAACATTTTTAAATGAGGAAAAAAAATTACTGAGTGCACGTTTAAGTAGGGTGAATATGTTTGCCCTGAATGATGTTCAAAGTGGGCTCACATTGACTGATTTATTCACAATAGAAATTAATTTGTTTATAGATACCTGAGATGTTATGAAATGCCAAATGTGATTGAAATGAACAGAAAATAGTTAACCCTTTTCTGAAGTGGTTAAGCATTATCTTAAAATAAACTTTTACCTACAGCCGTGGCAAAAAGTATTTGCAGTGACATGTATTTTGTGTTTTGCAAAGTTTTCTGTTTCAGTTGTTGTGGTGTTGATTCACATTGTTTCTAAATTATTGTGTAGAGCGATCAGATGCATTTTAAATCTACAATACATACATCTACAATACTCACTGCTCTCTCCCATCTGGAAAAATGTATGTAGATTACAGCTCAGCATTCAACACCATAGTGCCCTCCAAATTTGTGTGAAAATTAAACAGCTCACTGTGCAGCTGGATCCTGGACTTCCTGTCAGGCAGACGTCAGGTGGTTAGAATAGGCAGCAACATCTCCTCATCACTGACCCTCAACACTGGAGCCCCTCAGGACTGTGTTCTCAGCCCACTCCTGTATTCCCTTTACACACATGACTGTGTGGCGACACATAGCTCCTATGCCATCATTAAGTTTGCTGACGATACGACGGTGGTAGGTCTGATCACTGACAATGATGAAACAGCCTACAGAGAGGAGGTGCACACTCTGACACGCTCTCCCTCAACGTCAGTAAAACCAAGGAGCTTGTAGTTGACTTCAGGAAGAAAGACAGAGAACACAGCCCCATCACCATTAATGGAGTCAGTGTCCACATTACTGCGCAACTCACATGGTCCGTCCACACTGAGGCCATTGTGAAGAAGGCTCACCAGTGCCTCTTCTTCCTGAGATGGCTGAGGAAGTTTGGACTGAACCACCATATCCTCACATGGTTCTACACCAGCTCTGTAGAGAGCATCCTGACTGGCTGCATCACCGCCTGGTACGGCAATAGCACCACCCACAACCACAAAGCCCTGCAAAGGGTGGTGCGAACTGCCAGACACATCATCAGAGGTGAGCTTACAGGCGGTGTGTGAAAATAGCTCGGAGGATCATCAGAGACTCCAGCCACCCGAGTTATGTGCTGCTCTCACTGCTTCCATCAGGCAGGCGGTATCGCAGCATCAGGACCCGCACCAGCCGACTACATGACAGTTTCTTCCCCCAAGCAATCTGACTTTTGAACACTTTGTCTCTCATGATCAATAATTAGCACTGCACTATTAATCTATAATCTATTATCTCACACTGGACAGACAAATATATTCTCCTCAATACAACTACTGTATATATATATATATTTTTTTATATACTCTTTATTTTTATTTTTATTGTATGTGTATTCTATATTTTGTGTATTGTTTACTGTACATTGTATATTATTATTGTGTTGTGTAAGTATATGTACATTTGATATGTAAATTGTGTTGTGTAAATATGTTGTTTATTGTAATTGGTATATGTCTCGTCACTGTCATGACTGCTATGTTGCTCGGAACTGCACACAAGACTTTCACCTACTGTTGCACTTGTGTACATGGTAGTGTGACAATAAAGTGATTTAATTTGATTTGATTTGAAGAGTGATAATGAAGTGGCTCAGAGAGTGGACAAGCAGAAGCCCACAAATTGTGATCAACTCTGATATACAGCATGCCCGAGCGAATTGCAGAGATTATGAAGAACAAGTGTCAACACTGTAAATATTGACTCTTTGCATTATATTATTATGTTGAATGTTTTTGCAAATAAAAGCCTTTAAAACTCATGAAATGCTTATCATTGTTTCTATAATACCATAGAAACATATGAAGAAATAATCTACAAATACTGAAGCAGAAATCTTTGCAAAACACAAAATTGATGTCACTGCCAATACTTTTGGCCACGGCTGTACACTACAGAATACAGTATCACTATATGAAAGAGGATGGCATGTCAACCTCCTGTAACCTGGCCGACACGGCTGTTCCAAATGTCGACGGAATTAACTACGCCACCCCCACTTTTCCGGGATGGGGGGACCCTAACAATGATATTATATACCACAGGCGGTTCAAATGAATGAACTAGAAGCCAGAGTACAAAAGTTGATAATTTATTAACTATAACAGATACGATCGTTCTCCACAAATATGGTGGTGGAGATAACAACCTGAGTGGTAGCAATGCTGTTTAAAAGAGATTTCAAAAACTAAAAAAATAGAACAAACCAAAAACCCCACAATTTCCACAACAATTCAACTCATTTTAAGAAAACATTAAGCACAAGACAACAAATATGAAAACAATGCTCCACACAAATCAAATTTGGTTCATTAAAGAAAACAATTAAAGAAAACAAATAGTGGATCTAGAATTCAAATTAATTGAGCTAAAATTATACATTTAAATTATAGAAGAAAAACAATGATAAACATGACACTCAAAATAAAACAAATCGTACTAGAATCATAAACTGGAGAACACACCACATGGGAGGAAACAAAAATCCAAACCAAATAAACATCAAAACCAAATCAACCCAGAAGTGAAACACACAAACCAATAAGACCTCCCATACAGTAGTACACCAATCAATAAAACTGAAAAATCTCAACGAATACTATAAAAAAAAACACAAACAGGACTTGACTATCCAATTAACGAAAGACAAACACAACACAAACTAATTCAAATTTTCAGTGGGAAAAGAAACAATGGCCACTACCCAAAGAAGGTTTTGAAACCTGTAATTAAAACCAATTCATACTTTTATCACACATAAGAATCAACATTCTACACTTAAAATCAAACATGTCAAATACTCACGTACTCAATACGCTATGGTTCTCATGATTGACAGAGTCATAACAGTCTCACTGAAAGGAAGAAGTGGGTCGTAACGCAATCTATTCCGCACAAACGTCCGCAACTGCTGGCACTCGTAACTCGGCCGAGTATAGACACGAGTGATCCTAAAATACACATTCTAGATTTTTAGCACCACCTTTTACGTAAATCATAAATAAACTTAACCATGTATTCGCATCCAGCGGCCGACCCAAACGCAGAGTTGCGCACACCTGCCGTTCTCAGATCAACAGGTCATCAACACAGGAAAAGTTCTAAAACACGTTTGCACGTAGCTGAACCCAAACACAGAGTGGCACGCACACTGCGCTCCCAGATCAACAGGTCATCGGCGCAAAAAGAAACCTAAAACACATTTTCGGGCATATTATACTAACATATCTCCTATTAAGATCGACTCCTATAAAAACTCGTTTACTCACGCTGAATTGTCGGGCACAGCAGTAACACGCAAGCAATTCTTCCAACGCACCAGTATAGGAGAAACCACACACACACACGTTCATCGATAGGAGAACGAGAAGAAACACTATTTCATTAATGCCCGCGAGACTTTAAACACTGCCGGCCCTATCACATCACATTCCCACTTAAAGGCATAGCATACTTATTCTGGTTACACTCCAAAAAAAAACAAAAAAAAACAAGAGCACCAACGAAGTATCATAAGAGTGGTCTATTTAATTTTCTATATTACAAGTCTTCTGAAGACATACTATAACTTAGTTTGAGAAACAGACTGATATTTACACAGTTATTCACTGAAAATCTTTCCCTTTGCTGAAACTCTGAAACAGACTGTGGCACATCGATAGCACTTATGACAAATGCACGCTATTGGTTGTAACAGAATCACAGACTCTGTGATAGAGTTAGAACCCGGAGGTGTAGTTTATTGAAAGAGTAAGTTTGATGGGGTGAACCTGATGAGGATTGAGGAGGAATGGCGAGGAGATGATTGGAGCTAGGCAATGGAGCAATGGAGAGTGGAGCCGAACACACAGGAGTGCTGGAGAGGAGTATCAGGAAGATCGTCGAAGGAATGTCGGAACGTGGAGCTTGGCAGAGTAACGATATGACGTCGTAAGGAAAAGGCAGGTAAGGGAGTCTGTGATCGACGTAGTTGTAGATCAGACAGGGAGTGACAGGAGAGTGGGGTTTATAAGCAGTGAGGTTGATTGATGAGGAAACGGGTTTCAGGTGCAGGTGATTAGAATTCGGGGGAGAGTGATCGTGGAGTGAAAGTGCTGGGAGTGTCAGGAGGAACTGTGACATTACCCCCCAGGGGCCGCTCCAGAGGGGCGTGCAATTCGGCAACGAGGGCGCCCACGACCACGAGGAGCGGGACGATCTGGGTGGGGAATCGTGGAAATGGGCGAGAAGGGTGGGATCTAGGACGTCATCCCGAGGGACCCATGATCTTTCCTCAGGGCCGTACCCTTCCCATCAATGAGGTACTCTAAGCGACCTCTGCGGCGACGCGAGTCCACGATGTCCCGGACTGCATAGGCCGGACTGTCTTCCAGGAGTAAGGGTTGGGTAGGATCGTCAGAAGGGTCCGGTTCTGTGGGGTGGGGAGATAGGGGCGGGTGGTGAGGCTTAAGGAGAGAGACATGAAAGGTAGGATGAATGTCGAATTCAGGAGGGAGCTGGAGTTGATAGGTGACAGGGTTAATCTGTTTGGAGATTGTGAAGAGACCAATGAAACAGGGACTCAGCTTTTTGCAAGGGAGGCGGAGTCTGATGTCCCTGGTAGAAAGCCACACTTTTTGTCCAGGATGGTAGGTAGGAGTGGGGGTTCTGCGGGCATCAGCGGAACTCTTCTGGCGGTGAATAGCTCGTAGCAGGTGGTGGTGAGCTAGGTCCCAAACCTTCTCACTCTCCTTGAACCAGTGATCGACCGCTGGCAGCTCTGAAGGTTCACCGGACCAAGGAAATAGGGGAGGTTGGTAACCTAGAACACACTGGAAGGGGGTTAGTTTGGTTGAGGACTGACGTAGGGAGTTTTGGGTGTATTCAGCCCAGGGTAGAAAGCGACTCCAGCGGTTTTGGCGATGCATACAGAAGGTCCTTAGGAAACGGCCGATCTCCTGGATCTTCCTCTCAGTCTGTCCATTGCTCTGCGGGTGGTATCCAGAGGTGAGACTGATGGAGACACCCAGGAGAGAGAAGAAGGACCTCCAGACACGGGAGATAAACTGAGGTCCGCGGTCGGAAACAATGTCTTCGGGGATTTTGCGGAAAACATGATTGAAGAGAGCCTCAGCAGTTTCTAGGGCGGTGGGAAGCCCCTTGAGTGGGAGTAGTTTGCAGGCCTTGGAGAAGCGGTCTACCGTGACCAGGACGCAGGTGTAACCCTCAGACGAGGGCAAATCGGTGATAAAGTCGAGGCCTCCCTCGACTAAAGTCGAGGCTCCTCAGCTTACCAGCAGGGAGTCGACGTTGGGTGCGGGAGATGGAACATTCCATGCATCCTTGGAGGAACCTTCGTACATCACGTTCCATGCGTGGCCACCAGAAGCGCTCTTTGAGAAGGGAGAGGGTTCTATTGGTCCCAGGGTGACCTGTGCCTAAGGAGGAGTGTAGAGAATCAATGAGGGTCAAACGTAAGGAAGAGGGAACATAGATCTTGTCCGCCGGGCAGTTAGGAGGAGCTGGGTCTGTGGTGGTAGCTTCAGCGATGTCGTCGTCTAAGGACCATTGAATGGCGCTAACCACCACGTTGGGAGAGAGGATGGTGTCTGGGATCTCCTGGGTTTCTTCCGGGGCATGGATACAAGACAGAGAGTCCGCTTTAACGTTCTTGTCACCGGGACGATAAGAGATGGAGAAGTCGAAGCGGGAGAAGAAAAGTGTCCATTGTGCTTGGCGGGGGTTGAGACGGCGAGCTTCTCAGAGGAATTCCAGGTTCTTGTGGTCAGTTAAGACTAGAAATGGATGTTTTGCCCCTTCTAACCAATGTCGCCATTCCTCTAGAGCCAACTTGATGGCCAGGAGCTCACGGTTACCAATGTCGTAGTTTAGCTCTGCCGGGTTGAGTTTCCTGGAGAAGTAGGCACAAGGGTGGAGTCTGGGCGGCTTTCCCCGATGCTGGGAAAGAACAGCTCCCACGCCGGTGGTGGAGGCGTCTACTTCTACCAGGAAAGGACGGTTGGGATTAGGATGGTGGAGCAAAGGTGCCGTAGTGAAAGCAACCTTAAGCTGTTGGAAGGTGCTGGAGGCTGCGGGGGACCAGACAAGAGACTTGGGTTTGGCCTTAAGGAGAGAGGTTAATGGAGAAGAGAGGGAACTGAAGTTCTTGATGAACCGGCGGTAGAAATTGGAGAAACCTAGGAAACGTTGGAGCTCCTTAATCGTCGTAGGAGTGGGCTAGGATAGAACTGTTTCCACCTTCTTCTTGTCCATTTGGATACCATCAGGACTGATGTTGTATCCGAGGAATTGGAGAGTCTGAAGGTGAAAGGAACACTTTTCGGCTTTGAGGAAGAGGTGGTACTCCCTCAGCTTACCCAGCACAAGCTCGACATGTTGGTGATGGTCAGACTCATTAGTGGAGTATATGAGGATATCGTCGATGTAAATGAAGACGAATCAGTTGAGGTACTCTCGGAAAACCTCATTCATGAAGCCTTGGAAAACTGACGGGGCGTTGACCAGGCCGTACGGCATCACCAGATATTCATAATGGCCAGTTGGGGTTATGAAAGCCATCTTCCACTCGTCTCCCTTCCGAATGCGAATTAAGTTGTAGGCGCTGCGTAGGTCAAGCTTAGTAAAGATGGTAGCTCCCCTCAGCAATTCCAGAGCAGCAGGGACCAGGGGAAGAGGATACCGGAATTTGACAGTAATTCTGTTGAGAGCTCGATAGTCAATGCATGGGCAGAGTCCTCCATCTTTCTTAGCCACGAAGAAGAAGCTTGAGGCTGCAGGAGAAGTGGAAGGGCGGATGTAGCCTTGGGTGAGAGCCTCCTTAATGTATTCTTCCATGGCGATTTGTTCTGGGATGGAGAGAGGGTAGATCTTGCCTCTGGGCACAGGTTGATCGGGAAGGAGGTCGATAGCGCAGTCCCAGGGTCGGTGCGGTGGTAATTGTGAGGCCTGAAAGGGGCAGAAGATGTCCCGGAAGTTTGAGTAGCAGGTGGGGATTTCAACGGACTGTGAGCTGGTTGGGCTTTCAATTGTAGTGGTGTTCAAATTAACAAGGGGTTCCTTAGCAGTTGGGAGATGGTTAGCCAAGGGAAGGTTTGGAAAGCAGGTGGGGAAGCATTGGGTTCCCCACTTCAGGACCTCACCAGTTGCCCAGCAGATGACAGGGGAATGAGAGATGAGCCAGGGGCGCCCAAGGACGATATCGGTGGTGGAGTTGTCGAGTACCAGAAGGGTGATGTCTTCAGAGTGGAGACATCCGATCTGAAGAGTGATGGGGCCTACCCAGTGACGGATGTATCCTCTACCCAAGGGTTTGCCATTTATGGTTTGGATGTGGAGGTAGGGTTCGCAGGGTTTCTTCTGGAGATGGAGCTGGCGACAGAGGGCGTCGGAGATGAAGTTGCCAGCTGACCCAGAGTCAAGGAGTGCAGGTACAGAGAGAGAAACATCAGAGGCAGTAAGTGATACATTGGTTAAGAGCGGAGAGGTACTGATACTCGGAGAGCGTAAGTGACTCACCGAAGGGCGCGGGGGTCAAATGGGGCACGCAGAGATTACGTGCCCCCCTTTACCACAGTAAAGACACAACCTCTGGGTCAGCCGGCGCTGGCGTTAGACGGTAGGAGTCCAGCTGCATGACCTCACTGTCAGGATCAGAGGTATGTGAAGGTAGTGTGGAGGGTAGATCGGATAAACAGGACTTCATGCGATTAGCCACACAGATAAAAAGTTGTATGAAGCGTTTGATACCCATTGTGTCGTCAAAGGAGGAGAGGTGCAGTCGTAGCCGTGGTTCCAAACCCTGGCGGTAGACAGCGAGGAGCGCAGACTCATTCCATCCGCTAGAGACTGCTAGGGTGCGGAATTTCAGGGCATACTCGTTGATGGAACTCTTCCTTTGACTGAGGTTAATCAATTGCTCACCCAGAGAAGAATCCCCTGCGGGAAATCCAAAGACCTCCCGGAAATGTCGAGTGAAGCTGTCAAAGGATTGGGTAGCGGGGCTGTTCGAATCCCAAAGAGGTTGGGCCCATTGCAGCGCTTGTCCCGACAATAGAGAGATAACATAGGCCACCTTAGAACGTTCAGTGGGGAAGCGATGTGATTGCATCTCAATTGCCAGAGAACACTGGGTGAGAAATCCGCTGCAGTACTCCGCGCTCCAGAGTAGGGTGCTGGGTTGGCAACGGGGCTCGCAGAAGGACCAGACGAAGGAATTGCGGAAGTTGTGGTGGATGGCAGAGGTGTGGAGGGATCCGAGCTGAGAGTAAGCGCTTGTCGTAGAACATTAACCAGGGTTTGAAAGGGATCGGGTCCTGCCGGGTTCATGATGATGTTGTTTGGTCTGATCTTCTGTAACAGAATCACAGACTCGATGATAGAGTTAGAACCTGGAGGTGTAGTTTATTGAAAGAGTAAGTTTGATGGGGTGAACCTGATGAGGATTGCGGAGGAATGGCGAGGAGATGATTGGAGCTAGGCAATGGAGCAATGGAGAGTGGAGCCGAACACACAGGAGTGCTGGAGAGGAGTATCAGGAAGATCGTCGAAGGAACTTCGGAACGTGGAGCTTGGCAGAGTAACGATATGACGTCGTAAGGAGAAGGCAGGTAAGGGAGTCTGTGATCGAAGTAGTTGTAGATCAGACAGGGAGTGACAGGAGAGTGGGGTTTATAAGCAGTGAGGTTGATTGATGAGGAAACGGGTTTCAGGTGCAGGTGATTAGAATTCGGGGGAGAGTGATCGTGGAGTGAAAGTGCTGGGAGTGTCAGGAGGAACTGTGACGTTGGTTTACACATGTTTAATTTAGAATTTCAATTTCATCATGCTCCTAACACAAATCTCTATTGTATAGCTTCAGAAGACTTGGAATACAGTGCACAAAGTTGTGTGGGCCAGGAATTTTCAAACTTTTTTATGGAAAAGACCCCCAAATATGATGATCCCCTGTGAGGCACCCCTTCCTAGAATTAAAAAAAATTACAAAATAAAAAACATGTACAAAAATGTATTTAATTTAATTTATACAGTAATATGTCAGCAAATTTGTAAGCATAGTGTAGGTTTGATCCATGTCCAACTTTCATTTAAAGGTGTATTCAGTAATTGTTTACTCATTAAAAAAGTTTAACTCCTAAAGACATGAATTGTAATTTTGCAATATATGTATGAAATCATGAGCACTCACATTAAAATGAAGTCATATCAGTAACCTTATAAAAGCTGTTTTATTCTACATGGAGAGGGTCCGCACATGGGGGCTGCCATGTTAGAATCATGTGACCAGCTGAATACTACTCACTTAATCTCAGTAACCTTCCTGTTATTTGACACTTTCACTCATTGGTTAAAGTAACTATGACTATGAATACTACATTTCTACAATGTCATCTGAAACTGAAAACTATTGATTTTAAATGATGCTGCATCCAAGCCGATAGGTGTCAGTGTACTGAATTCACCTTCAAATAAAAGGCAATGTTTGCCAAATGAAATAATTGGCTTTTATATGGTCATTGTATTGGGTACAATGATTAATACAAAAGTAATGATTAAAGTATTATTTGGAAAATCTTTACTGTGTGTTAAGTTGACAGCATACCTTTTTCTACACACTTAAGTTAGATGTATGAACCGGAAGAGATTTTTTTTTAATTCAATTGAAAAAAAGAATTTGTGGTCAAAGTGAAGCAAGCTCAAAAAGCATTACACATTATCTTCTGCGTAATCCATGTCATTTTATTCATTGTTTTTAGATACAGCACATAATGCAATAAGCAGATTTACAATACCACTGTGCCAGAAGGCTAATGAACCAAGACTTACAAGCTCCATACTTCACTGCTCATATTCCCAATCATATAACATATCGTGACTGTCATCTCTTGACACACTTCAAATGTTGCCCATTGAGGCTGTTACCGTTTTAAAATATCACTCTACGTTTTTATGGTCATTTCAGCATTTATTTTCTTTAAAAAAGAAGGCAAAGGTAAGAAGAAAGTTACATACAATATCAAGATATCCCAAAAACACTGGGAAGGGTGGTGTCATGTGCATACTGCATGGGCTCGCTTTAAGTCTTTACAGCTGTACTAACAAAGCCATGCAAAGAAAACCCACCGGATCTGCTTGATAGGAAAATAGATTTAAATGTGTATACAGGCTACATACTTTTACATTTAGGATAAATATGTGTTTGAATGTTCACAATGAACCTGATTTTAACCAGGCGTTTTCCAGCATGACTTTAATCAGTACAATTCAGCATGGAATATGCAAGAGAGAAGACCATTAAACAATCTGAAAATAATGTATCTAGTTGACCAGTTACTGCCTGGAAATGATGGAGCCAGTTTTGAACTCCAGAACTAGTCATTAAAGGGACAGCCTCGACTTCTCACACTCCTACAACTTTTTTCTTCCATGAACCAAAATTATAGTAAGCATTAGCTTTCTTTTTTTTTCTTTTTTTTTTTTTTCGTTCAATGGAAGAAAGTTATACAGGCTTGAAACATCATGAGGGTGAGTAAATCATTGAATTTTCATTCTTGGCAGAATTATCCCTTAAAATTAAAAGAAATATTAAAACATAATAAAATTAATTGAGCATGTATTGGAACCTCTATTTTCCCACTCTACCCAAACAATTCTCTGATAGGCTGGGTATGATGTAAGGTTACATTTATTATCAATCGACCTGTGAGCTCACCAATCAGTAAGCAAATGATGACATCATCACTGCACTTCCCAATCCAAAAGAAGACATTGCTTAAAATGCACTTAATTTTTCATACATATTCATAACTATAGCTTCATTCAGAAAAAGTCCAATAAAAAATTGCATTGTACCTCTGACCTGTTGTCTAATGGTTTCTAATCTAAAGGTCAGCACAAGTGTGATCATAAATAAGAGAAAACAAAATCATTTTGCTCTGAAATCACTAAATCTATCATTTGAGCATGAAAGCAAGGACATGGTATTAATATTGTAGTAATTAAGATATTACATGTTAAAACTAAGCAAAATACTAAATGATAATGGTAAAAGATTACTTACATTCAGAATACGAGACACTGATTTGTTCTTTTGTACATCAAACTGTTAATTTCATAAGATTACGTCTTTCTCGCCCTTTCTTCTTGTTTTGCTGTTAATAGTATACTACATATGTCATTGGGTCAATTCCTAAGGATGAACCTCAAGAAACCTGTCAAGAACATGTCCGGCCCAGGTCATTTTTCACCCCAAATTCAAAAGAAAAAAGACAAAATTATATTTTGTTTATACCACGGTTCTATTGAATGCTTGATTCTGATTGGTTCACAGACGTTCTAAGGTGTGCAATTATTTTTCAAGTAAACGCACAGCTATGAAGTAGTTTGAGGTCTTGACTGCATAACAGTTCCATATCACTTCGCCAAATTATTTCAGTTATTTCAAAGAGTCCTACAGGTTACTACAACAAAATCACCAATTTTTGGTTAAATACATCGGATAAGAATGAGACACAATGTCTGTAATATCCTAAATTTATTTCAATTTCGATGGGCTACCTCTCTCTCTCTCTCTCTCTCTCACACACACACACACACACACACACACACACACTCTCTCACACACACACACACACACACACTCTCTCACACACACACATTCTCTCTCACACACACACGTACACAAACACTGAGACTCGTTTCACGACCGACAAATAGAGCCGCACCCCCCGCGACTTGATCAATAGAACTGTTTCTATTATCCAAAATAACTTTTAATATGTGAAACTTTTTATGTTTCAATGTATTTTGCCCTTATCAGCCTCACATAGTTCTAATTGAAAGCACTGCGCTTGATCTCTCTCTCGTGCACAGCGCACACATTACCTTGCTACTCCAATGCTGAAAAGAAGCGCATTGCTAGTGTTGCTAGTTCTAACGTCACATTTCCGAACTAGCAACGAAAGGCTTGAGCTGTATAAGAGCAGGATACTGAATCTGTGGCAGAAGAAAGTAGTTCCTCTCACAACGTTTTAGGGACTAAAACCAGAAAATGTCTTGAGATAAAGTCCTGAACGATGTATAAAGGTGTGGTAACCGTGGTATAAGCAGAATAACTGACTTCAGACCATTGGATTATTGGAAAAAAAAATGCACACCCAATGTGCAATGGTCACTCCGCTACTTGTCGTGACCGCATTACCACATTCAGGGAGTAGGAACATTTTTGCATACCTTTCCATGGTAAAAATCGCTTACACCTAAATATAAATACATTTTTTAAATAATAAAAGTTTTGTTTTTATAAAAATACAAAATTTAATATTCTGTTGTATATTTTTTTTATTGTACAAGTAATTTGCAGAGTGCAGTTGCCTGTATTGTAAGTATAATGGTAGTACTTAATTAAGTAAAATTATTTTATAAAATAATTTTTTTTTAAATGTCTAGACAGACAGTATTTGTATTAATGAGATTTGAAATTAGAGAGTCTGGGGGGAATATGTTTGTTGTGATATCACAAAAAAATCTTAATAATCCTTAATTAATTTTTTTAATGCAATATATATATATATATATATATATATATATATATATATATATATATATATATATATATATATATATATATATATATATATATATAATTAATCTTTTGATTTTGTGATGAACCGGACATGTGCTTGATGAGATTTACTTATTTGTTCCAAACAGTGGTCACACTACAAAGAACAACTGATGACATAAGACAAATAAGTGATTGTACTGTATGAAATGTATGGGTTGTTAGTAATAAATTTGCATAAATCGCACTGATCGAGTGATACTATTTGCAAGCTGAGGGGCGGATGACACGGGACACTCAAGCGCAGGAGTTCTCAAACTCTGTAAGGCATCACGATGGGGGTTTCAGCCTCAGCGATACAGCAGAACAACAGACACAACCGCACACAACATCAGCTAGCCTACATTGCATCATTCTGTTAGTGCAGCAGGAAGTTCATTCTAGGAATAAAAACACTTTCAGAATTTGTTAGTGTCAAAATCACATCATTTGGCTTTCATCGCAGCGGCTGTATGTCCTTAATGGATTCGACATATTGGGTTGCATCAAATACACCAATATTTAAGAAAAACTTGACACACTTGACATCAGGAGTCCTGATCTTAAGATAATCTTTGATTATTCAGACAGAAAGACACACGTGGATAAATATTTGTACTTATGTATATTAATAATATGTAGAGTGTATTAAAAAGCAATATATAAAGACAAAAGCATGTCAACTTAAATAAGAAATTCTAAAATAAATGCTGATGATATAAAAAGTAAAAATGATTATAAAACAAAATATAAATTATATAAAACAAAATATATTACATGTACTTCTTATAAATATAAGTAAATGTAAAAAAAACAATACAAAAAACAGTAAAAAAAAAGCAAAGAAAAAAACGTGTGAAAATGAAACATAAAATGATTTCCTCCTTTTAGCCTGCAAGATATTACTGTTTCCTGTGACTGTACAGGTACACCGCAATTACCGGATTTATTCTAAATGGCTTTGTTCAGTCATGCAGCAAAAATCACATTGTTGCACGTATCCAGCACAAACCATTATTTTTGTTCTAGACTGAAAAACACAAAAGAAACCCAAAGAAATCAGATTTTAACAAATTCACCCAAATTTAACCCACATATTAACCACATTAATATGTGACTTGAAGTCCAATTAAAAATGATTTTTTATTAATGTGATTCATTCCGAACTGTCTAAAGTATTTGTGTTATTTGTGATGCAATGCATATGAATTGCTGGGTGTAATCTGATTACAATGTAATTTTTTTAGGTAAAAAAAGAAGTAATGTAACATTACAAATAAAATTCTTAAAATCAGATTACAGTTACTGACTTTAATTGAAGTTAAATACTTGGGTTACACATATTCCCAAAGAACAATATTTTGTTTTATTAAACAAAATAAAATTAAAACATGCATACCGTTAATATGTACATCTGTTTGCATTTTGCTGTCATTGTAAGGGAAAAATGTGAGGTGCATAGTGTAGGACTTGAGAACCTCAATGGACGAGGAGGAAATACAGAAATTAATTTGAATTATGTTGAGCGGAATGTGTTATGTCGACTCATTTCTGTGAAGAGTTTAAGAAAGTAACTTAAAAGTAATGTAATTAGTAATGTGATTACTTTTAAATGAATTATCAAAGTAATATGATTACAATTTTTAGAGAAGTAATTAGTAATTTGTAGAGGATTACTTTTTGAGTAACTAACCTAAAACTGTAACATTAAAGCCGTATCACTAATTTTCTTACTCTGTCCACACGTAGTAGACTATGTGGCATTCATTATGAGTGCTTTCAGACACAGTATGCGTGAACGCGTAAAATGTTACTTATGTTCTCTCACGCACCCCATGAGTTATGATGTTATGATAGACATGAGCAGAAGCAAAATTTCCAGTTTTCCATCCCTCATTCTCACACTGACGTCTAGCAAAAATGCTGATGCTATAATGGATTACTATATCAAATGATGTAGACATATCAGCTTTTTAAAACACAATCTGAACACATGGATCAGATTTCATCCTTTGCAAAATGATAATGCGTACAGCCAAAGACTGGATTTTAAATCAAATCAGATTTGTGTGCAGTGTGAACATAGCCTAATTATTTCCTTACGGTTTTCCCTTGGCCAAGTCTGCAGCTTATCAAATGGTATTCTGCAAACTTTCAGCAAAATTATTTGTTGGAGTAACTTCCAGTTAGGGAGATTTAACAATTCAAACATCACACGCTGTAAACTCGGAGAAAGTGATGCAATGCGAGCTAGGGTTGTAAACAGTTTTCAAGAACACACGGGTGGAATGTTAAAAGCATTAGTCCTGCGTGTCAGTCGTGTGTGTCAGATAGTGTACAATGTGTGTTTGTTGTTACGTATGTGTGAATGATGTTTGTTGATGTCTAATACCATGTGGGCAGTGTGGTGCAGTGTAATTCAGTTTCTCAGGCAGGTGTGAATGAATGTGTGTGTGTGTGTGTGTGTGTGTGTGTGTGTGACTGGTTAATTCGGCCCCAGTATTCCCGTCACAGAATTAGGGAAGCTGATGCTGGGAGGGGGCATGTTGGGGTTGATGGGGGACGTGGCACCCGAGCTCTCGTGACCTCCTTGCACATGTGGGTCCCTGTGTCCGCTGTACTGGCCGATGAACGAACCATCCTCATTGAACTGGATGTCGACGCTATCTCCGTAGTCAGCTAGACTGTCGTTGCTGCTGCGTTTGCTCTCACCGCAGATCGACGGCTGACTGATGGATCGCTTCTCCTCATTATCACTGAAAAAGAGAGAATGCTTTGTTTACTATTGATCAGGATAAAGGTTTTAGATGACAATAAATGCCTGAAACATACTCAAGTACATTAACGCAAACACTTCCAGCTACAGAAGATTTAGTATCGAAAACTTTTTCGTTATACCATAATTGGAAAAACTGGAACATTACATTTAATTTAATTATTTTAAACATATTTAAAAGATATTGGTAATAAAACCCCTTAATCTCTATGGAACCGCCAAAAGGGGGGTGCTATATCAGGAAAAAAAGTGTACGCTTAAAACGTTAAAGTCCCTATATTCATAAATCATATTAGGTAACATTTGAAGGCTTAGAATCTGCTCTCACTCTAATTAATTTTGTTGTTCTAATACCACATTTTGAAAGATTTTCAAAAGTATCACAAAGTGAAATATGATTTCTGTATGTAATCAAATACAAACGTATCTGATAACTGCTGCTGTAAGCCACAAATGGGTAAAAAATGTATATCTGCTCTCTAAATAATGAACCATTGTTTACTTGTATGTGAGCTTGCATGGCTGAAACATCTAATGCTATTTCTCAGATGTCAGAACAAAATATATCATCCAGAAGGAAAAGCATGCAAAAAAAAAAAATTTAATCATCAGAAAATATGTTTTCGACTATTGATGTTAAAATGTTTTATACCATCGCAAAGGGGAAAGATCTCAGCTTTCTAATGAAACATAGACTGAGCTTCTAGAGGCTAAGATTTTCAGTGAAACAAGGGCGGTGCTTAAACTGAAAATTAGACTAAATGTCAATGGACGAGGACATCTGTGAGGGCTAAAATGCATTAGAGCACCACCTACATTTTACCAAGTGGAATGCAATTACACTTTTCAAAGTGAAGTAGAGTGAACAGAACCACAATTACACGTTTACAAATTTAGGACAACAACAACAACAAAAAAAGGTTTTCAAGTAAAAGGTTTATCATAAGATTATATACACATACAATATTATTCATGAATAATTGGAGTCTTTTTATTTTTATATGGGGAGGGGGTTCTATGAAAAATGAGACAAAGTTTTTGCAATTAGTCCACAGTATGTGTGAATGGTGAGCTTTTAAATTTGAGTGTGAAAAATTGCAAAAATGCACCAGAGTTTAAGGGTTAATGTTTCTCTTTGTTAAGGGTTTATAAATGACTTAAATGACAACTTATAAGTCCTCTAAAATACATTATCAATCAACTTTAAGCAGTTATAGCAATACCAATACTTGTCAAACAGTGAGCATTTTAACTTGCATGTTATTAATACTTAATAAATCCACTTATTGATATTTGTATTAATAAAAAAAATAAAATGCCCTAATTCATATATAATTTCATTTATATGTATTACTGTAATATCTTGACTCTATCTTAACCGGCGAGCAATGGGAGGGAGAGTGCCCTGGACTCAGCCACGATGGAGGATGGTATGTTTTGTTACATTAACTCTATACTCTACTTAAAAGCTTCACTTTATTTAGTTGACCAGCTTCTGGAGGCTTGCTTCTAAAACAACCAGACCAATTTAACTATTACACTTGTGTAAAATCACCATGCAACAGCTGCTTTATGGAGCACAATGAGCTAGTAGCTAACAGCTAGCAGTCGTGTTATTGTTTTGGTCAGTTTGTGTCGTGTTTAAGATGATGTCACAGCAGTAGAGGCGGCGCAACTATGATGATCAACCTATAATCCCACCCACACTGAGGAGGCACTAAACTGCAGTGGAAATGCAAGCTCAGAAAAGTAAAGCGAGTAGGGTTGAGGCGAGTCAAACCGTAACGTGCAGTGGAAAAGTGCCATATGGTTCTCTGAAAAAACACTTTTTAGGTCTTCATGCTCATTCACAGCATTTATCGTATAAGAACACCTGATTAAACCATTCTGAACTTTATGTACATATTGGCAACTCTTTAATAAAGGCTTCAGGCATTTAGGTATTTTAAGGTAAATGTTTAAAGGTTACAAATGTTGAATTAGTGTTAAGCATTTATTTTGAGTTGATTGATTTGTGATTAACATTTTTATTGATTCACACAACAAACAAAGAAAAGAAAAACATATAAATACAGAACCAACTTTTAACCCCAACTACCACCTTCCCCCTCCCAGTCCCCAAATCCCATCCCGACCCTCAACAAACACCCCTGTGCTCACACATAAGCACATACACACATAAAAAACAATAAAAAACACACATTAATAACTACACCTCTCTCTCTACTGCCCCACCCTGAAAACCCTCCAAGAACACCAACCCATTTCCCTACAAACAAATCCAAATTCCCCAGTCTTTTAGATGACCCTTCTTTGTAAGTCGTTCCTGAAATGTGTTTCTTCCCTATATTGATGACTGCCCCATTGCCTAAAATACAGAGTCTGGGGCAAAATTAAATTTGAGTGCCCAATACGTCACACATAAAACTCTAAACTTTCAATCAAAATTCATGGATCTTAACACACCACCAAAAAACATGGGTTGTGTCTGCAACTTCAGATTGGCATCGCCAGCAGGCAGGTGTGTCTTTAAAATCTATACAATCTAGAGGGGGTCCAATACAGAGGTGGATAGTAACTCATTATATTTACTCCGTTACATTTACTTGAGTAACATTTTGGGGAAAATGTAACTTTTAGAGTAGGTTTCAAGTGGGTAATTTTTACTCTCACTCAAGTAAATTTCTTTTATTATTGTCGTTATTACTGGGTTTAATTTGAATGAATGTGTAATTTATTGAGAGATTATTGAATGGGACTTTTACGAGAGCGGAAGTTCACAGCTGCGCACAATGAGAAGCTCCCACTTGAGTGATGAGACTCTTCAAAGAGAAACACTTTCTTCCCTCCACACACTGAAAAAAAGAATAGTTCCGTCATGCAATGCCATCATTTAACACCAAGACAAGCTGATATTTCAAAATTAAAGTCACAGCTCCAACTTCAGGCAGTGGTAAATTTGGACACCGAGGTAAATTTTGGCTCTAATTCTAATACGGGCTTTTTTGTGTAATGAAATGGTCATTTTCAGGGTGATTCTGTAACTGGGCTCTTGACATCAGTTTTTAAGTGTAGATATTTAAATCAGTGCAGCAATATATCAGTGTGCTTTGTCCCACATGTCATAAGCAGTATTTATGCATTTACTCCACGTCCTCACGGGGGTACTGGAAGTCATACTCATCTGGGATGCCATGAGGATGAGTAAATGATGAGAGCATTTAAATTTGGGGGTAAACTCTCTCTTTAAAGTGATAGCTCATCCATAATTTAATATTCATTTATATATATTTCAATTGTAGTGGTGTTCAAATTAACAAGGGGTTCCTTAGCAGTTGGGAGATGGTTAGCCAAGGGAAGGTTTGGAAAGCAGGTGGGGAAGCATTGGGTTCCCCACTTCAGGACCTCACCAGTTGCCCAGCAGATGACAGGGGAATGAGAGATGAGCCAGGGGCGCCCAAGGACGATATCGGTGGTGGAGTTGTCGAGTACCAGAAGGGTGATGTCTTCAGAGTGGAGACATCCGATCTGAAGAGTGATGGGGCCTACCCAGTGACGGATGTATCCTCTACCCAAGGGTTTGCCATTTATGGTTTGGATGTGGAGGTAGGGTTCGCAGGGTTTCTTCTGGAGATGGAGCTGGCGACAGAGGGCGTCGGAGATGAAGTTGCCAGCTGACCCAGAGTCAAGGAGTGCAGGTACAGAGAGAGAAACATCAGAGGCAGTAAGTGATACATTGGTTAAGAGCGGAGAGGTACTGATACTCGGAGAGCGTAAGTGACTCACCGAAGGGCGCGGGGGTCAAATGGGGCACGCAGAGATTACGTGCCCCCCTTTACCACAGTAAAGACACAACCTCTGGGTCAGCCGGCGCTGGCGTTAGACGGTAGGAGTCCAGCTGCATGACCTCACTGTCAGGATCAGAGGTATGTGAAGGTAGTGTGGAGGGTAGATCGGATAAACAGGACTTCATGCGATTAGCCACACAGATAAAAAGTTGTATGAAGCGTTTGATACCCATTGTGTCGTCAAAGGAGGAGAGGTGCAGTCGTAGCCGTGGTTCCAAACCCTGGCGGTAGACAGCGAGGAGCGCAGACTCATTCCATCCGCTAGAGACTGCTAGGGTGCGGAATTTCAGGGCATACTCGTTGATGGAACTCTTCCTTTGACTGAGGTTAATCAATTGCTCACCCAGAGAAGAATCCCCTGCGGGAAATCCAAAGACCTCCCGGAAATGTCGAGTGAAGCTGTCAAAGGATTGGGTAGCGGGGCTGTTCGAATCCCAAAGAGGTTGGGCCCATTGCAGCGCTTGTCCCGACAATAGAGAGATAACATAGGCCACCTTAGAACGTTCAGTGGGGAAGCGATGTGATTGCATCTCAATTGCCAGAGAACACTGGGTGAGAAATCCGCTGCAGTACTCCGCGCTCCAGAGTAGGGTGCTGGGTTGGCAACGGGGCTCGCAGAAGGACCAGACGAAGGAATTGCGGAAGTTGTGGTGGATGGCAGAGGTGTGGAGGGATCCGAGCTGAGAGTAAGCGCTTGTCGTAGAACATTAACCAGGGTTTGAAAGGGATCGGGTCCTGCCGGGTTCATGATGATGTTGTTTGGTCTGATCTTCTGTAACAGAATCACAGACTCGATGATAGAGTTAGAACCTGGAGGTGTAGTTTATTGAAAGAGTAAGTTTGATGGGGTGAACCTGATGAGGATTGCGGAGGAATGGCGAGGAGATGATTGGAGCTAGGCAATGGAGCAATGGAGAGTGGAGCCGAACACACAGGAGTGCTGGAGAGGAGTATCAGGAAGATCGTCGAAGGAACTTCGGAACGTGGAGCTTGGCAGAGTAACGATATGACGTCGTAAGGAGAAGGCAGGTAAGGGAGTCTGTGATCGAAGTAGTTGTAGATCAGACAGGGAGTGACAGGAGAGTGGGGTTTATAAGCAGTGAGGTTGATTGATGAGGAAACGGGTTTCAGGTGCAGGTGATTAGAATTCGGGGGAGAGTGATCGTGGAGTGAAAGTGCTGGGAGTGTCAGGAGGAACTGTGACGTTGGTTTACACATGTTTAATTTAGAATTTCAATTTCATCATGCTCCTAACACAAATCTCTATTGTATAGCTTCAGAAGACTTGGAATACAGTGCACAAAGTTGTGTGGGCCAGGAATTTTCAAACTTTTTTATGGAAAAGACCCCCAAATATGATGATCCCCTGTGAGGCACCCCTTCCTAGAATTAAAAAAAATTACAAAATAAAAAACATGTACAAAAATGTATTTAATTTAATTTATACAGTAATATGTCAGCAAATTTGTAAGCATAGTGTAGGTTTGATCCATGTCCAACTTTCATTTAAAGGTGTATTCAGTAATTGTTTACTCATTAAAAAAGTTTAACTCCTAAAGACATGAATTGTAATTTTGCAATATATGTATGAAATCATGAGCACTCACATTAAAATGAAGTCATATCAGTAACCTTATAAAAGCTGTTTTATTCTACATGGAGAGGGTCCGCACATGGGGGCTGCCATGTTAGAATCATGTGACCAGCTGAATACTACTCACTTAATCTCAGTAACCTTCCTGTTATTTGACACTTTCACTCATTGGTTAAAGTAACTATGACTATGAATACTACATTTCTACAATGTCATCTGAAACTGAAAACTATTGATTTTAAATGATGCTGCATCCAAGCCGATAGGTGTCAGTGTACTGAATTCACCTTCAAATAAAAGGCAATGTTTGCCAAATGAAATAATTGGCTTTTATATGGTCATTGTATTGGGTACAATGATTAATACAAAAGTAATGATTAAAGTATTATTTGGAAAATCTTTACTGTGTGTTAAGTTGACAGCATACCTTTTTCTACACACTTAAGTTAGATGTATGAACCGGAAGAGATTTTTTTTTAATTCAATTGAAAAAAAGAATTTGTGGTCAAAGTGAAGCAAGCTCAAAAAGCATTACACATTATCTTCTGCGTAATCCATGTCATTTTATTCATTGTTTTTAGATACAGCACATAATGCAATAAGCAGATTTACAATACCACTGTGCCAGAAGGCTAATGAACCAAGACTTACAAGCTCCATACTTCACTGCTCATATTCCCAATCATATAACATATCGTGACTGTCATCTCTTGACACACTTCAAATGTTGCCCATTGAGGCTGTTACCGTTTTAAAATATCACTCTACGTTTTTATGGTCATTTCAGCATTTATTTTCTTTAAAAAAGAAGGCAAAGGTAAGAAGAAAGTTACATACAATATCAAGATATCCCAAAAACACTGGGAAGGGTGGTGTCATGTGCATACTGCATGGGCTCGCTTTAAGTCTTTACAGCTGTACTAACAAAGCCATGCAAAGAAAACCCACCGGATCTGCTTGATAGGAAAATAGATTTAAATGTGTATACAGGCTACATACTTTTACATTTAGGATAAATATGTGTTTGAATGTTCACAATGAACCTGATTTTAACCAGGCGTTTTCCAGCATGACTTTAATCAGTACAATTCAGCATGGAATATGCAAGAGAGAAGACCATTAAACAATCTGAAAATAATGTATCTAGTTGACCAGTTACTGCCTGGAAATGATGGAGCCAGTTTTGAACTCCAGAACTAGTCATTAAAGGGACAGCCTCGACTTCTCACACTCCTACAACTTTTTTCTTCCATGAACCAAAATTATAGTAAGCATTAGCTTTCTTTTTTTTTCTTTTTTTTTTTTTTCGTTCAATGGAAGAAAGTTATACAGGCTTGAAACATCATGAGGGTGAGTAAATCATTGAATTTTCATTCTTGGCAGAATTATCCCTTAAAATTAAAAGAAATATTAAAACATAATAAAATTAATTGAGCATGTATTGGAACCTCTATTTTCCCACTCTACCCAAACAATTCTCTGATAGGCTGGGTATGATGTAAGGTTACATTTATTATCAATCGACCTGTGAGCTCACCAATCAGTAAGCAAATGATGACATCATCACTGCACTTCCCAATCCAAAAGAAGACATTGCTTAAAATGCACTTAATTTTTCATACATATTCATAACTATAGCTTCATTCAGAAAAAGTCCAATAAAAAATTGCATTGTACCTCTGACCTGTTGTCTAATGGTTTCTAATCTAAAGGTCAGCACAAGTGTGATCATAAATAAGAGAAAACAAAATCATTTTGCTCTGAAATCACTAAATCTATCATTTGAGCATGAAAGCAAGGACATGGTATTAATATTGTAGTAATTAAGATATTACATGTTAAAACTAAGCAAAATACTAAATGATAATGGTAAAAGATTACTTACATTCAGAATACGAGACACTGATTTGTTCTTTTGTACATCAAACTGTTAATTTCATAAGATTACGTCTTTCTCGCCCTTTCTTCTTGTTTTGCTGTTAATAGTATACTACATATGTCATTGGGTCAATTCCTAAGGATGAACCTCAAGAAACCTGTCAAGAACATGTCCGGCCCAGGTCATTTTTCACCCCAAATTCAAAAGAAAAAAGACAAAATTATATTTTGTTTATACCACGGTTCTATTGAATGCTTGATTCTGATTGGTTCACAGACGTTCTAAGGTGTGCAATTATTTTTCAAGTAAACGCACAGCTATGAAGTAGTTTGAGGTCTTGACTGCATAACAGTTCCATATCACTTCGCCAAATTATTTCAGTTATTTCAAAGAGTCCTACAGGTTACTACAACAAAATCACCAATTTTTGGTTAAATACATCGGATAAGAATGAGACACAATGTCTGTAATATCCTAAATTTATTTCAATTTCGATGGGCTACCTCTCTCTCTCTCTCTCTCTCTCACACACACACACACACACACACACACACACACTCTCTCACACACACACACACACACACACTCTCTCACACACACACATTCTCTCTCACACACACACGTACACAAACACTGAGACTCGTTTCACGACCGACAAATAGAGCCGCACCCCCCGCGACTTGATCAATAGAACTGTTTCTATTATCCAAAATAACTTTTAATATGTGAAACTTTTTATGTTTCAATGTATTTTGCCCTTATCAGCCTCACATAGTTCTAATTGAAAGCACTGCGCTTGATCTCTCTCTCGTGCACAGCGCACACATTACCTTGCTACTCCAATGCTGAAAAGAAGCGCATTGCTAGTGTTGCTAGTTCTAACGTCACATTTCCGAACTAGCAACGAAAGGCTTGAGCTGTATAAGAGCAGGATACTGAATCTGTGGCAGAAGAAAGTAGTTCCTCTCACAACGTTTTAGGGACTAAAACCAGAAAATGTCTTGAGATAAAGTCCTGAACGATGTATAAAGGTGTGGTAACCGTGGTATAAGCAGAATAACTGACTTCAGACCATTGGATTATTGGAAAAAAAAATGCACACCCAATGTGCAATGGTCACTCCGCTACTTGTCGTGACCGCATTACCACATTCAGGGAGTAGGAACATTTTTGCATACCTTTCCATGGTAAAAATCGCTTACACCTAAATATAAATACATTTTTTAAATAATAAAAGTTTTGTTTTTATAAAAATACAAAATTTAATATTCTGTTGTATATTTTTTTTATTGTACAAGTAATTTGCAGAGTGCAGTTGCCTGTATTGTAAGTATAATGGTAGTACTTAATTAAGTAAAATTATTTTATAAAATAATTTTTTTTTAAATGTCTAGACAGACAGTATTTGTATTAATGAGATTTGAAATTAGAGAGTCTGGGGGGAATATGTTTGTTGTGATATCACAAAAAAATCTTAATAATCCTTAATTAATTTTTTTAATGCAATATATATATATATATATATATATATATATATATATATATATATATATATATATATATATATATATATATATAATTAATCTTTTGATTTTGTGATGAACCGGACATGTGCTTGATGAGATTTACTTATTTGTTCCAAACAGTGGTCACACTACAAAGAACAACTGATGACATAAGACAAATAAGTGATTGTACTGTATGAAATGTATGGGTTGTTAGTAATAAATTTGCATAAATCGCACTGATCGAGTGATACTATTTGCAAGCTGAGGGGCGGATGACACGGGACACTCAAGCGCAGGAGTTCTCAAACTCTGTAAGGCATCACGATGGGGGTTTCAGCCTCAGCGATACAGCAGAACAACAGACACAACCGCACACAACATCAGCTAGCCTACATTGCATCATTCTGTTAGTGCAGCAGGAAGTTCATTCTAGGAATAAAAACACTTTCAGAATTTGTTAGTGTCAAAATCACATCATTTGGCTTTCATCGCAGCGGCTGTATGTCCTTAATGGATTCGACATATTGGGTTGCATCAAATACACCAATATTTAAGAAAAACTTGACACACTTGACATCAGGAGTCCTGATCTTAAGATAATCTTTGATTATTCAGACAGAAAGACACACGTGGATAAATATTTGTACTTATGTATATTAATAATATGTAGAGTGTATTAAAAAGCAATATATAAAGACAAAAGCATGTCAACTTAAATAAGAAATTCTAAAATAAATGCTGATGATATAAAAAGTAAAAATGATTATAAAACAAAATATAAATTATATAAAACAAAATATATTACATGTACTTCTTATAAATATAAGTAAATGTAAAAAAAACAATACAAAAAACAGTAAAAAAAAAGCAAAGAAAAAAACGTGTGAAAATGAAACATAAAATGATTTCCTCCTTTTAGCCTGCAAGATATTACTGTTTCCTGTGACTGTACAGGTACACCGCAATTACCGGATTTATTCTAAATGGCTTTGTTCAGTCATGCAGCAAAAATCACATTGTTGCACGTATCCAGCACAAACCATTATTTTTGTTCTAGACTGAAAAACACAAAAGAAACCCAAAGAAATCAGATTTTAACAAATTCACCCAAATTTAACCCACATATTAACCACATTAATATGTGACTTGAAGTCCAATTAAAAATGATTTTTTATTAATGTGATTCATTCCGAACTGTCTAAAGTATTTGTGTTATTTGTGATGCAATGCATATGAATTGCTGGGTGTAATCTGATTACAATGTAATTTTTTTAGGTAAAAAAAGAAGTAATGTAACATTACAAATAAAATTCTTAAAATCAGATTACAGTTACTGACTTTAATTGAAGTTAAATACTTGGGTTACACATATTCCCAAAGAACAATATTTTGTTTTATTAAACAAAATAAAATTAAAACATGCATACCGTTAATATGTACATCTGTTTGCATTTTGCTGTCATTGTAAGGGAAAAATGTGAGGTGCATAGTGTAGGACTTGAGAACCTCAATGGACGAGGAGGAAATACAGAAATTAATTTGAATTATGTTGAGCGGAATGTGTTATGTCGACTCATTTCTGTGAAGAGTTTAAGAAAGTAACTTAAAAGTAATGTAATTAGTAATGTGATTACTTTTAAATGAATTATCAAAGTAATATGATTACAATTTTTAGAGAAGTAATTAGTAATTTGTAGAGGATTACTTTTTGAGTAACTAACCTAAAACTGTAACATTAAAGCCGTATCACTAATTTTCTTACTCTGTCCACACGTAGTAGACTATGTGGCATTCATTATGAGTGCTTTCAGACACAGTATGCGTGAACGCGTAAAATGTTACTTATGTTCTCTCACGCACCCCATGAGTTATGATGTTATGATAGACATGAGCAGAAGCAAAATTTCCAGTTTTCCATCCCTCATTCTCACACTGACGTCTAGCAAAAATGCTGATGCTATAATGGATTACTATATCAAATGATGTAGACATATCAGCTTTTTAAAACACAATCTGAACACATGGATCAGATTTCATCCTTTGCAAAATGATAATGCGTACAGCCAAAGACTGGATTTTAAATCAAATCAGATTTGTGTGCAGTGTGAACATAGCCTAATTATTTCCTTACGGTTTTCCCTTGGCCAAGTCTGCAGCTTATCAAATGGTATTCTGCAAACTTTCAGCAAAATTATTTGTTGGAGTAACTTCCAGTTAGGGAGATTTAACAATTCAAACATCACACGCTGTAAACTCGGAGAAAGTGATGCAATGCGAGCTAGGGTTGTAAACAGTTTTCAAGAACACACGGGTGGAATGTTAAAAGCATTAGTCCTGCGTGTCAGTCGTGTGTGTCAGATAGTGTACAATGTGTGTTTGTTGTTACGTATGTGTGAATGATGTTTGTTGATGTCTAATACCATGTGGGCAGTGTGGTGCAGTGTAATTCAGTTTCTCAGGCAGGTGTGAATGAATGTGTGTGTGTGTGTGTGTGTGTGTGTGTGTGTGACTGGTTAATTCGGCCCCAGTATTCCCGTCACAGAATTAGGGAAGCTGATGCTGGGAGGGGGCATGTTGGGGTTGATGGGGGACGTGGCACCCGAGCTCTCGTGACCTCCTTGCACATGTGGGTCCCTGTGTCCGCTGTACTGGCCGATGAACGAACCATCCTCATTGAACTGGATGTCGACGCTATCTCCGTAGTCAGCTAGACTGTCGTTGCTGCTGCGTTTGCTCTCACCGCAGATCGACGGCTGACTGATGGATCGCTTCTCCTCATTATCACTGAAAAAGAGAGAATGCTTTGTTTACTATTGATCAGGATAAAGGTTTTAGATGACAATAAATGCCTGAAACATACTCAAGTACATTAACGCAAACACTTCCAGCTACAGAAGATTTAGTATCGAAAACTTTTTCGTTATACCATAATTGGAAAAACTGGAACATTACATTTAATTTAATTATTTTAAACATATTTAAAAGATATTGGTAATAAAACCCCTTAATCTCTATGGAACCGCCAAAAGGGGGGTGCTATATCAGGAAAAAAAGTGTACGCTTAAAACGTTAAAGTCCCTATATTCATAAATCATATTAGGTAACATTTGAAGGCTTAGAATCTGCTCTCACTCTAATTAATTTTGTTGTTCTAATACCACATTTTGAAAGATTTTCAAAAGTATCACAAAGTGAAATATGATTTCTGTATGTAATCAAATACAAACGTATCTGATAACTGCTGCTGTAAGCCACAAATGGGTAAAAAATGTATATCTGCTCTCTAAATAATGAACCATTGTTTACTTGTATGTGAGCTTGCATGGCTGAAACATCTAATGCTATTTCTCAGATGTCAGAACAAAATATATCATCCAGAAGGAAAAGCATGCAAAAAAAAAAAATTTAATCATCAGAAAATATGTTTTCGACTATTGATGTTAAAATGTTTTATACCATCGCAAAGGGGAAAGATCTCAGCTTTCTAATGAAACATAGACTGAGCTTCTAGAGGCTAAGATTTTCAGTGAAACAAGGGCGGTGCTTAAACTGAAAATTAGACTAAATGTCAATGGACGAGGACATCTGTGAGGGCTAAAATGCATTAGAGCACCACCTACATTTTACCAAGTGGAATGCAATTACACTTTTCAAAGTGAAGTAGAGTGAACAGAACCACAATTACACGTTTACAAATTTAGGACAACAACAACAACAAAAAAAGGTTTTCAAGTAAAAGGTTTATCATAAGATTATATACACATACAATATTATTCATGAATAATTGGAGTCTTTTTATTTTTATATGGGGAGGGGGTTCTATGAAAAATGAGACAAAGTTTTTGCAATTAGTCCACAGTATGTGTGAATGGTGAGCTTTTAAATTTGAGTGTGAAAAATTGCAAAAATGCACCAGAGTTTAAGGGTTAATGTTTCTCTTTGTTAAGGGTTTATAAATGACTTAAATGACAACTTATAAGTCCTCTAAAATACATTATCAATCAACTTTAAGCAGTTATAGCAATACCAATACTTGTCAAACAGTGAGCATTTTAACTTGCATGTTATTAATACTTAATAAATCCACTTATTGATATTTGTATTAATAAAAAAAATAAAATGCCCTAATTCATATATAATTTCATTTATATGTATTACTGTAATATCTTGACTCTATCTTAACCGGCGAGCAATGGGAGGGAGAGTGCCCTGGACTCAGCCACGATGGAGGATGGTATGTTTTGTTACATTAACTCTATACTCTACTTAAAAGCTTCACTTTATTTAGTTGACCAGCTTCTGGAGGCTTGCTTCTAAAACAACCAGACCAATTTAACTATTACACTTGTGTAAAATCACCATGCAACAGCTGCTTTATGGAGCACAATGAGCTAGTAGCTAACAGCTAGCAGTCGTGTTATTGTTTTGGTCAGTTTGTGTCGTGTTTAAGATGATGTCACAGCAGTAGAGGCGGCGCAACTATGATGATCAACCTATAATCCCACCCACACTGAGGAGGCACTAAACTGCAGTGGAAATGCAAGCTCAGAAAAGTAAAGCGAGTAGGGTTGAGGCGAGTCAAACCGTAACGTGCAGTGGAAAAGTGCCATATGGTTCTCTGAAAAAACACTTTTTAGGTCTTCATGCTCATTCACAGCATTTATCGTATAAGAACACCTGATTAAACCATTCTGAACTTTATGTACATATTGGCAACTCTTTAATAAAGGCTTCAGGCATTTAGGTATTTTAAGGTAAATGTTTAAAGGTTACAAATGTTGAATTAGTGTTAAGCATTTATTTTGAGTTGATTGATTTGTGATTAACATTTTTATTGATTCACACAACAAACAAAGAAAAGAAAAACATATAAATACAGAACCAACTTTTAACCCCAACTACCACCTTCCCCCTCCCAGTCCCCAAATCCCATCCCGACCCTCAACAAACACCCCTGTGCTCACACATAAGCACATACACACATAAAAAACAATAAAAAACACACATTAATAACTACACCTCTCTCTCTACTGCCCCACCCTGAAAACCCTCCAAGAACACCAACCCATTTCCCTACAAACAAATCCAAATTCCCCAGTCTTTTAGATGACCCTTCTTTGTAAGTCGTTCCTGAAATGTGTTTCTTCCCTATATTGATGACTGCCCCATTGCCTAAAATACAGAGTCTGGGGCAAAATTAAATTTGAGTGCCCAATACGTCACACATAAAACTCTAAACTTTCAATCAAAATTCATGGATCTTAACACACCACCAAAAAACATGGGTTGTGTCTGCAACTTCAGATTGGCATCGCCAGCAGGCAGGTGTGTCTTTAAAATCTATACAATCTAGAGGGGGTCCAATACAGAGGTGGATAGTAACTCATTATATTTACTCCGTTACATTTACTTGAGTAACATTTTGGGGAAAATGTAACTTTTAGAGTAGGTTTCAAGTGGGTAATTTTTACTCTCACTCAAGTAAATTTCTTTTATTATTGTCGTTATTACTGGGTTTAATTTGAATGAATGTGTAATTTATTGAGAGATTATTGAATGGGACTTTTACGAGAGCGGAAGTTCACAGCTGCGCACAATGAGAAGCTCCCACTTGAGTGATGAGACTCTTCAAAGAGAAACACTTTCTTCCCTCCACACACTGAAAAAAAGAATAGTTCCGTCATGCAATGCCATCATTTAACACCAAGACAAGCTGATATTTCAAAATTAAAGTCACAGCTCCAACTTCAGGCAGTGGTAAATTTGGACACCGAGGTAAATTTTGGCTCTAATTCTAATACGGGCTTTTTTGTGTAATGAAATGGTCATTTTCAGGGTGATTCTGTAACTGGGCTCTTGACATCAGTTTTTAAGTGTAGATATTTAAATCAGTGCAGCAATATATCAGTGTGCTTTGTCCCACATGTCATAAGCAGTATTTATGCATTTACTCCACGTCCTCACGGGGGTACTGGAAGTCATACTCATCTGGGATGCCATGAGGATGAGTAAATGATGAGAGCATTTAAATTTGGGGGTAAACTCTCTCTTTAAAGTGATAGCTCATCCATAATTTAATATTCTGTCATCATTTCTCTACCCTCATGTTGTTCCAAACCAGTGTGAGGCTTTGTATTATGTGGAACACAAAAACATATATATATATATTTAAAAAAAAAAAAAAAACATTCACTGAAAGTAAATAGTGACTCAGGCAAACATTCTGTCTAATATCTCCTTATTGTATTGCATGGAAGAAAGAAAGTCATACAGGTTTGGAACAACATGATGGTGAATGATGACAGAATTTCCATAAATAATAGTCATAATTCTGTAGTACATGTTCAATGTGTATTATGTAATGGAATATAGGAGAGTTAACGTCTATTATGTCATTTGTGAAAGTAACGAGTAACTCACTACTTGAGTACTCTTTTAATTGGATACTTTCTTACTCTTTCTCAAGTAATTATTCATGTTAGTACTTTTACTTCTACTTGAGTAATTATGTTTTTGAAGTAATTGTACTTTTACTTGAGTACAGCTTTTGGCTACTCTACCCACCTCTGGTCCAATAGAATCAATGTCAATTCTTGAGTTACACAAGGTGCAACCTTGCATCTCTAGATGCAGACTTGACATTTTTCAGAATCCTAGCCCACACTCCCACAATACCAAGTTTAAATCTTTCTCCAATAATCTCATGAGAGAAGTTGAAGCTCCGTCCCCCAAACTCTGAATTTACAGGGAGTAACATACTGATGCCTCATAACCTTTTCCAAAAGCAGTAATCATCACTCCCAGAGTATCTGCCGCTTTAGGGGGGTATATACTACACCCAAAAATAGTATAAAGCAGGTGGCGCAGCTGTAAATACCTAAAGAACTGAGATCTAGGAATCCCAAAATGTTGAACCAAATTTTCAAAGGATCTCAGCACTCCTCTCTCATATAGATCACTGAGTGTATTAACCTCCCTCAAAATCCACTCTGACCAGCAGAAAGGGGACTTATTAATACATAATATTGGGTTCAGCCAACTGCTCGAGGCAACATTTAAATAAATGTCCGAATTAAACACTTTGTGTGCCATATTGAGTGCAAATGCAAGATAACGGGTGTAACTTAACTTCTCCGATTAGTTTGATAGAAAGGCTTTGCAATGCTGAAATAGGGGTGTGGCAGGGCGGAGGGCGGGGCCGGGTGGTGATTCTACACATCCGGTACCTTATCAGGCTAATCAAGCCTCCGATGGTGTGAGAGAGAGAGATCTTTTACGGGCATGTCTGTCATGGGTGTGTTTGTATCTTTTGTATAAGTTTCTCATTAAAGTATTATTTATATTGCCAAGCCGGTCCTTGCCTCCTCCTTGCGCGTTTAAATCCCTTTACACTGGTGCCGTAGTCGGCCTTTATCCCTCTCGGAGGATTGATTAGCCCGATAAGGGACCGGGTGTGTAGAATCACCACCCGGCCCTGCCCTCCGCCCTGCCACAAGGGGCAAGAACTTCCTGTTCAATACAAAACAAGGGAGGGACTCTCTCAGGTGGTAGAGACCGAATGCATAATAATAAAACAAAATCTTAGGTAGGCCTAGCCCACCTTTGTCAATCAGCCTATGCAACTTACTGAAATGTGATCTGGGACATTTACCATTCCAAATGAAGGACTTTCCTATGCTATCAAATTGCTTGAAATAAGAGAGGGGGACATCAATAGTGAGAGACTGTAGCAGGTAGTCAAATTTTGGAATTCAATTCATTGTAATAACATTAACTTTCTCAATCATAGATAAATGTAATGAAGCCCACCTGCCCACATCGATCAAAAACCTTTTTGATTAAGGTGTCAAAATGAACTCTAACTAAGAAAAGTAGAAAAGTAATGAATAATTCTGTGAAGGCAAGGCATAGAACTGGTTGGGTCAGAGACTAATAATAAAATATCATCTGCTTAAAGCAAAAGCTTATGCTCCATACCTCCCGCCACCACCCCTGGAAAATCATATTCCTTTCTTATCGCAGCTGCTAATGGTTCCAGGGCAAGACAGAACAATAATGGGGAAAGAGGGCAACCCTGCCGGGTGCCCTATCCCAAGTAAAATAATACATTTGTTTGTACTGCTTAACTTAATCTGTCCAATAAAAGTATTGCCAAGCTTGTATATTTCCAAAGTCTTAAAAAGATAATCCCATTCTACCATATCAAATGCCTTTTCGGCATCAAGTGAGATGGCAGTGACTGGCGTCTGAACATCCGCAACTGCCCACATGATATTGATGAAATGCCTAATGTTATCAGAAGAGCTGTAGCCCTGAATAATCCCCATCTGATCTACAGTATTTGTATAGGAGATGTCATAACTTTACTTAATCGGTTAGCCAAAATGTTTTATTAAATTTTTACGTCTAGCTGGATCAGGGAAATTGGATGGTAACTTTAACACTTGCTTGGATCTTTGCCTTTTTAAGAATCAGACTGATCCAGGCTTGTGTCATGGTTGTCGGAAGCTTTCCATTCTTTAATGATTCCGTATAAACTTCTAACAAAAGTTGAGCCAGTTCTGTAGCATAAGATCTAAACAATTCAGCAGCAAAGGCAAGACCTGTAAAGGTCTTGCCTACAGGTCTTGCCTTTGCTGCTGAATTGTTTAGATCATATGCTACAGAACTGGCTCAACTTTTGTTCTTTTGCTCAACTGAGCAAAACAATTCTCTTAATTCTGAGGTAACCTTGGAGGAGCTTGTTGAGGATTACCTCAACAAGCTCCTCCAAGGTTACCTCAGAATTAAGAGAATTGTTTTGCTCAGTCATCAGTTTAGGAGTTCTAATGGTTCCACTAAGTTTCTAACATCTTCATCAGTAGATGAAGATGTGGAACTATAGAGATCAAGATATAATTCTTTAAAAGTATTACTAATATCAACGGCTGAGGAAAGTATTTTACCACCAGCAGATATCACTGAGGGAATGGTAGAAAAAAACTCTCTGATTTATATATAGCTTCTCTGCTTTGTACCCCGACTTAAAGTATGACTGTCTTGCCCTGAATAGCCAAAACTCCAAAACTTTCTGTGACAAAATAGTATTATATCTGTATTTCAATCGAGTCAATCAGATGACATTCGGCACTTCAGCTCTGCCTCAGAACTTTTAATATTCCCTTCCAATTCCACAAGTTCTCTTGCTTTGGATTTTTGGGTGAATGAGGCATACTGTAAGATCCGAACCCTAAGAACTGCTTTAAGTGCCTCCCAAGCCTTGAGTAATTATGTTTTTGAAGTAATTGTATGTACATCAACAGAGGATACTGAGGATACTGAGGACCAGTTGGTCTCCATATAAACATAGATTTTTGCCTTTAACATTTGTTGGAATTCAGGATTCAACAAAAGGGATACATTAAAGCGCAAACTATATGATTTATTTTTCTCTGTATGTGGCAACACCTCTAAACTCACCAGGGTGTGATCTGAGACCAAGAAGTTTCCAATTGAGCAATCAACAACAGATGAAAAAAAAAACCCTCTATTTTAAAATAAATCTTATGGACTGATGAAAAAAATGTATAGTCCCTACCAGATGGGTTCAAAAGTCTCAAATATCTGTAAGACCAAGATTTTTACACATCCTTTGAAGCGTCAATGTTGCTCTAGGGGGCTTACACACTTTTGCCTCACTATGATCAAGGACTGATTCCATCAACAGATTAAAGTCTCCCCACAATAATATATCGTGAGGGGTGCCAGCGGCTTGCAACATCCCTGATCATCAGCGTTAGGTGCGTAAATATTAGCCAAAATCAAACTTTGCCCCTGAATTTCTGCTAAAACAATAATGACTCTTCCTAATTTATCTTTAATATGTTTGATACATTAGAATTGTAGATGCTTTCTTATCAGCGTAATGACTCCCCCGCTCTTACTTGAGCCAGCACTAAAGAAAACATGTCCACCCCATATCTTCCCAAATTATTCAGCTTCCTACAGGGAAAGATGTATTTCTTGAAGAAACACAATATCATATTTCTTACGTATAAAAAGAGAAATAACCTTCCTTTTTATGGGGTGCTCCAACCCATTCACATTCCACGTGGAGAGAGACAATACACTCATATTAATATTTGACATTTTGACATATTAGAAAAAAATAGATTGTGTATCAAAAATAAATTATGAAGACCACATTACAACAATAGTGCAACAATCAAACCGCAAACTTCCCCCCAAACCAAACAATCAAACAAACAAAAGAAAAATGTGCACATTAACCACGCACACGATAGCACCAACTGTTGTCCATCCTACTAAACTCAAACAGTCCATGTATGCCTACGAGAGCCCCCGCAACAACTTTACCGTTGGAGGTCCATTGTTTCTATACAAATTTTGAGCACAAAATTATAAAACAGAAGATAGAACAAACTCCAGCCAATAGCCGGAATAAAAACAAAAGACGTCTAGATTAATCCACATAACAAACTCCAGCCGCTAGCGCAACCAGCACAAAACAAAAAAAATAAATCAGTCAAACAAGTGAGCCGGCCCGTTCGACTGCTACATGAGTGCAACAAATGACCCAATCATTCCAATATCTTGCAAGAAAAACAAACGCCAACCAATAGGAGACATAAGCATAAAGAACGTGCAGATTCATCCACAAAACTGCCGCTAGGCAGAATAAACACAAAGGATGTCTAATTTAATCCACATAACTGTCCCAAAGGTGTGTTCCTATCTATTCTCAATTTGGAAGGGACATCAGTGCAAAAGCGACCTTCCGTTTATGTAAGAGTTTCTTGCATTCCTTCAATCTATCGCATTTCCCTCTTGTCGAATTCGCAAAGTCTGGGAAAAAGAAAATGCTGTGGTTCTTCCAAGAAAGCTTTCATTTACTCCTCACCTCATGTAACACAAGATCTTTATCGGATGATCTCAGAAATTTTGCCAGATTTGATCGGGGCCTGTCTCCTTCAGCAGATCGCCGAGCCGGAAACCTGTGAGCTCACTCGATTTTCAGCTTATGGTCTATTATGTCGAGTAGACCTGGAAAGAGCCCATCCAGGACCATATCATCATATCCCATTTCACCATATCCCAACCTTCTTCGTCCTCAGGAATTCCAACAATTTGGATGTTATTCCACCAGTTACGATTCTCCAAGTCATCCAACTTCTCCCAAATGTGCTCCAAATCCACCTTGGCCACTAGCAGATTAGCAGCTAATTTCCTCTTCGATGACTCCAGATAATGTATTGCGGTTTTCACCTCAATCCGGGTGGCGGAGGACAAGACTCAGTTGCCTCTGCTTCTGAGACCATCAGTCCGCTAATCACGTGGCTCGTTGTGCGTAACACTGCGGAGACTCCCAGCATGTGGAGGCTCATGCTACTCTCCATGAGTAGAAGATGGCGCCGAGTATGGCTGCTGCGTCGCAAGCTCCGTCAAAACACTGCAGTTTATTGTTTGTTTTGTTTACAGTTTTGTGTTTTTTTGTCTTGGATGTTGTCTGCCTTATTGTGTACGACAGACAAACGCTTTTGGACATTGGTTCGGCAATCACACACCGAAAACCGGACTTCACATTCCTCAATGCCGACCCGCGGTTTACAAACACGCCAGCGGAGCCCTTTGTTTGGGCTGCCCGGCCGCGGAAACGCAGAAGGAAAAGAGGAAAAAGAGCCGGCGTTCTCATCAGATTAAGACGTCGCGCAAATCGCCCCCCGCTACCCAGTATACTACTGGCAAATGTTCAGTCTCTGGACAACAAGCTCTGTGAGCTGAGAGCGCGGATCTCCTTCCAACGAGAGATGAGAGAATGCTGCGTTATCTGTCTTACGGAAACCTGGATGTCCGCGGAGATTCCAGACTCGGCCATCGAACCCACGGGTTTCTCCGTGCACCGAGCGGACAGAGCGAAAGACCTCTCAGGTAAAAGCAGAGGTGGAGGTGTATGTTTTATGATCAACAAATCATGGTGTGATCAGAGGAATGTACATTTTATCAGGTCTTTCTGCTCTCCTGATCTGGAATATCTCATGCTTCTGTGTCGACCATTCTGGCTACCGAGGGAATTCACAGCGGTCATTATCACTGCTGTGTACATCCCCCCACAAGCCGACACAGACCGGGCACTCAGGGAACTGTATGGGAGTATAAGTCAGCAGGAAACCGAGCACCCTGAGGCCGCGTTCATTGTTGCCGGGGACTTCAACAAAGCCAACTTTAAAACAATAGCACCAAAATACCACCAACATATCAGCTTCAACACTTGAGGGGACTGGGTTTTGGATCATTGCTATTCTCCTTTCCGGGATGGCTACAAATCCCTCCCCCGCCCACCATTTGGCAAATCCGACCACTCCTCCGTTCTGCTTCTGCCCGCTGACAGGCAGAAACTGAAATGAGAAGTACCCGCCCTCAGGACAATCCAGTGCTGGTCGGACCAATCAGACTCTATGCTACAGGACTGTTTTGATCACGCGGACTGGGAGATGTTCCGGTCTGCCTCCGATGACGACATCGAGGTTTACGCTGATAGCGTAACGTGTTTCATCAGGAAGTGCGTAGAGGACGTTGTTCCGACAAAAACTATACGGATCTACCCCAACCAGAAACCCTGGGTTAATTGCGATGTTCGCGCGGCACTTACTGCGCGGACCACCGCTTTTAATTCCGGGAATGCGGAGGAGCGTAAACAAGCCAGTTATGCCCTCCGTAACTCCATCAGTGCAGCAAAACGCCAGTACAGGCACAAAATTGAAGGACAGTTCAACACCACTGACTCCAGAAGTATGTGGCAGGGAATTAACATCATCATGGACTACAAAGGGAATAAAAACTCCGCCATGAACACTGTTGCCACTCTCCCGGACGAGCTTAATACATTTTACGCTCGTTTCGAGGACAACAACAACACCGCCCTCGCGGAGAGAGCACTCGCGGCCGATACTACAGAGGTTGGTTCACTCTCCGTCTCTGTTGCGGATGTAACCCGATCCTTTTGACGGGTGAATATCCACAAAGCCGCGGGTCCAGACGGCATTCCGGGCCGCATCATCAGAGCATGCGCGAACCAACTGGCTGGTGTTTTTACGGACATTTTCAACCTGTCCCTCTCCCAGTCTGTAGTCCCCACATGCTTCAAAACATCAACCATTGTGCCTGTACCGAAGCAAGCCAAAATCACTTGCTTAAATGACTGGCGTCCTGTTGCCCTCACCCCCATCATCAGCAAATGCTTTGAGAGGTTGATCAGAGATTACATCTGCTCTGTTCTGCCCACCTCTTTGGACCCATTGCAGTTTGCCTACCGTAACAACCGCTCCACTGTTGATGCCATTGCATCTACAATACACACTGCTCTATCCCACCTGGAAAAAAGGAACACGTATGTGAGAATGCTGTTTGTAGACTACAGCTCAGCATTTAACACCATAATGCCCTCCAAGCTTGATATGAAACTCCGGGCTCTGGGCTTAAACAGCTCGCTGTGCAGCTGGATCCTGGATTTCCTGTCAGGCAGACGTCAGGTGGTTAGAATGGGCAGCAACATCTCCTCATCACTGACCCTCAACACTGGAGCCCCGCAGGGCTGTGTTCTCAGCCCACTCCTGTATTCCCTGTACACACATGACTGTGTGGCGACACATAGCTCCAATGCCATCATTAAGTTTGCTGACGATACGACGGTGGTAGGTCTGATCACTGACAATGATGAAACAGCCTACAGAGAGGAGGTGCACACTCTGACGCGCTGGTGTCAGGAGCGCAACCTCTCCCTCAACGTCAGTAAAACCAAGGAGCTTGTGGTGGACTTCAGGAAGAAAGACAGAGAGCACAGCCCCATCACCATTAATGGAGCACCGGTGGAGAGAGTCAGCAGCTTCAAGTTCCTCGGTGTCCACATTACTGAGGAACTCACATGGTCCGTCCACACTGAGGCCGTTGTGAAGAAGGCTCACCAGCGCCTCTTCTTCCTGAGATGGCTGAGGAAGTTTGGAATGAACCAATACATCCTCACACGGTTCTACACCAGCACTGTAGAGAGCATCCTGACTGGCTGCATCACCGCCTGGTACGGCAATAGCACCGCCCACAACCGCAAAGACCTGCAAAGGGTGGTGCGAACTGCCAGAAACATCATCGGAGGTGAGCTTCCCTCCCTCCAGGATATATATATATCAGACGGTGTGTGAATAAAGCTCGAAGGATTATCAAAGACTCCAGCCACCCGAGTCATGGGCTGCTCTCACTGCTCCATCAGGCAGGCGGTATCGCAGCATCAGGACCCGCACCACCCGACTACACGACAGCTTCTTCCCACAAGCAATAAGACTTTTGAACACATGATCTCTCACGATCTACAATCAGCACTGCACTTTATTAATCTTCATTCTGTCAAATATATTCTCGCTCCCAATTCAGTTAGTGTATATATATATATTTATACCCTTATCTAGTGTATGTGTATTCTACATTGTGTGTATTGTGTACATTTGATATGTAAATTGTTGTGTAAGTATGTGTACATTTGTTATGTAAATTGTGTTGTGTAAATATGTTGTTTATTGTAAAGTGGTTTATATCTCGTCACTATCATTACTGCAGTGTTGCTCGGAACTGCACACAAGACTTTCACCTACTGTTGCACTCGTGTACACAGTAGTGTGACAATAAAGTGATTTGATTTGATTTGATGATCCACGCACAACTTACCACGTGCCCCATTTAGAGCGAGAACCACTTATCATGACCACAAGGAGGTTACCCCATGTGACTCTACCCTTCCTAGCAACTGGGCCAATTTGGTTGCTTAAGAGACCTGGCTGGGGTCACTCAGCATGCCCTGGATTCGAACTCGGGACTCAACGGGTGGTAGTCAGTGTCAATACTTGCTGAGCTACCCAGGCCCCAGATTTTGAATTCTTTGACATATTGTCTTCCTAAGGATCAGGGTGTATTGAATCTCACTGGTTTATGAAACTAGCTTTAAAACTAGCAAAGTGTGCAGATTTCGCCATTCAGACGACCGAACCTTGCATGGCATCACGTGACCAGTGTTAAGCATTTATAATATGTGAGGTATTTTGCTCACTTTTTGGAAAGTATTGAATGAAAGTTACCCTTTTTTAGCATGTTGCTAGAATCACACATCAATGATATATAATATATTTGTAAAGTAATTATTATTATTAATGAATAAACCCCTTTATAAACACTTAATGAAGGGAACATCTTTGTAAAGTGTTCCCATGATATCAGTTAACAATTTGGCAACTTGAAACTAAAACTAAAATTAAACATACTGAAAAACAAAACTGAAACTAGTAAACACTGGAAAAAACATGCAGTCATAGATTGAAAATTAATGGGAAAAAAAAATCAAATTTAAAGGACAAATTGGTGGACAAACAGTATGGAGAGAACATTGCCGTTAAAGTGATTAAAGTTAGTTAAACTGTTGACATGTTTACTGCTATCTGACTAATAACCAGTGTTAGGTAAGTTATTCAAAAAAGTATTCCACTACAAATTAATATTTACATTCCTGAAATTGTAATAAGATTACATTAATCATTACATCTTCCAAAAAGTAATATAATTACCAATTGCTTTACTTTTTTGTTACTTTCTAAAACACTTTCAAAGAAGAATTTATTATTCCATGCAACAAATTTAATTTAATGTCTGTACAATATTTCCACTCAGCACCGTACAAATCTCCCTTATAATGATTTGTTTGTGTGTAATATTTTACATAATTCTGTTATCTTTTAAATTTATTCAACATAAATAATCTTATTTTAGAGATACTGTATGTGCAACCTGTGAAATGTATTTAAAAGTTATTAACTTAATTGAAGATCAGTAACTGTAATCTGATTACAGGAATTTTACAAGTAATATTTTACACTACTTTTTTACTACAAAATCGATTCGATTCCAGTAACTAATTAACAAATTAATTTAATGCAATTTGAAGGTAACTTTATTGCCACCCAGAGTTCTGAGGTTTGTTACTGCCACAGTAACATACTGTACGTTAAGTATTTACAACAGGACCTTATGCTTCACATATTTTTTTATTAATGCATTTTTAAAATTGTGTTTCTGGCCAAAGTCAGTAAATAAGTGCAGATCTTACCTCTCCAGAGATCTGCGTGTGAGCATGGAAGTAGGGAGAATCATGTGACAGGAAAGAGAAATCAGTTATAATGAGTAGCATGCTTTCAGGGTTGTAAACATATAAAACAAGTTGCACTCAGTTATTTTTTTACACACAAAAATGTTTTACCCCAAAATAAATGAATATATTTGTTAAATAAATCTGGTCGAAATTATGTCATCTCACAAGAGATAAAGACTGTTAGTAGCCAAACAGAAATGCCAGGAGGTGTCATTCAAGATGCTATTAGCCGGCACAACATAACCAAAAAATGAGCGCCTTTAATAGATGAAATCTCAGGGATTTGTGGTAATTTTTTACAATACAGTGTCCTTGTGAATCTCAAAACCTGTCAAGAAAATGTCCAAGTCATATTTCATCTCAAAAAGAGGAAAAAATAATAAAATATATTTTGTATAAAGAAAATAAGGGCCCATGTTTAGAACCATTAATATTGTGACATTATATCCAATTAGAACTGGCGACCTGTCCAGGGTGTACCCCGCCTTTCGCCCAATGTTAGCTGGGATAGGCTCCAGCCCCCCGCGACCCTGTACACAGGATAAGCGGTTGGCGATGGATGGATGGATGGATGGATGGATATATCCAATTAAACTCTAAAAATCTATTAACCAAAATGCAAAAAAAAAAAAGAATACAAAATAGACAAATAAATAAAATAATTTTCATTATTGTTATGCAAAAAAATATTTAACTGAGATGCATTTATATATATCATGGTAGTACTTGCAGCTCTGCCTTTAATTTATGTTGATTAACATTTCAAAAAAATTGGAAATTGGAAAAAATTGAATGGTCCTTCATTTCCTTTATGCAAATTAGAATTCAAAATGTCTTTCTTTTGGGGTGAAAAAATTATTGACATGTTTTGTGATATTTACCACATCCATGATAAACATCCTGGTTACTGTCATAACCTCCGTTCCCTGAGGGAGGGAACGAGACTTTATGTCGAATGAAGTGACACAAGGTGTCTTCTTGGGACGCCAAACATACCTCTGAACTTGAGAAAAGGCCAATGTCAAATTGGCAGACAGAATTTGCATGCCCCGCATACAGGTATAAAGGGAAGCGGGGCAGCATCTGTCAGTCAGGATTGTGCACTGAGTAGTCAAGAATAAGGCACGGCCGTTTACAGTGGTAGGTGTAGTGCTGTGGCAGGAGGGACACAAGTTCTCGTTCCCTCTCTCAGGGAATGGAGGTTACGACAGTAACCATGACGTTCCCCTTCTGTCACACAAGGGGTCCCATCTAAAAACACCACGCATTGACCGTGTTACGTGAACTGTCGAGACAGGTGCAAACAGGCTACTGCGACCACCCGAATCACCTGGACCACCGGGGGGGGGGGGGGCCTCCACTCTCCGCTGGGCGAAACCTGTCACGACAGCGCGTCCGCCGTCGTGTTGTGGTTTCCAGGGATGTGAGTGGCGTGCAACGACCTGAGTCACTGCTGACTCCAAAGGAGGAGATTTGTGACATATGACGAGCGCGCACGGCACCTTGGTGATTTATGTAAGCTTCCGTCACAGTGCTGTCTGAACGGATATGTTTGCCTCGAATTAGCGGGAGAGACCTCCACCGGGCAAGAGATAGGTCCTGTGCAGGAGCCAGCGGCAGCGTGCCCGTGGCATCTGTGGTGACCAAGACATGTCTGGACACCTGCTGCAAGTGGACTCAGGTCTGTCCAAGGGTTGAAAGTCTGACGGCAGGAGGGGGTGATTGTCACACGTTATGTGCCGTGGCGCCATGTGCATCTCGGGACTTGAGTTTGTAGCCAGTGCTGAAGCGGTCTCATATGCATCAACCCGAGCATCGCGACCACGGCTGAGGATGCCATATGCCCCAGGAGCCTCTGGAATTGTTTTAGAGGAACCGCCGTGCTGGGCTCGAAGAGAGCGAGGCACCGTAGCACTGACTGGGCGCGGTCGTTGGTGAGGCACGCCGGCATTGAGACTGAGCCTAACTCCATGCCGAGAATAGAGATGCTCTCAACCGGGGCGAGCTTGCTCTTTTCCCAGTTAACCTGAAGCCCTAGACAGCTAAGGTGCCTGAGCACCTGGTCTCTGTGAGCGATTAGTGACCCTCGAGAGTGAGCCAGGATGAGCCAATCATCGAGGTAGTTGAGTATGCGGATGCCCAATTCCCTTAGCGGGGCGAGGGCAGCCTCTGTGACCTTCCTGAAGATGCGCTGGGACAGGGACAAGCCGCATAGCATAGTGGACATCTGCTGTGACGCTCTCCGATGCAGCGCCGATGTCGTCATCCAATTCCGGGGGCTCAAGGGAGAATGCCGGCTGGCCTTCTAGCCGGCTGGCCACGAGGCTCTTTTATGAGTGGGAACTCAAACTCTTTTAGAGGCAATAAACTTTTTTTAGGAGGAGAAACACTCTTTCAGGCAATGAAAGCGCTGTCGAAGCGCCCAGGGGTGTGGATTGCACAGCGTGCAGAGAGAGAGAACGGCAGCTGGAAGCGCGCCGTAGAGCCAACAGCAGTGCTTCTTGCCAACAGAGTTGAGTGGAACAGTGGTGAACTCAGCTTTGCTGTTGCACAACCGTTCAGCTCCGAAGAACTCTGACTGACAGACACTGCCCCGCTTCCCTTTAAACCCGTATGTCCGGGGCAGGGCATGCAAATTCTGTCTGCCAATTTGACATTGGCCTTTTTTCAAGTTCAGATATATGTTTGCCGTCCCAAGAAGACCCCTTGTGTCACTTCATTTGACACAACGTCGAGTGAGTGACAGAAGGGGAACATATTTTATATAATTATTAGTAGATTTGCACATAATCATCATATAATTAATGGCAATTATAAAAATTATAATGCATAATAATAAGCTCCATGACAAAAAAACATTTTTTTAAAAGAAATTTAGTACATGCTGTTTGTTAGAATTACACCCTATTCATGAAAATACACTGTAATGTGATGCGATTGGCTAACTGTACGTACTTGTATTCTCCAAACGCGTCATCTTTCATTGTGCGAGCTCCAGATTCTGCCTGACCCTCTTCTTTATCTTTCACTGCAACGCAACAAATACAAATAACATTCTTTTTATTTGAAAATTCATAATGGACTGAATAATTATTGAAGATGGTTCTTGGATATGCATCCTTCATGATATGGATGGAATACTGTGACTTCCTTCACCACTACTGACTCTATGGTACATTACTACAACAAAATAAATTTTTTATTTTGCACTCTGATTTGAAAGTGATGAGAGACTGGACTTAATAATATTAAGATAATAAATAGTCATCTCTTATGAGCTAGTTATTTTTAATGAAACACTCAAAACGACTTACAAATGAGTCACAGATAAATCAGTCTTAAAGGACTCACTCACTAAATGAATTACTCAGAGTGAATGAAACTTAGTTACTGGGTAAACCGCATTACTGTAGTCATGTCTGAATTAAAATAAACCAAGAAATGTTACAGTGTACCTCAGCAGTGTTGGGTAAGTTACTACTACAACATCCACTACAAATTACTTCTCTAAAAATGTAATTGGATTACTTTACTGTTTCCTCTATCTAAAAAGTAATCACATTACCAATTATTTTACTTTTAAGTTACTTTCAAAATCACTTTTCCTAGAAAGGTTTTTGTTTTCTGCTCAATTTCCTTATTTTCCAATATTCCTTATAACTCAATTCAGATGTCACTAAAATGCTTACAGACATACATATGAATTCATATTTTAAATGTATTTTACATGAAATATTATTTTAGCACAAGTAATGTACTTAAAAGTAATTACCTCATTTGAAAGTCAGTAACTGTAATCTGATTACAAGAAATTAAAATGTTATGCTTTGTAATACTTTTGCAATAATTTTGACAAAAAAATAATTAGATTACAGTAACTAATTACTTTGTAATCACTGTACTTCAGGCTAGTTGTCAAAATTTTACCTTACCTGTTTGTGAGGTACCCCACCGGACAAAGCCCCCAAACTGTTAGGAATATTCTAGATCTTAGTCGCGATCACCGATTCCCCCGGTCCCGTGTTACTATGCCGTGCCCAGTCAAGTGCAGTCGTGAGTCTGAGTCTCTGTAGACTTTGCGCGAAGGAAGTAGAAAGAACAACACCACACAGTTGGTCCGTGTCCAATCTACTCAACTTTATTGTAGGAAGCATGTGGTTTATATATTCTTCATGAGACAGAAAACAGCCAATAATAAAGCAACAGCAATCTTATAATTAAGGGGGAGAACGGGCATCCTAAAAGAGGATGCTCAACCAAGGCCATATACGGAGGCCTTTAGACATTGAGTTACTTGTCCACGTGTGTACCCGCGAGGACAAGTATGACCTATTCAACTTACAAAATTAGTATGCATTGTGAAGTGTGGAACATTATCTTCACACATACAGAGAAAAGGCGCTAAACATAGACACACTAATATACAGAGCAGACACACTAATATACAGAGCAGAACATCATGTTCATTTCATGGTTCTTTAATCGATTAGTGTTCTGTCTTTTTATCTCATGCCACACAGCCTCTGTTCGCATTCACACACGGGGGACCTACAGACACTTGGTGCCGTCTGACAGACCAGTTGCGTTCGAGACTCGCCTGCTGTATTCTCCGCTGTAGTGCACACCTCGCTGAAAGACACACAAAGCTTCCATAACAGACTTTTTTGCTAAAATATGCAGACGACATTCTAGTTTCCGGCCCCGACACTGGATCCTGCACGGCTGGCTTCAAAGCATCCAAAGAGAAACTGCAATGGGAGACTGAAAGTCAGTCACAAACTGCAAAAGAGCCTGGGTGCCGTTCCAAACTGAACTTGGTGTTCCGAACTGAACTGCTCTCTAAATGACAAGATTCTGAGAGAAGCCACACTCTCAGGGGCTGAAGAACCCATTAAGTGGACAGCTGAGATGGACATGGCTTTTAAGCATCTCCGGAGCAGCCTTAGCTCCCCACCAGCTCTGGGCTTACCCAACGGTGGTGAAACATTCCACCTTTTCGTGCACGAGGCGGCAGGAACAGCAGCAGCGATCCTTGCACAATCCCATGGCGGCACCTACAGCGGTCACCAAAGGCTTCCCTGTGTGTCTGCGAGCTGTGGCTGCTGCAGCATTGATGGTGCAAGATGCAAAGCGTATTGTTCCGCTCATTGTGCACACATCTCACCAGGTAGGTGCCATTAAGCATAACATTACCACCCAACACATGACGGCTCAATGTAGCTCAGGCTATGAAGCAATTTTATTGGCAAATGCTAATCTAACCATTAAGCCGACCTCCATGATACACGTTCTAAAATCTTACACAAATTGCTTACCAAATGTGTTTTTTCTAATGAATCTCATGACAGTCTAGACCGTATAAACTTCCTGCAGGCCAGATGTTTCATCATCTGCCCTGGAGGAGGGGGGACCATCAGTGCATCGGTACATGGGTCCTGTTTGAAGCTAAATGATTCCGTATACTGGTGCGGCTACGCCGTAACTAAACTTCCTAATCAAATCATTGAGGCCTACTCCCTCCCATAAAAATCGGCACAGGCCGCTGAACTATTTGCATTAGTTAAAGCATGACAATTGGCAAAAGGAATACCCATTAACATGTACACAGACTCAAAATATGCATATGGGGTGAAGAGAGGGATTTCACGACAGCAGAAGGAAAGCCCATATCACAAAGACCTAGTTGCAGAATTACTCAGAGTAGCACAACTGCCAACGAAATTAGCTGTCATAAAGGTCGCAGGCCACATGACAGTGGAGGTGAGAGGAAACATATTGGCTGATTAAGTAGCAAAGATGGCTTCAAAGGAAGTCGTGATAAGACCAGATCTAAATCAAGCTGAAGAAACTGTTTCTATGATGCAGAAAACTTTAGTAAAAGATATTGACGTAAAACTTTTACAGGCAAACCCATCCGAATCTGATATTCAACACTGGGCCTTGAATAAAGTGAAACGGGATCAGAGTAATTTGTTAAGAGACAAGCAGGGTCATCTGGCCCTGCCCGAAACTGAATGACACCATCAAGTGTAACTAAACTCTTCCTTTTGAGATACTAATGGGTAGGCCTTTCCCGACCCCCTGGGTCAAAGGTCGTGCTGGCTTCTTTCTATCCACAGGTGACACGGAGTTGGTGATCGAGGAATACGTGGACTCCTTAGTGAAAAACATTGAACGGTCCTCGTTCTCAGGTTGAAACCAACCAAGGCTGGGGAGCCCCAATACCAGGGTCCGGCAATGGTCATAGCCGTGACCTGAACAGCAGTCCTGACTGACCTCCAGCAACAGTGGATACACGCCAGCACCAGAGGAGGGACTGAAAGGTGACTGTTGAGTGCGACCCCACTGGAGGAGCTGAACACGCAGCGTCAGTGGCAAGCACAATGCAGAAACCCAAGGTCCTGAAGAGCCACAATATATGTGGGATACATTGATACCCCAAGCAAGAAGAAGGCATAGGAACAGACCCGAAACACTCCTGTATCGCTTAGTGGGACATTCGACAAGCTGTGAAAAGTGTAACCCAGCATGGGAGAAGCAACCTTTAATCACACGACAAGATAGCAACATTAAGCATCATCGAGCGAAGAGGTCACCATCATCCACTCTAACCCAGCTGAACTATACTCCAGAGGACCAAAGAACCTGGAGCAGGGTGGACAAGTTTTTCCACTCATTATTTGCCCCCATTGGCGTAGCAAGTGTTATGAATCAGGTTGAGATGAACAGGTTTGATTTAGTATCTTTTATGAATGTAACAGAAAGGGTATTAGGAGGTATAAAAGAAGAGCTCCGCGGGCTGCGCCTGATGGCTATGCAGAACCGGATGGTCCTGGATCAGCTCACGGCAGCCCAAGGAGGAGTATGCGTTATGGTAGGTGAATAATGTTGCACATACATCCCGGAAATGGATGGTGCAGATGGTATCATAGAAGAAGGGTTGAAAAATATCTCAGAAATGGTAAATAGATCACAAAAACGTGTCAATGGGGAGTATGATTTCTTCCCATGGTTTTGGACCATGATGTATAAGTTTGAACATGCTGCATTGATGGTAATCATTATATTTGTGATACTCGCTATACTTGCATGCTTTTGGCCCTGTTTAATGTCTCTAATTAAACGAATGATCTCCAGCTCCATCAGTACCGTGGTCCGTGCACCTGAACCGACTTATCAGCCTATGAGGGTTCTCAGCACCCTGGTTCATGCACACGAACCAGCTCATCAGCACACGATGACCCTGGCGGATTTTGGATCGTACCAGGAGCTTCGTAGAGATGGAGCAGAGTGAGATATATGTAGAGCAGAACCCTTATCGTGATCATTTTATGATCAAAGGAGGCAGTGTAAGAAACATGAAATGAACATGATGTTCTGCTCTGTATATTAGTGTGTCTGCTCTGTATATTAGTGTGTCTATGTTTAGCGCCTTTTCTCTGTATGTGTGAAGATAATGTTCCACACTTCACAATGCTTACTAATTTTGTAAGTTGAATAGGTCATACTTGTCCTCGCGGGTACACACGTGGACAAGTAACTGAATGTCTAAAGGCCTCCGTATATGGCCTTGGTTGAGCATCCTCTTTCAGGATGCCCGTTCTCCCCCTTAATTATAAGATTGCTGTTGCTTTATTATTGGCTGTTTTCTGTCTCATGAAGAATATATAAACCACATGCTTCCTACAATAAAGTTGAGTAGATTGGACACGGACCAACTGTGTGGTGTTGTTCTTTCTACTTCCATCGCGCGAAGTCTACAGAGACTCAGACTCACGACTGCACTTGACTGGGCACGGCATAGTAACACGGGACCGGGGGAATCGGTGATCGCGACTAAGATCTAGAATATTCCTAACACTAGTGAAACTTAAATCAGTGTATTTACTGACTGGTTGTTCTTATGCAAACATCTATTTAAAGACACACAACAGCATTTTGTTTTAAAAACTGGTATTTAAAAAAATACATTCCCCAAAATAGTATTGCTTTTGTTATACTTGTTTATACAACATGGAGCCTGAATGATCTAAAATAATATATCTATTCACAGAATACGATCCCAGTTCATAACACACAGTAATTCCCATTCTCAATTGCATAGCCAGATTCACATTCACAAAATAATATAGTTCACAAATCTGAAAAATGACTCAATGAGGTGTGTTCGCAAATGCTCAGGAAACATGACTTTGAAAACTCTGAAAATACTTTGTTTCGATATACTAACCTGCTCCTTTGTTCATGCGCATGACTCACCTGTGATCCCATCTGATGTTAAAGTTAGCTGCTTGAGCACATGTTGATCTGGAAATTTACCACTTATGTATTTGTGACTTCTGCCTGGGCTCTCTGGTTGAATATAGATTGTCTCTAAAAACTGTGTACCACACCTGAATACTTACCTTGCTTGCTTACCTGCTTTTCCAGTGTCCTGTGTATTAAACTCCCGCATCTGGGTTCATCTCAAACTTTTGTGTCAGCATGTCATTACAGAGACTTTCCTGCCACCTTTTGATTCATAAGGGCATTTTTGTAAAAAACAAAACAAAACAGTTACTGTATGTAAAACTCAATTACTCAAGTAGTCTCATATTACGTCTTCAGCACAGTGTGACTGTGGAATAATGGAGGCATCTTTTAAACTTTTTCTGTTGGTGTAGCTGCAGCTGTTCCCTGTTTGAAGGATGTTCTATAGGAATGTGTTTCTTGTCTCTACTCTCACGTTTCACACGTAGCTCAGACATGTATGTCACCCCCATATAAGGTAATGAACTATTTCATTGGTGGGGGTCCAGTGGAATGTGGTTTTTCTGGACCATATAACAAAGTGCTGAACAATAAACGTGAAAGAAGGATTTGATAGCATTGGGTGTCTGTGTCATTTCTTTCTTCCCTCAGCTGAGCCATATCGAGATGGGGATTGCAGATCAAGAAAATAAATTAAATACATTGGATGACAAAATTATCTAACAGTGACATTTGGGGCAAGTTGTGACATGTTGAAATGCAATAATTATAGAGGAACAATGTATAAATGCAACACTCTCATAGCATCTCTTTTTATTTGTGAATGTGAATCTGGTTACACAACTGTGGACTGTATTTTGTGAATGTGAATTATACTCACTTAGCACTTTATTAGGAACACAATGGTCCTCAAAGTGCCCAAAGTGGTCTTCTGCTGTTATAGCACATTCGTCTAAAGGTTGTAAGTGTTGTGCATTCTGAGATGATATTCTTCTCACCACAATAGTACAGAGTGGTTATCTGAGTTACCGTAGCATTTCTGTCAGCTCGAACCAGTCTGGACATTCTCTGTTGACCTCTCTCATCAACAAGGCATTTCCATCTGCAGATCTGCCGCTCACTGGATGTTTTTTGTTTTGGCACCATTCTGAGTAAATTCTATAGACTATTGTGTGTGAAAATCCCAGGAGATCAGCAGTTACAGAAATACTCATGCCAGCCCATCTGGCACCAACAATCATGCCATGGTCTAAATTACTGAGATAACTTTTTTCCCTATTCTGATGGTTGATGTGAACATTAACTGAAGTTCCATTTTCATTCATGCATACTGCCACATGACTGGCTGATTAGATAATCGCATGAATAAGTAGATGTAGAGATGTTCCTAATTAAGTGATCAGTGAGTGTCGTTAAAGAGGTCATCATAATTATCTTCCCTGAGGTCCACTGGTAATGTTAGTAAAGTTTTTGGCAAATCTCTGGCCCTCTGTCTCAAATGCTCAGTTTTGGCATAAGCAACTGCTTTAAACTTTAACGTAAATGCCCACTGTTATGATTGACTATCATCATGCAGCCCCTCGATTACAGCCATTTTTGAAAGTCAATCAGAAGTATGATGAAACTCATCAAATGGACCAGCTCTAAAAAATTCTAAAACAAAATTTTAGGGTTTACACATCTAACACATTGCATCTGAATATATTAAACTGTTTAATCAAGCACAACAACACCTTTAACTATCAGTTAGTTATGACATTTGAAATGTCAATAAATACTATTTGAAAATAGTATTTTGTGAATATATACTTTTTCAGATCATTCTGGCTCCATAATAATACATATAAACAAAATCTAGTATATGCACCAATTTCTCAAAAGTACTAAAAGTTGGGGGGCCTGGGTAGCTCAGCAAGTAAAGACGCTGACTACCACCCCTGGAGTCACGAGTTTGAATCCAGGGCGTGCTGAGTGACTCCAGTCAGGTCTCCTAAGCAACCAAATTGGCCAGGTTTCTAGGGAGGGTAGAGTCACATGGGGTAACCACCTTTTGGTCACTATAATGTGGTTTTCGCTCTTGGTGGGGCGATTGGTGAGTTGTGGTCCACATGTGCTATGTTTCCGCAGTAACGCACTCAACAACCCACATGATAAAATGTGCGTATTGACGTCTCAGACGCGGAGTCACTACACCACCATGAGTACTTAGAGCACATTGGGAATTGGGCATTCCAAATTGGGGAGAAAAGGGGAGAAAAAATTACTAAAAGTTATTAATGGAATTTTTAAGGAACAAAAATTGCTAAGTGGAATCACAATCAGAACCAGAGTTGTTAAATGTAATTACAATTATGATCCCGAGACGCCTGTGTGTGTGTGTGTGTGTGTGTGTGTGTGTGTGTATGGTGTTACCTGAGTATTTCCCTCCTTTACTTCTCTTGATGAAGCACAGAATGAGAAGGACCAGCAGCAGCAGAACTACAGCACTGATGAGGCCGATAAACCAACTCTGAGTGGCAAACCCGCTGGGCAGCTCTGAGACACACACACAAGAGCACATGAGAGCAAGAAATCAGTGATATCACACACTAATCTCACAGATGGCTGTGACAGTACCTGATCCTTTAGTCTGGAAGTCCCAGTCATGTGATGTGTTTCCAGTCAGGATCTGCAGATGGTAGCATGTGCCCGAATATAAACCCTGCAGCTGATAGAACGCCTTTGTGGAGTTTACCTGCTCTGACTCCTTCCATACACCACCAGCTATGACGCATACAAAATATCATCATTCATGAGATCAGCACAGGAGATTGGTTAATTAAAAAATTTGGGTGGGGATATATAGAGCGTAACAGTCTGTTTCTGTTTCTCCTTAGGCAAATAGATTTTTAACGATAAATTATAAACCTTTAAAAATTTAAATTAAAGCCATTTGTCTGCATTATTACGACTTCCAATTGCAATTGCTGGTAAGGAACTACACTACTTTTGATCCTGAAGAGAAAGATCCACCAATCAGTGAGTCGCAGCCAACAAAAAGAGCCAAAAGAGCTCTGCAGCAACCGCCCACTCCAATGGCGCACTTTGAATGACGCTATCGAGTCAGTCTCCCAACACTCTTAAACCACTGATATATTTGTATGAAGCTGAATATTTTGCAATGAACTTTAATTGTATTGTTTCTATACTTATAAAACTATTGATTTAAAGCTTATTCTATGGTTTTTAATTCAATTACATAATTTGAAATACTTCATGGGACTAGAGTTCCCTGATTAGACTAGCCTGTGGGTTTCCCCATGTATAATTAGCAGGGACTAAAAATGGTTCAAGCTACAAAATAGCAGAACATATCCGAAAACAGGAACAAAATGACTTTCAGTTGTTCCAGAGTGAAAACATAATTTTAAATGCTGGTAACTGGTTATAACCGGATAATTTCATTCAGATAATTTTTTTAATGAAACTAAAGGCCAAAGGGTTTATCACAGTATATTTTTGGAACTACAGCACTTAATGTTGCCCATAAAAATGAAACAAGTACTTTGATCCTGAAGGAAACCACTGCATCACACATTTCTTTTCATAATTGTTTGGTGTGGATGTTGTATTCTGTGAATGAAGACCATTTAAAAAACTATGTATAATTACTATAATTACCAAACATAAGGAAAATATAGAGGTTAAAAAGTACATTTATCAGTACTTTCCAAGTCTTCACTGAATTATTCTTAGATATGATGCATTAATGCAGATTTGATGCAGCCAGTTCTCGATTGAGAAGCAGATCTGTAAATAAAATAATACTTAACTGTTAGTTAACTGTATGCTTGTTATGATTTCTATACTGATAAATCCACCACATCGGGCATAATTTAATAGCATTTTTTTTGCTTATTTTGGTGAGGCAAGAGGCTTATTTTGAGCTTGTTTTTCCAGACCAGGTGACTTGTTTCTGTTGTGAGATCTGACAACATGGCAACAGGTATTTCACCCACCCTTAGAGCAGAGTACAGTCATTTTAAAAAGAACCTTATTAAATGTTCTTTTATTTTGTTCTAACCAGTAACAATTTGGAAAGGAGGTTGCAGAACTTCTGAACCGGAACTAAAAAATAAAGCTTTTGCTCAGAACGAACCAAAATGAAAAACATTTTAAAACAAGTAAGAAGAGTAAGTAATAATAAAGGCTCAGATATCAAGTGACACAAATCTGTGTATGTGCATCTCGGATGCAGAATGAACAACATTCAAAAAACCTCTCTGATAAGTTGGGTGTCTCAAGTATTAGAGAACTGCATCTTCCATTAAAAGAACCACCACTATAATAATCAAAAAAATATTCACAAATGTACAAGATTGATATTATGGTATCTTTTGATATTTTGTCCATAACGGACCAGGCAGTCAAGGCACGAGAACACCGATTTTTCCAACAAAATTAACTTTTAATGAACCAAAAACATTTGTTAACAAAGTTAAAAATAAAAAATAAATGAAGTCTAGGTTTATAAAAGATGTTAACTGAAAAGACTTGAGGAGAACTGAACAGAACAAAACTGACCTAACAAATGGGGGTAGCCACAAACTCCTTTCATCCCTAACAACATAAATATGTACCATACTGTCATATTCCCTGTTGTATTTGGTCTTGTCTTTTATGTTGTAATTCTTGTTTAGTTCCTGTTTCCTGTTCATTTTTGTTGTCCTTTTTAGTTTCATTTTATGATTGGTTTTCCCTTGATTATTTCCTCAGGTGTCCCTCATTCCCTTGTTTGCCCCTGTGTATTTAAGCCCTGGTTTTCCCTGTTCTCTTGGTCAGTCTTTCCATGTATTGTCACCACATCATATTACAAAAAGCAATCATATTACAAAATAACAAGGCTCAGATTTAGTTTATTTCTCTACCTTATTTAATTTCAAATTACAGTACATTGTTAACTAGATTACAGTGCACACATTCTAGTTTACATTGTATGTGTGACGAGGCAGGCGAGGCATGAGGCTCTAACTGCAGCTTTTATTAACAAAGAATAGACAAACTAACTCCGAATATAATGAAAACAAAAACACAGGGGACCAGGCACAGAGAATCTCCTCTGGTAAAGGTAGAGAAATAAACTAAATCTGAGCCTTGTTATTTTGTAATATGATTGCTAATGTGTAGATGCTTAAATTAACCATAAAGGAACTAAACTAAAATATAAATAAAGATACAGTGTGCACGATGAATGCTCAAGAGAAGACTTGAGTGGCGAAAGAGGGCATTTGCGATCTGAATGTGTGTGTCAGTGTGCCATAGGCCATAATGGCATCAGTGTAGGTAGGTTAACTTTTTTCAGCTATTGCTGAATTTTGTGAAAAATGGATCTTGTATTGTGGGTACGCTGTATTCAATGTTGAGATTACAGCTTTCAGAATTAATGCATTAAAGCATGCGATTAATTAAAAAGGTTTCACACATACATTTTTCTAAATCGTGATTAACGCATTTAACGTTAATATGCCAGCATAAACATTGGTTTGAAGGGCAGAACCTTTCAAATGTGTCCGCACAGAGTCATTACACTGACGCGCACATCACAACACACACACAAGCCCTTCTACCAAGGTGAGCCTACAAGCTTATTGTAAAATAGCATAACATGGTTGTCCCATAGACATTCTATGGTAAAATGCTAGTTGACCGTTAGAGCCGAGGAAGTCGTTGATCTGCCACTAAACTCTGCAACATCTGAACAAAAGATGGTGCGCTGCAAATAATGTTCAGCAAACATTCAAATTAAGATTGCGTTGTATGCATTTGTAATTATTTCAGATGTTATTAATAAAACATCAGGAACATTTTGTTGCCTTCTTTTAATCAATCAAATCAAATTTGAATCAAAAGTTAAAAGTTTGGTGCTTTTTTTTTGACAATTTCAGTGGCATCTTTGCCCCAAATCCCCATTAATTTCTGACCCTGGTTCACTTCAATATGAAAACAGCCAAATCCTGGAAATTTCTGCGAATCTAGGTTTTTATGGTTCAACAAAAGAGGACATGTCCATAAAAACAGAAGACGTATGGTCAACCTAGGTTCAATTGAATTATTTGCAGAGTTGGGGGATGTACCTTTGCATTATCTGCATTAAAAAGTGCCTTTTCATACTGACTGCTGAGAATGTGATCTCTCCCTCTCATTCACAGCACGTGAGTCTCGTAAAGATTAAAATGAAAACTGATGCACTGGATTTAAATGGTTTTCACTTTGTTATGTGCCAAAATGACAGACAGCTTTTGGAATCATAAATGACAGAGAATTAGGTTAATGCAACCTCTGATTAGTACATCTGGTGCAACTACAAATGTTTCAGCATTTTTGAGGGGCTCATCTTGATTAAACTTTTACCACTTTTTTTCAGGTAACGGAATTTGAAGGGAACATTGCGATGTCTATCTCCGGGCACCCAGCTGAGGTTGACCGATGTCTCACCAGTGGTTATGTTGATTACAGATGGAGGTTCTAAAGAGGAAACACATAGATCACATATAATCAAATATGTCATGCCATTCTGCTGTTACACAATAAGTTGAAATTAAGTGGAAATATTGGCTGTGACTTTCACCTCCATCCAGCAGGGTGGCACCCCACATTTTTATGGGCTCTCCATCCCCAGCAGCATTGCGTGCTCTCAAGCCGAAGAGGTATCGACTCTGAGGGTTCAAACCATTCAGTGTAAACTCAGTAACAGGGGCCAGATCAATGGACGCCCCTTGCTGTGAGCTCGAACTACCATCCATAACTAAACAACAGAAACCAGGGGTCAGGAATTAGCTGGTTAGCAGGTGCCCATTTGCTCCTGCTGGTAGAGGCTAGAACAACTTTTTTTTTAAAGATTTAAATGGCAGTTATTTAAAAGATAGGAGAAAAAGCTTGGCCTGAAAGTTTAAGTTTTAAAAGCTTGAGGTTTGAAGGTTAACAGTAATTTATAGTAAGACAAACAGCCTGCTAGTTAGATTTATAGGCCTAACATTTTCCTTTGAAAATGCATTACTTTCGCTGTGTTTACATCTCTCATCCACGCAACAGTATTTTCCTCCACCGAAAATGGGCCATTTTGAAAGAAATAAAAAAAAACACTCTCCATTACCACATACTATGGAAAACTATGACATTAGGAAACTGAAAAAGGTGTTATCAAATGAAAAGCATTAGTGTGAATGTGGTCATAGATAGTCAGACAGAGCGATCAATCAATCTAGTCTATTTACTCCAGTGTGTGACCCCCTTAGGTCCGACCAGTGAGAAAATTCATAGCACATTAAGTCAGAATACCCTGAAGGTCTGTGCTGTTTATTGGATGTAGCTTGAAAGCTATAGAAGTTACATTTAATAATTTTGGTCTTTGTTCAGGGATTTTGGAAAAACCCTGATCAATGTAAAGAGTAGAACAGTATGCTGTCTTTTTCAAGCCAACATAATTACATTGTGATACATCTTTAAAAAATGTTAAATGGACTTATTATTATTTTCCTGTTGCAATTGACAAGGGATCGATCATGTGACTGCCGATTTCGGAACTCAGCACCCACAAGCAAGATATCAGCCTCCAGATCACGTACTTCTGGGGAACCCTGTGCTAGCTGAGCAGATGCCATTGAAATGAATGGGAAAGCTAATGGTTAGTTTTCTCAGGTATTTAAGAGCTCCTTTACTGAAACCAATCACAACTAATAACAGATATAGAAGAGAAAATCTTCACAGTTTTCAGGTCAGTTAAATTTTATGTCATCATTAAACATTAGATTGGATTTAGTGATATTTAAGCAATGTCACATGAGCAGTGGGGTTGTGACTGGGCTGCAGGTAGTCTCAACTGTGCTGATATTCAGTACAACAGCACAATAGCCAATGTGATATTGAAGCCGAGGTGGGATCAATAAGTGCGGTTGTCCTGCTCCCGCAAAGGATTCCTCACCACCTCCCTCATCTGCCCCATTTCTAATTGCAACACTTTCCAAGTGTGTGCGACTGCTCCTGTCTTTGGAGTGCAGGGTTTTACAAAGAAGGGGCGTGGCTTATTCAACGGCTAAAGGCCAAATCACACTGCACTAACAAACTCCAACAAACACATTTGTTGGGTCAATGTGTTCACCTTCTCAACATTCTAAATCCAACTGCCAACTTTAGAATGTTAGATTTTGTTGGAGTTTGTTGGGGCAGTGTGAATTGGCCTCAAAGCTGGAGGAAGTTCCAGAACAGCTAAAATCATTTACAGGCCATTTCACACTGCCGTCACAAAGACACCACCACTTAAAAAATTCTAAAGTTGTATTTAGAATGTTAAGAAACACAACTGATGCATTCACACTGACACAACAAACACCAACAAACTTGCATCTTTTGCTTTTGATGAAGATGACTGACCGAAGAGGTTGTGAATAAAGCCAAACTTGTGCAATTTAATAAATAAATGTACATATCCTCATGCATATTTGGCTTCGCCACACACAACGCATAATTTAAACTAATTTAAACAGACTTACCGGCTGTTAGTAAAGGGTTAAAATTTCGACTTATGGAGTTATGTGACAAAACAACATGGCGCTAATCACAGCGGAGTTTGTCTTTGTGAGATACGTGAACAAAACTACATCTGGTAAGAAACCTAATTAAGTTTTTACATTGAAACCTATACTCTATTTTCATCAGATGCACCATTTTTTGTTATGTTAGTGATTTATCGTGAAACGCCACACTGCTAATGTGTAGTAATGTGTACTAATGTGTACATTAGCTAATTTTTTCCCTTAGAAATCCTATTATTACTGTGCATTATCATATTGAGTATCAATGGGTTCATCCAAAAGCTGGAAAATGTTGCTTTAAGAGGCTTTATATGGAGTTTCAAACTGTTCTGAGTGCATACAGACAGCACACTGTAAGTCATTCACAAAATAGGGAGCAAGGGAGCATCCTATAGCTTTCTATGTAGCTAAGTGCATTCAATCCTAAAATCCAACCAAAAGTTCAGTTTCAGGTTGCAGATGATGTTTACAGACATATAATAATCAGTACATAGATTCACCATTTATAATGGATCATTTTATTTTAACATGGTTGGCAGTGATTGAATGATGCTGGACATTACTTTGAATCATAATTAATTATGATAATTTCTGATGTAATGTCTATAATGTCTCAAAAACATGAATAACCAACACTCCTGGAAACAAAAAACCAAGCGATATAAAGTCAGATCAAATTGTTTATTATTTAAAATTTTATAACTTAGTCCCACTGTCCACATACTGTATGTGGACATACATTTTTATAAAAACTATTTGCTCTTGAATCTTTTTTTTTTTTTTTTTTTCAAGTTTATTAGCTGCTACTAGTTACAAATCAAAAAGTGAAATAGAAAATGCACACAGCAGTCATGCTTGGATCTCAGGAGGATATATATATATATATATATATATACTGTATATATATATAGACTGTATATATACTGTATGTGTGATTGATTCAATCTGTTTAACGTATTCAATGTGACATCAGGCTATAATTTCTCAAATGACTCATACTAAGAGTGCCTAAAAATAGTTTATACATGAGATTATGTCCATAAAATGTGGGTAAAGTTTCTATTTTTAAAATTGTATGTAATCCCTAGCATGTAAGCAACAGTGAGTGAGGAGCAGGCTATTTTATTTATATTACGCACCTGCATTCTAATCTTGATGAAGTCTCACAAGCCTGAAGTGCAACATTAGGCTACAAAACACAGTCTAAACCGTCTCTGGAACTGTTGCTGTTTATTTAATGATGATCCGTGCTCTATTAAATCAAGCAGTGCAGTTACTGACTGGCTGTTCATATAACAATGTGTTATTAAAGATACACAAGTTTTGTTGTAATAAGTCGAATTTTATAAAATAATAAATTAATTAATGAAATATGTCATCACAATTCATGTTGGTTTAGATATCTTATTTAAAATATAGTTATGATCTATTATTGGATTGTATGTGTCTCTAAAAAGCCTTTTACAAGAACTGTATTACATTTATTTCTGATCTATTTTTTTAGATCTGCTCTGTTCAAATCTGAAATCATCTCATTATTTGGTAACAGACAGCAGAGGGTAGTAAATGCAATAAGAATTGCATTTATCATTTCTAAATAATTATAAAAAAAAAGTACTAAAAGTATTACTTGAATTGCTACTGGAACCGTTAAGGAACCAGAATCGTTTAGAGGAATCGGAATCAGAACCAGAATCATAACATTCCTTTCGATTCCCAACCCTAGTGAAATATTCCTTTCCTGAGATGTATTACCATACATCATTTAAAGGACTATGTATATAACAGTTTATCAGTTACTGAAACACTCACATTGGCTGATCACTAATAACTGCATGTCTATGACTGAGGAAGCATCACTCACTCTCTTGATACTGCAGCAGGTAACCTGTGATGAGTCCGTTGGGTTCGTGTGGGGGTTGCCAGAGCAGAGTGACCTGTGTCTCTGACAGACTGTCAAAGGTCAAGAGTGCCGGCGCTCCAGGAGCTAAACAGCAGAGGAACATCCGTTCAGTTAATATGAACACAAACTCATAGAGACAGGCTCCAAAATGCTCTATTCGCCAATTGCCAAATAAAAACTGGATTTGGCGAGTAAATAACAGCTTACTGAATTGTCATATTGCAGAAACTGCAATATGACATGGTTTAGATCAAATTGTAATAATAATATTCTGACCCTCACTGATGTAAGTGATGTGCCTGATTCAAATGAAAGACATACATTCAAAAGAGTTACCTTAAAAAGCCATTTCTACCTGATCTAACCCTTAAAATGTATCTAATGAAAGTCATGTTAATTCAGTGAAATTAAACATTTTTTTTTTTTGGTACTATTTTTTTTACAAGTGGTACATTTTCAAAAATCTTAGTACTAATATCATAACAGATCATCAGAAATGCTGTTTTTCCCTGAACATTTCAGCATATTTTTAATTGACAATAGTACAATATACAAAATCACATTTATATACATATATACTGTATACCTTTCATTGGAAATAATTGCCTTTCATAATGTTATTAACACCAAACTTTGATTTGTATCTGTTCTCACTTATTTTAATCTGACTATCAAATAATCCAACTAATCTTAATGGTTAATCAATTGGTGGTATATCAATAGATTAGTATGATTATTAGACTAGTGTGATTATTTTGTGTTTGTAAAGTATAAATATCTACAGTAAATTTTATGTTGAAAACAGGATAACATAATGAATTGTTAACAATATGTACCATATGCATTAAAGGGATAGTTCACCCAAAAATGAAAATTCTGTCATCATTTACCCTCATGCCATTCCAGATGTGTATGACGTTCTTTCTTCTTCAGAACACAAATGAAGATTTTTTAGAAAAATATTTTTTAGCTCCGTATACTCTTGCAATGGAAGTGGCTGGTGTCCAGAACTTTGTAGTTCAAAAACACATAAAAGAAACATAAAAATAATCCATACGACTCCAGTGGTTAATTCTATATCTTCAGAAGTGATATGATAGGTGTGGGTGAGAAATAGATCACAATGCAAGTCCTTTTTTACTATCAATATTCACTTTCACTTTCAGATGTGAAAGTGACGCTAAACAGGCACATGTGGCTTTCAGATGTAAAAGTCTTTCCTTTATGTGAATTTTGGAGCTGGTCTGATCACCATTCAATTGCACTGATTGTATGGACCTATAAAGATGAGATACTCTTCTAAAAATCTTTATTTGTGTTCTACAGTAGAAAGTCATACACATCTGGGATGGCATGAGCAAATGATGAGAGAATTTAAGAGCTATCAATTTAAGAGCATGTGTATGAGTATTTGCAATCTGTCACCATAAAGCAGGATAGACTGGAAGAGAAAGGATGAATTTGGATCAGAGGGAGGGAGGAAGAGGGCAGGGAACTGTGATATTTGGGCGATTATTGCTCACTATATTATACAGTAAACAGAAGCTTAACTACAGCAGAGGCTGCCAAATTACAGTACTGTGCCAACTTTGTAAGTCTCGTTTGTAAGTCGCTTTGGATATAAGCATTTGCTGAATGTAAATGTAATGACTCACCCCAATCTGACAAGGTAAACTGCCAGTTTTATTCATAATGTACTTTAAGAGTAAAGTAGGATACAGTACAGTAAATGACATTACAGTTTACATTACTGCACTTGTTGCACAATTCTTTAACAGTCTGTAATCTCAGAATTGACAGAAAACCATCTAGTGTCATACTGTATCTTCATTGATCACACATTTTGAATTGGGTTGATGTTACACATTAATGCAATTAATGTTTGATTAGGCAATGTTAGTGGATTTTCAAATGTGACCTTACTGTACTTTCATATTTGTATTCAACAACTTTAAGATTCATTTGAAACATTTATCTTTTCTTGCATTGTTTGCTACTGATTGAACTAACACTAATTGAAAGATCATCCTGAAAGGAAACATGTACAACCCTACTGAAAGCATGTTAGCAGGTTTTGAAATAATGTTTAAAAGTAGAATTGGTTTTGTACTAAGGGTTCTGAAAATGAATCACTTGCATGTGAAGGTAGTACCAAAACGATTAAAAAAACTGAATGCTTTTTACTTGAATAAAAGCGGTTAAAGGAATAGTTCATTCAATGATAATTCTCTCATCATTTACTCACCCTGATGCTGTTTCAAACTTTCTTTCTTCTGCGGAACACAAATGCAGATATTTTGATGGCTACATGATGTGTAATTCACCATATAATGTAAGTTAACGGGTTCCAAAACTTTTAAAGCTCCAAAAAGGACATAAAGGCAGCATAAAGGTAATCCATAGGACTCCAGTGGTTTAATCTAGTGATCAACTGCTATATCAAAGTGGCCGATACATCGGACGCTAAACGAAAATTGTCTGAAATTAATTTTTTTTTTCTATTGGCCTATCGTCTGCCCTGCTCTGTGTATGTCGGCATCTGCCATTAAAAAAACGTAAAAATGTATCATGTGAGGAGGCTTAACGCTATTCTCCGCCCCATCCACACACAACTCACCACGTGCCCCAATGAGAGCGAACCACATTATAGCAACCACGAGGAGGTCACCCCATGTGACTCCACCCTCCCTAGCAACCGGGCCAATTTGGTTGCTTAGGAGACCTTTTGGAGTCACTCAGCATCAGTGTTGCCAGATGTACGATAATTATCGTATTTGTACGATAATTTTGACCTCTGTACGATGTACGATCAATAATGAAAAAAATCCCATAATGTACGATAATTTCAGAGTTTTCAGTTGTTCGTCCAAACACACATCCTACCGCTTCTCTCTCAGACCCCGAATCATTCGCAGGCAAGCACGTATACACACACACACACTAGGGTGACCACTTGTCCCGCTTTACGTTGTACTGTACAGCAATTTTACCCTTTGTCCCGCCTCACGCAAATTGAGCATCTGTCCCGCTTTTTCATTGGACCCTGCCTAAATACACGGATGCGTCCATAGGCGTACTGTTAACTTATGTCCAATAGTTCAGAGGAGAGCAAAAAATGCGGTAGTCGATAGGCTGAGTCGTCGTACGTCAATCAAACTGTTGACTGGTGCACGAACGCCTCCTCAACGTTGTCAACAATCTCAAATTGGAGGGTGCGCTGTTCGGTCGGTTAAGCAGCCATGGCCAGTGCGGCCACGAAAAAGAGAAAATGCACTTTTAATAGCGAATGGACCGCAAGATACTCTTGGTTAAGACCTGTAGATGGCGAAGCAGAGAGAGCTTTTTGTATTTATGCAAAAGCAGTTTTTCTGTGGGACATGTTGCATGTGAGTACCACAGAAAAAAAGCACATCATCAAGAAACATACAAATCAGTGCAATCGTTTTTCAATAAACCAAATGACCCACAGGCTGACAAAGTTTCGGCAGCAGAAGTGACAAGCGTTTATCATGCCGTACATCACACACATTCATATCGCTCTACCGACTGCAGTAACAAGTTAGCCCCAGTAATTTTTCCAGATTCTGAAATAGCTAAGAAAATGTCGTGTGGCCGCACCAAAGCAACATCTATTGTAACAGATGTCCTCGCTCCGGTCTCAGTGGAAAAATGAGTGTTTTGTCTTTTATAGGCCTAGGCCTATGCCTTAAGCTGTAGAAACTTTGGGTGATATTTTGGGTCAGGTAGTGTCTTAATCTTTTAGTTGGTGGGTTTAAAAAATGTTTCTGGGTAAATTAGATAGACAATATATCTTAAGTTTAAAGTTATTACGTCTGTCCCACATTGTCCCTCTTTACCATGCTACTTGTCCCACATTTTGTCTGACTGGAGGTGGTCACCCTAACACACACACACACAGCACAAGTGGATGTGGCATCCGATGATGACAGCGACTTAGAGATCGAATTTGAATCTTTTTTTGTGTTGTGCACTTTTTTCTTTTTTGTGCACTTTTTTTCGGCATATCTTTTGCACTTTGGAAAAAAAAAGTTATTCAGACTTCCTCCAGTTAATGTGAGCGTATTATACAGGTTGTTCAAATTAGCTGTAAAATTATTTGGAAAATAAAATTGTTGGAAAATAACTATATTTTATGCGTTTGGTTTGTGTACGATAATTTTTTTTAAAAAACGATAATTTTGAGGTTTTGGTACGATACTTCGACATTTCTAATCTGGCAACACTGCTCAGCATGCCCTGGATTCGAACTTGCGAATCCAGAGGTGGTAGTCAGCGTCAATACTCGCTGTGCTACCGAGTGCTTTTATTCATGTTTTTGTAGCGTATAAGTCCCCCCCCCCTTCCCCGTGTGTGTGAGAGAGAGATCTGTTCCATATTTTAGCGTCTTGCAATCAGCACGCATACAGTATTTTTTTTTTTTTTTACAGTTTGTGGACTTAAAAAGCTGGCAAGTTTTTGTAAAAATTATGTCTAATTATATGGCTGGGTGATAAACGATATTGATATTTATTGGGGAAAAGGTTTGATATAGATGATAAACTTTAGAGTAATTTTCTATATTTGGCCTATGTTCTACACCTAGAGTAGCCAATCGAAACAGGTACGTCGCTAAAAAATTTGAACATTTTTGACCTGAAAATGGGACTTTTGGGCATGGGCTGTAGCGCCCCCTAAGGGCGAATGTGGTCCATTCTTTGCACAGTACTTCAGAGTGATGTCATCTTGAAAAATGTTAGGTTTGAAAAACCATCAGTCAAAATGACATTTGATTTATTGACACATATATATTGAGGCAATTTAGACATTTACATAAATATGCCCCTTTCAGCCATTTTGTATTGTATTAATTTTTGCTAAGTTACAAATTGAAAGACATCAATTATACACATGGGTAGCAAATTTCAAGTCAATTGGAGCTATGGTTTAGGAGAAGAAGATCTTTAGGTTTTCTTAAGATCTTAGAGTAGGTTTTCCCAAATTTTCACTGTACGGGTAAATCTATCATGGTGAAAATTATGGGTCATTGAGGCTTTTTTGTTCACCAAGTTTCAGAAGAATTGTACAAATGGGGTGGAAATGAAATAATTTTGAAAATGGGACTTTTGAGTGTGGCCTGTATCGCCCCCTATGGGCGAATGTGAGCCATTCTTTGCATAGTACTTCAGAACTAGAAAAAAAAGTTTGTCAAGACAAACTTTGATGTTGGCTTGAGAAAGGCTGAACCTTGAACCAAAACTGGAACTCGATGATAACAATAAAACAAGATCACAAATATATGCAATTACTTGAAAATTATTTAAACTCTCCATGTCATTATACCACATACGGCATTCACTAAGATTTTCACTTTGTCCTAAGACTTCACTGTATGCATTGTAAAAATAAGTGAATGCTAAATGGATATTTGATCATTTCCTCACCCTCATGCAGTCCCAGATGTGTATGACATTCTTCTGCAGAAATTGAATGAAGATGTTTAGAAGAAATCTCAGCTCTGTTGGTCCATTCAATGTAAGTAAATGAGAAGTTGTGAGAAACAGATCATTAATTAAGTCATTTTTTTTACTATAAATGTGTACTTTCACTTTCATAAGCGCTCTTCTCTCTTAAGAGTTCTTTTTCTGTTTTTTTGTGTGATTTACATAAGCATATCACCCCTCCTGAGCAGGGAGGACAATTTATAGTAAAACATTGATCTGTTTCTCACCCACACCTATAATATCACTTCTGAAGGCATGGATTAAACCACCGGAGTGGAATGGATTATTTTTGTTGCATTTATGTGATTTTTGTACCTTCTGAGTTCTGATCACCATTCAAGTGCATTGAAAGGACCAACAGGGCTGAGATATTCTTCTAAAAAGCTTAATTTGTGTTCAGCAGAAGAAAGAAAGTAATACACATCTGGGATGGAATGAGGGTGAGTAATGTTGAGAGAAATTTCTTTTTGGGGTAAACTAAGTTTATTTGAAAGACTATCTAGGCACATAATAACACTGTATAGCTGTGACTGTTTATAACTATTTCAAAATGTACAGGCTCACACTTAAAATGGTCAGTGCTTTGTATTTTAGATCATTAAAATAGCAACAGATCCAGTGAAACAATGGAGATTGAGTGATTGTTTTTACATTTTACATGCCATTCAAAAACGTGTTATTTTACAACGTAAGAGTGAAATAAAAAACAAAAAATAATCTCATTTGTACTATTCATTTACTTGGAATGTCAATGTTCATAACGAAGGATAAATTGTTACTGTCTCTTTAAGAGGGTTATTGCATGTTATGACATTCAAGGCACAGTCTGTGCAGTTTGTTTCATTGAGTTTAATCTTTTGAGAACTGGGTCGTGCTGTTACATCTGTATTCATTTCAGAGATAAATTGATTGAGATTGTGAGACTGCAGTCAGTATTAAACATGTGGTGATGTTGAACCTGAAGCACTAATTCTGCTATTAGTTTATCTGTTCTCGATGGATCTTCCATGATCCTTTCCACGCTGTCAAGTGAAGCTGAGCACCATCAGTTTCGTCTCTCACACCCTCATTTGTTTGTGTGTGTGTGATGATAAAATACAGACTGCGTGAATGGTGTAAAATCATTTGAATGTTCAAACTGGCAAGCATTAAAACATACAACCAAGAAACCTTCGTGAAGATGCGAACAAAAATGATCTCACCTCGTGGATCGCGTGTTGTCAGAGACAACCCTGATACAACATCATTCTCAGAAGTATTGAAACTTTAGGATCGATCCACCCATCCCTACTTTCTTTAGACATTATGTTTCATGTTTGTGTGATAAGTATTTGCGGAGTTTCACTTTTTGTGACGTGTTTCAGAAAGATGCTCACGAAACAGAGATGGCGCACCCTGTTTATTTTCTTTGTTTTACAAAAGCTCAAGGTTTTGTTGTTATTGTAAGTGGACACAAATAAAAGTAGACCTTTTAGAGTTTGTAAGGATGTCTTACATGTATCTGTATGGGCAAAAATTATGCAGTATTTTTTTTTAAGTTGTTTCCGCTGTTTCGAGAGAAAAAACTAGCAAGACATCACATCAGCGCCTGTGTCGACCCCTGGAATAATGCCAGAATTCAATATAATGATCCCCGAATTCTTTCTCAACTGTTTATGTTCACTTGAAACATAACAGACTCCCCAATATATCATGTATTTTGACATTTTGTTGTATGAAATTGTCAGTTCAAATGCAATAAGAAGCGAAAGCAATCTCTCATTGGGGTGTGTGCGTTAGACGCGACGCGGCTCGCTGTGTCACACAAACTGGTCACAAACAATTATTTGAGTTGTTTTTGCCATTTGTTGAGTCGAATAGTGTAAAATCGCTTGAATGTTCAAACTGGCAAGGATTAAAACACAATTGACAGACCTTCATGCAGATGCAAGCAAAACTCAGCTGGCTTCTAAGTCTGGAGCTCCACCCACTAGTAGACAGAATTGCTCCATTAGAGAGATTGCTCCAGTAGAGCTGCATTTGGTAGACAGAGTTACTCCAGTAGAGGGAGCCTCTTTGCTCAGCCAATATAAGTGAATGGGATTTTACTTATAGACCATATTAATCCAGTTGAGGGGGCATTTTTGCTCAGCCATTGTAAATTGATGGAATTTTTATAAATGAATATCATCATTTATATTTAAAGCTTAAGTCACATCAGGTAAAAAAGACATACAAGTAAACTTCAGAACAGTCCCCAGGTCTGTGGCGAGTTTGGTGCTTGTAGCATTAAAGCTCTTGGAGGTAAGGCTGTTGAAATCTTAGTCTCAGAAAAATACAAAAATAGTATTAATAATAATAATAATAATAATAATAAATGTATGTAACAACAATATGTTGGCTTTCTCAAGGCAACATAGTTATGTCATCTTGAAGCATGTTAGGTTTGAAAAACCATCAGTCAAAATTATATTTGGTTTATTGACACATACACTCACCTAAAGGATTATTAGGAACACCATACTAATACTGTGTTTGACCCCCTTTCGCCTTCAGAACTGCCTTAATTCTACGTGGCATTGATTCAACAAGGTGCTGAAAGCATTCTTTAGAAATGTTGGCCCATATTGATAGGATAGCATCTTGCAGTTGATGGAGATTTGTGGGATGCACATCCAGGGCTCGAAGCTCCCGTTCCACCACATCCCAAAGATACTCTATTGGGTTGAGATCTGGTGACTGTGGGGACCATTTTAGTACAGTGAACTTATTGTCATGTTCAAGAAACCAATTTGAAATGATTCAAGCTTTGTGACATGGTGCATTATCCTGCTGGAAGTAGCCATCAGAGGATGGGTACATGGTGGCCATAAAGGGATGGACATGGTCAGAAACAATGCTCAGGTAGGCCGTGGCATTTAAACGATGCCCAATTGGCACTAAGGGGCCTAAAGTGTGCCAAGAAAACATCCCCCACACCATTACACCACCACCACCAGCCTGCACAGTGGTAACAAGGCATGATGGATCCATGTTCTCATTCTGTTTACGCCAAATTCTGACTCTACCATCTGAATGTCTCAACAGAAATCGAGACTCATCAGACCAGGCAACATTTTTACAGTCTTCAACTGTCCAATTTTGGTGAGCTCTTGCAAATTGTAGCCTCTTTTTCCTATTTGTAGTGGAGATGAGTGGTACCCGGTGGGGTCTTCTGCTGTTGTAGCCCATCCGCCTCAAGGTTGTGCGTGTTGTGGCTTCACAAATGCTTTGCTGCATACCTTGGTTGTAACGAGTGGTTATTTCAGTCAAAGTTGCTCTTCTATCAGCTTGAATCAGTCGGCCCATTCTCCTCTGACCTCTAGCATCAACAAGGCATTTTCGCCCACAGGACTGCCGCATACTGGATGTTTTTCCCTTTTCACACCATTCTGTGTAAACCCTAGAAATGGTTGTGCGTGAAAATCCCAGTAACTGAGCAGATTGTGAAATACTCAGACCGGCCCGTCTGGCACCAACAACCATGCCACGCTCAAAATTGCTTAAATCACCTTTCTTTCCCATTCTGACATTCAGTTTGGAGTTCAGGAGATTGTCTTGACCAGGACCACACCCCTAAATGCATTGAAGCAACTGCCATGTGATTGGTTGATTAGATAATTGCATTAATGAGAAATTGTACAGGTGTTCCTAATAATCCTTTAGGTGAGTGTATATATTGAGGCAATGTGGTCATTTACATAAACACGCACTATTCAGCCATTTTGTATTGTATTCATTTTTGCTAAGTAAAAAATTGAAAGACATCAATTCTACACATGGGTACCAAATGTCAAGTCAATTGGATCTACGGTTCAAGAGAAGAAGAGTTTTGAATGTTTCTCTGAATTTTCACTGTACAGGACAATCCGTCATGCAGAACCTTATGGGTCCTTGAGGATTTTTTGTTCCCAATGAGAAATGAGGAAAGTATAGCAAGTCTTAGAATAATTGGACAAATGGGGTGAAAATGCCATCATTTTGAAAATGTGACATTTGGGCGTGGCCTGTAGTGAACCGCTAAGGGCGAATGTAGACCATTCTTTGCACAGTACTTCAAAGGGATGTTATCTTGAAGCATGTCAGGTTTTAAAATCCCTCAGTCAAAATTACATTTGATTTATTGACATATATATTGATAAAATGTGGACATTTACATAAACACACCCCTTTCAGCCATTTTGTATCGTATTCATTTTTACTAAGTACATTTTTCAAAGACATCAATTCTACACATGTGTACCAAATTGCAAGTCAACTGAAGCTATGGTTCAGGAGAAGAAGAGTTTTGTATGTTTCCCCAAATTTTCACTGTACAGGAAAATCCATAATGGCGGAAGTTATGCATCCTTAGACTTTTTTGTTCCCCATGAGAAATGAGGCATTTACACCAAGTCTCTGAAGAATTGGACAAATGGCGTGGAAATGCCATCACTTTGAAAATATCTTTTTGGGCGTGGCCTGTAGCGCCACCTATGGGCACATGTGGGCTATTCTTGGTGTGGGGGTACCCGTTGGCATGGAGTATCAATGAGCCAATTTAGAAAATTTTTGATCAGTGACTTTTTTGAGATATTGGGGCTCAAGGAGAATAATAATAATAATAATAATAATAATACCGTCAATTACAATAGATTTCCTCCTACCGGAGGAATCTAATAATAATAATAATACTGTCAATAACACTAGATTTCTTCCTACCAGAGGAATCTAAATACAGCATAAGCATACCAAAAAAAAAAAAAAAAAAAATGAAAATATGAGCAAAATTTTCACCAAAAACAGTAATATAACCAAGGAAACCATGATTTTGTTTGCAATTCTTATGACTTTGCTTTAATTTTTAATTTTTCTTTTGTTTGCAGCATATATAAAATGTGTTTATATATTTTTGATTCATGCTTGTTTTTTTTGGATCTGCACTTGTTATTTTGATCTGCAATTTTTATTTATTTTTATGCTTATTATTTTTTTATCTGCACTTATTATTTTTTGATTCACGCTTATTATTTTGATTCACACTTATTAGGGGTCAAGCCCCGAAGGGGCAAAAGACCCCTATTGTTTCATTAGTTTTCTTATTATTATTCTTCCGCTTCTTCTTTCGCTATTGAGTCTATGGCCACTTGGGGAAAAGTTATGAAATTTGGAACACAGATAGAGGACAGTCTGATCTGTTATCACAGCAAATTTGGTGTCTCTCCTAGAAACTAAATAATTTTCACTCTGATTCCTTGGCTCATGACGTTTCAAAACTTGGTATGTGTCTTTGGCACTGATATATATATATATAAATACTAATAGCTTTTGACTCCTTTTGCCTTCTGCCATGAGACTGGTCTTGATAGATTCCATGTTTCATGCTGAAAACAATGATACCATAAAGTCATTATTGATCAAACTTCCTATCTGCCACTTTTAAATGTTTTAAAAACCTACTTTTTCAAACTCCTCCTAGACTGTTTGTCCGATTTGCACGAAGAGGCATTCACAACAAAAAGCATAAATTCACAGAATTTTGATGGTGCTTCAACTAATTTGATAAAGAATGTGCAAAATTGAACTTAAGGCTGTATCTCCGCAATGCTTTGAGGGATTGGGACAAAACTTGGTAACATCCCCATTAGGCCCTGAGTTTACCTGCAGTGTTTTGGCGTACTGCCCCCTACTTGTCAGGAGATAGCAAAAACTGATTTTTTGGCTTATGACTCTTGAATGTGAGATGGATGACAGGTTAAAACTGTTAACTCTCTTTGGATAGTTTCATCTCCACAAATGTAAAATCACTGATTCTAAGCTCAATTTTAGGCTGTTCTGTATCGATCTAAAATTATTCTATGACTCTTTGTTTATCATTTAACAAGAAAGCCGCTAAAACTGCTCTGTTGATTAAAAAAATTGTGTCTTCATTATAAGAGTTACCTCCTGATTTCCTGAAGGTGAAAATTATCATTTTATTTATTTTTATTATATTATTTAGTTTTATTTGATTATTATTATTATTATTTTGTGTTCATTTATTGTGTTTAATTTCTGTGGCTTTTTATGTTTGTGAATAATTTTTATTTTTTTTGTAGACTATCTCTGTTTACTGTATCTTGTTTAAAAATGTATTTTATTGCCTTGCTCTACCTTGAGTTTTCAGTTTTTTAAGTGTGTTTTTGTGTGTTTTGTGTGTGTGTGTGTGATTTAAGTCTTTTGTAAAAAAAAAAAAAAAAAGGACTCTTGAACGCTTTCCTGTATGATAACCATCATGCCCAGATACTACTTGAGCAGTTTCAGAACAGCGCCACATACTGGAAAAAATGTTTAAGAACTAGCTGTTTTTAGTTATTTTTAAAATAAATGTTTTTTTTATGATTGAAAGTTTACTTTTTCTAACTCCTCATACACTGTTGATCGGACTCTAACCAAAAACATTTCACAAAGCTTCTTTTGCTGCCCATGGTGCCAATTATTGTCTTGCCCCCGGTATCGCTGCTTGCAGCTATATTTATTTTTAGATACATGACTTAGCTTTAAAGTGTGAAACCCAATTGACTTGCATTGTATGAATATATTCATATCTTCATCAAAATATCTTAATTTACAGCAAAAAAACAATGACATGTGAGTTTGAGATGGGATAAGGGTGAGTAAATGATGAGAGAATTATAATTTTTGGGTGAACTATCCTTTTAATGTAGATGTTACCACTTTTTTTAGGTTAAAAAAAATTCTGTATACAAATTTTGTGACAGCTAGGTGCAGTTTAACTGAGTGTGTTTACATGCACAATCTTACACCGATTAAACTTAAAAAGCCAACAATGCATGAGATCATGTTAACACAAAACTTTTTTCCATAATAGGAAACTTTTTCTCTTACAAAAAAATCTAAACTAGCCACAAATTTGCCACAAATTAGCAGCTTGATATTTTCACATGCAAATGAGCTTGTGATTCGCCGCAAATGTTTGCCAGAAGTTTTCAGCTCTTCAACGGTAGTGATGAACCTGCAACAAATCTTTGGCAACAATGGAAAATTTGCTGCAAGTTTTCGGTAAATTTGCAGTGAACTCTCAATTTTTGTAAAGGGTTTACAAAAAAAAAAAAGATTGACACAGGTAGATTTTTTCCACTTATCCTACGCATTACGCATTGCACGTTAACATCTGTACCGCCATTTATACTGGCTTATCCAATGTGCACAAACATTGTGTGCATAACTGTTTTAATTTTAACGTCAAAAGCAGAGAATAACCTGATGTAATAACCTCATGTAAACATGGTTTTCTTACACAGACAGATCTCGCATTGTCATTAAATAAAATGATTTATGGTAGTTGTCAGTGTATGTAAACACATTCAATGAGCTTCACTGTTTGTAAGCATAGGAACAAAATATATATTTTTTATTTTAAATTAAGCAAAATTCTGCCATGGCTGGTTAGAAATACTTATGGTGAGTAATTTTATCAATACTGTCACCATTGGCAGGTAAACAGAGGTTATCACACACACACACACACACACACACACACACACCTCCCTCGGGCGTGTTGAAGTGATGTGGCTGTGAATGGGGCCCCTCTCCTCTGCTGTTGAACGCTGCAACCGTCACAACATATTGTGAGTAAAACTTAAGACCGCTCACAATCTCCTCCACCTTCTGACCATAAACCTCGATCACTCTCCTCTCGTCATCTTGCTGTCTCTCCAGAGCTCGCTTGTCCAGCCGTCTTCTTAAATGACTGACTCTGTTTCCCTTCTTTCTCAGATGAATCTCAAGAGACAAACAGCAACAGTGTTTATATATGCAAGAATATTCCAATATTAACCAGAACTTGGTCATATTTGCATTATGTAAATGTTATGAATCACATTACTCTGATTGTAATAACCAGATTAAGCCAATATTCTGGTTTCTAGAAATCTGAATAAGACAGCTGGTATTTAATATACAGTGTATGGATGTTTTTCCAACTTCGGGGACTTCTAGAGAGTATAGTCTCATTAAAATAGTTTCCGCACTATAAAAAGTGTATTTTATTGGTCTATTACCAATATACAACCGTGTATGTACATGCATCATATTTGTCATTTTTTCATATTTGTCATGAAAATCCCTACCACAGCGTCATTTCCAGCACATCTCAAATTCTGTTTTGAGTTTAATAGATGTCTGTGGTGGATCAAATGTCAGAATCCTTTGTCTTGCTAAGGCTAAATTCTTAGCTAACATGTCATGTGTCCTAAATACTTACAATTAATTTACATTTTCACACGTAAACCAAGTAAACTAACTTCTGAAAAAACTTTATTAGAGGCTAAATTGTTTGGTGTGGTGAAATGACGTCACGACTGTGGGACAGTCAGAAATCGAATTTAGCTAAAGAAAAGTCAGCCTACTGTTTCAGAAAAGTTAGCCTCTGTGAGATCAGTCTGATGAAACAACATGGATGTGCAATTAAGGGTATAAGAGAAAGTGATTTAACACATCTAGGTTTCTGTCTGAGACTGCAACTTATTAAATCATGTAAATGCATAATCAGCATTCTTATAGGTTTTTAAAGAGGGGAACCCTGGAGGACAATGTAAGGGGTATATCTTTGGTATCGAAACTGGTATCGAGAACCGTGAAATTTCACTGGTATCAGTACCGACTACTGAAATTTTGGTACTGTGACAACACTACCTGGGACATTAAATGGCCCAAGTTATTTAAATGGCCCATATTTTAATTTAACCTATTAAGAATATCCAGTTGTAAGTGTATATTTATTTAGATCTGCACATGTCCAAGCAGAAATTCTGTGTGAAATTAGATACAGACAGTTTGAAAAGACAAGCTATGAAGAAACAGATTTTTGGAGAGAGGGAGGAGACCAATTTTCTTTTACTATGGCCTACATATTGCAATTCATCACACTCTTGTGTGCTACTTTTAAGGACATGGATGAGAAATAATAAGTTAATTCAATTACTGTCTGAAAATGGAATTACCACCATGACTATAAAGCTGCTTACAAAATGGAAAGTATTTCCAGAAGAGAATAGCAGGAAAGGATTACGCATGCCTTCTTTATTGTTATTACATGTATACAGCAATATTCCAATAGCTGTGTAGCATCTAAATGTCTTTTTCAGGATAAAAGCTTAACCAGAATATGGACTTCATCAGAAAAAGAAGTGCATCTAAACATGGCCAATGTGAATATGAATGACAGTTGTAGGATGTGATCATGTACCTTGTAGCCCAGTAAGTGTCCGCGTACAGAGTCCCTGCTGACTGGACTCCATCGTACAATAACAGTGCTTTCATTCAGTTCTTTGACTCCCACCCCTGATGGCGCTTCAAGAGGTACTGAGACAGAGAGAAAGAGACACATCACTGTGTATTATTGACAAACTTTAACAGGGATTCCTTACAAAAAATAAAAAGTTTAGCATTCATAATTAAAAAGTATCCAGGAATATTCTGTAAATTCACACACATTTTGTAAACAACAAAGACTGGATCATTCTTCTTCAAATGACACAGGGGAAAGTCATTGAAACAATTTTTTTTATATAGATCTGCTAAATGTTGTGTTGTGGATGCTGGTCTGTTAGTGTCTCCATCACTGTCTGACTTTGTTATTAGCTCAATACAAGTTCTATCTACATTATGTGTCACATAATTGTGGCATTACCACAGAAAATAATTTCGACTAGACCCTCAAAAAGCAAAAAGTGTAGGTATAGAACGCACTTACATGGTAAGTAAATGAAGAAATATAAAGCAGAAAGTTGAAGCTTGTATTTTTGTTAAGGCACACGTAAATTCTTAAAAATTGTTTTTAAGCTGAAAAGTGTGGGACTGCTTTTCTAGGCAAATTAATTACTGGTACTAGTTATATCATGCCATCATTGTAATTCCTGAGCTTGTATTTTTCTCTATATTACATGTCCTGTACTGGTGTCCTATCAAAAGCAAAAGTGAACATGTTTAACAGCTTTACAAGGTCATGACACAAGTTGAAATACTGCATATAACTTTAAACAGAAAAGGTCAGTAAGTGATTTTATCACACTATGTCTCATGTGTGAAAGTGTTGTTGCTATACTTTTGAAACAGTGTGTATTTTTAACGCTCACTGTGTTGCTCCATTTACTTCTATTGTAATCCTAAAATCACAGATGCTTGATGGAATCCTGTCAAGATGCGATATTCACATGCAACATTCCTACACTGTGTTTATTTGGAATCCTGCAGCTACCCTTGCCTAAACCAAACTCATAGAGCTAACCTAATCTCATGAGAAATTTCGCAGAACAATGTTTAAACATATAACAATGTTGATAAATAAGCCACCAGAGCAACATGGTAAATGGTAAATGGTCTGCACTTATATAGCGCCTTTTTAACCTTAGCGCTATTCAAAGCGCTTTACACTGTGTCTCATTCACCCATTCACACACACACACACACACACACTCACACACCAATGACGACTGCTGCCATGCAAGGCACTAGCCTTACACTGGGAGCAACTTGGGGTTCAGTGTCTTGCCCAAGCACACTTTGGCATGTGGAGTCATGTGGAGTCATGTGGGCTGGGAATTGAACCACCAACGCTGCGATTAGTGGACAACCCGCTCTACCACCTGAGCCACAGCCGCCCCATTACATGTTGTTTAATGTAGCACAGAAAAACTTTTCAAAGACCTTCACCAAACAAGCATAAATCAGCCTGCCCCAGAATGGAAATATATACTATTCTGGTCTTGTCAGCAGGGATTTAAAGGATGGTACAATACTAAGGTAACAGGGTTTTATAAAGTGATCTAGCAAGTTCAACGCACTGTTTTCTCCAGAGAAGCCGATCTTAGCGACTGGTTCTGGTCCTTCACCAAGGTCATTGACGGCTTGTACTTTAATCTCAAACGGGTTGAAGGTTCCTGTCTTATTGACGATGAACGGAGGGCTGGAGATGCTTGTTTCCTTCCAGTGCGAATCCTTGCCTGAAGCCTGACGCCAGGAGACCTTGTACTTAAATCCAGGTCCGTTAAACTGCCGTCGCTCCAGTTCCTTCCACATGCAAGACAGGGAAACAAAAGATTCTAGTGAAACATGATGATTAATTGGTCAGTTCATCTTCTCTTTTTCATACATTGCACTCTCTTGTTTTGAAAAGATTGGATGATGGAAGATGGTTAATCACCTTCCAAGTTATGACCATGCTGTCTGGATCTGTCGAGACAGTCGTCACATTCTCTGGGGTCATGTCCGGCTCTGTGTATAGGAGACACAATTAAACAAAATCATTACACCCAATATCACACGTGATCACTGTTGGGTGTAATCTGATAAAGTATTTATTTACTTTAATCTAATTGCTTTCCAGTCAAATGTAGTGTAAAAAAAAACAGATAATAGTTACTGACTTTCAATTAAGTTAATTACTTTGAAGTACATTATTTGGTTATACATTTCTAAAAATTATTATGTAAGAATTTATACATGAATCATGTACATTTCTTTGCATTTCTGTGACAGCTAAAGAACAAATGCCCTCTATTAATAGTTGGAAGGGAGATACATGTGGTGTGAGTATATGATCCAGTGTGCGACAATGCACAAGGAGGAAATATAAACATTATATTTAATTTGTTGCTAAAAAAAATAAAAATTCTGTGAAAAATAACTCCAAAGTAAAGTAATGAGTGATGTGATTACCTTTTTATTAAATAATCACTAATTTAATCTGATTACAATTTTTAATTAATCAGTTGTAGAGGATTACTTTTTTGAGAAACTTATCCAACACATGAAACAGAAAAACTGGAGCATGGTAAGGACAGAAACATACTCTACGCAAGTATGTAAAACCGAATGCTTGGCCAATGCATCGCGAGCACAAGGTCCCAACTGTGATCCTATACTATGGTGGTAAAAAACCCTCAGTACTCAAGGGGGCAATAGAGTGGGGATGTGGTTGAGTGCTGGTTTGTGAATGGAGAGCAAGATCAGGAGATGAGAACAGTAAGGATCATCACCTGTCAATGATTGTCTCTAACAGGTGTTTGTCATTGAGAGACACAGTGCTGTTCGAATGAATATTGTGAAAATGTTCACAAAAAATCACAAAAAAGTGTACTTTAAGTACCCAGATGATGCATTTTTCAAACCATCAAAACAAAGAGTGGAATATCGGACACTTCATACATTCGGCTTGCCGTACATAGCGGAAGGGCCGGAGTTACCTGGTTGCAATGCTGGTCTTACAAAACAGTTGTAAATAATAGAGATCGTAAGATCGGATCATTTAACTGACTTGGATCTTTTCTTGTTCAGCAAAATGAACGAATCTTTATTCAAGTCATTTCGTTAATTTGAGCAGAATTAAATTAAAATGTAAAATTTTCAATAGCCAAATACCCCCCAACACATCTACTTACGCAAACTTTGATTATAGTCGCAATAAAGAAATAATTATAAAGCAGCCAAGGACAAATTATGAGAAACAGAAAAATTAGTTCACCTCTGGATTCTTCTTGTCCGTGTCATTCGTTCTTTTGTCACGTGACAGCCATATACGCTATGCACATATACAAGTTATAAGTTTAATGCTTTACCATCACCCAAAGCTGTGTGAATACAGTATGTACGTTGTTTAAGTGTAGAACTGAGGTTGGCTAATGCGCTAAAGCTAACAGCAACATATCCCTTGCTTAAAACATAATTTCCTTCAGCTGTTAAACAGTGAATGCTTCCATGTTGTAAAAATCTGTTAAGTGAACTGTTTGGCATGATACTACACTTTGAATATTCATACACTACATGGCTGCCCTTATAAAAAATAGCCGCAAACATTTGATTCGCTGTAAATGTTTGCCATAAGTTTGCAGCACTTTGCCAATTGTGGTGAACCTCCTGCAAACTGTTAGTGACAATGGACAATTTGCCGCAAAGCTAATTTGCAAATGAAAATGATCAGTGGCCAATTTGTGGCAAATTTGCCATGAACAATTTTTTGTTTAGAATGCACATTAACACATTACATTTTTTTCAAAAGAAAAGCATATGTTTTTTGCAGTTTTTTTTAAATTATTGATTATGTAAAATTTGTGAATAGAGCAAATTAGACATGTGGGATCACATAATAAATTGAATGTCAATGGATGAGCACATGGTGAGTGATCAGCTGTGTTAGAGCACCACCTGCATTTCAGATCTGTAGATTGTGATGTTAACAGAGATTTTATTTTCCTAGTATTTGCTGCCATCTAGTGATATGAACTAACACTTTTTACAAGGATACAGAGCAAACAGAGCCTGAATCATAAGCTTTCAAAAATAGTTTAAAAAAGCATTAATCATAAAAATTGTAAGCATATAAAATATTCTTTATCTGCATTTTTTATTATTATTATGTAGAGGATTCCAATAGTAAGGAAGGAAGAGGGAAGCCACTGAAGTGGGGCGTGATCTGAGTGGAGGATGGAGGCCCACCCCAGCAGGTAGTAGCGGAGGGTAAGGACCACCCACTTGATGGCAAGACACTCTTTTTCAATCGTGTTGTACTTAGTCTCTCTCAAAGAGAGCTTACGACTAATATACAATACAGGGCACTCCACCCCCTCCACCTCCTGCGAGAGCACGGCCTCCAAACCCCTCTCTGATGAATCTGTCTGTAGAATAAAGGGGAGAGAGGAGTTAGGAGCATGTAGAAGTGGCCCACCACAGAGTGCAGATTTCACCCTTATGAAAGCCTGTTGGCACACCTCCGTCCACTGGACCGGATCTTTTTAGTGAGATCAGTGAAGGGGCTGGTGACATCCGAAAAATTAGTCAAAAACCTTCTGTAATAGCCAGTCAGCCCCATGAACTGTCTCACCTCCTTTTTGGACTTGGGACGTGGGCAGGCCGCTATCACTGCGGTCTTATCAATTTGGGGCCGTACCTACCCATGACCCAAGTGGAAACCCAGACACCGTACTTCCACCTGACCAATTGTGCACTTTTTCGGGTTTGCCGTGAGTCTCACCCACCTCAGTGATCTTAGTACGGCTATTAGATGCTGCAATATGCCTCTGCCAATCATTACTGTATGATAATGTCATCCAAGTAGCCAGTGGCATATGCAGAATGTGGCTGGAGGATCTTATCCATTAGGTGCTGGAAGCCCCAAACAAAGTTAAGGGGATCTGCCTATATCTCTTAATTAAATCCAGTGTTGAATAAAATTTAGTTGCACACAACTGATCGGGCATTGGGTACGCGTCAAATTTAGACACCGCATTGACTTTCCTTTAATCAACACAGCACCGGACTGACCCATCAATCTTAGGTACAAGAACACCCGGCTGGCCCAATCGCTGTGCGATTTTTCTATTAATCCCATTTCGAGCATTGCCTCTAATTTGTACCGAATCAACTTTTTCTTGTGCTTGGGTATGTGATATGGCTGACTACGCAGAACCACTGCGGATGGAGTCTCGATATGGTGTTGTATGAAGTTAATACGACCGAGAAGAGGAGAGAACACGTCCACAAATTCTTTTTGCAGCCTGGCCACCTCTGTGAGCTGGGACGGTGAGAGGTGGTCTCCACAAGGGAATGGGATGAATGGATCAATTTTGAACTTCACCTCCGTCCCGAGCTCCGCCCTCTCCTGAACTACCATCGCCATGGATCGCCTCTCTCCATAATTTAAGGAGGTTGAGGTGGTAAATTTGACATGCTCCACCTCTATCCATTTGTTTAACATCATAATCGAGATCCCGACTTGGGTCCTTGCCATTTGGTAAGTAATTTTGAGCTAGACGTGGGGAGCAATACAAGTACTTTGTCTCTGTGGCAGGGTGCAGGGCGGGGCCGGGTCATGATTCTACACACCCGGTCCCAAATCAGGCTAATAAAGCCTCCGAGTGGGATAAAGGCCGACTGCGGAGGATGGTGCAGGAGAAAGAGTTCATTTACAGACATGTCCGTCATGTGAGTGTTTGTGTCTTTTGTTTAAGTTTCTCATTAAACTTTTATTTATATTGCCAAGCCGGTTCTCGCCTCCTCCTTTCCATTGAACTGTGTTACACTGGTGCCGAAACCCGGGAAGGAGGAGGGATACGCCGTAGTAGAGTTCTCGCCACTACCGTCCACCCCAATGGAGTAGCCACGGCCTGGGGACGAGATCCCGGCTGCCTGGAGCGGGAGAACTGCTGCCAGGGACAGGGGAGACCCCTTCTGTACCCAGAGAATGCGGTGGGGCGTTCCGTCCACCAGGGGCTGGAGGACTGCCTCCGGTCTGCCCGGGGAGGCACGGCTGTCGTCTGTTAGAGGGTGGAGGAGTGGCCGGGGACCAAGCTACGGCGTATCGGAGTGGAGGCGGGGCCGGGTCGTTATTTTACACACCTGGTCCCTAATCAAGCCTCCGAGAGGGATAAAGGCCGACTGCAGAGGATGGTGCGGGAGAGAGAGATCGTTTACGGACATGTGCGTCATGTGTGTTTGTGTCTTTTGTTTAAGTTTCCCATAGCTGGGCACCCCTATTATAGAGTTGTCTCTTGAGTTTGGAGCAAATTCTGCTGTGACAACTAACCAAGTGGGTGTAGATTTGCTCGAAGATCAAGGACATTTTGAATTTCATTTTTGCTTTGGGAATGTCCTTCCACGCATCTCGTATGACGTCAAGCACCCCGCGGGGTTGACATCTATACAGAAGCTCGAAGGGGGAAAACGCTGTGGAGTGTACTCTATGCTTTAACCCCCGAAATTTAATGACGGTAGTCACTACCGGATATTTGTGAACATTTCCGTGCACACACCTCATCATCACCGTTTTGTACCCAAATCTCCACCGTGAACCAAGCCGTGGTGGATCGAGGATTGATTACAGCCCAAATCCCCCAGGGCTTGGTATGTATGGCCCTTAATTTTTACTGGTATCCTTTAAGTCCTTGCAGACTGTGGCATGTTGGGGACCCGAATCCACGTCTCCACCTCCACCATTACTGGATGCCGGTCTTGGATGCGAATCGGCTCCCCTCAACACTGACAGACCGGCCCAGGCTTCCTGGCTGTACCCGTAGTGGCGGAGACATCAACCTGAGAAGGATGACGGAGAGGGGTAGGGGAGGGGGCTGGCACACAGTGCAGCCCGCAAAGGCGGGCGCCAATTTGGGTGGCACCACTCGCCATTTCCGGGGAGTGGGTGTAGGGCGAGAGGGAGGAGTGGGAGGGGCAAGAGGATGAGGAGAAGCAATGGGGGAGAGAGACAGAGATCTGGACTGCTCGCCGCCTTCTGGGTAGGCTGCCATGTGGGCTTCAGCCAGCTGGATGGCATCATCCACCGAAGTGGGGCGATGGCACTGGACTCATTCCGCTGTTCCTCGGGGCAGGCGTACTGTCAGCTGCTCCAGCACCATCAGCTTGATTACGTCTTCCATGGCCTTTCTTGGCTAGTACCCATCTTCGGCAGGCATCAATGAGTTGCAGGGCAAACGTGAGTCTTCTTCCTTATCCCAGGTTTCGGCACCAGTGTAGAGGATTCCAATTGTAAGTTTGGAAGCCAGAAGTGGGGTGGCAGTCCAGTTAAGACAGCCTTTAATGGCATTTCAGTTTCACAAACACAGTCTTTGGACTTTTCAGTCTAACACACGGCACTAACTCTTCAGCTTCACAAATAACATAAACTTTACACTTTTCAGAGGTCACACAGACAATGTCACTGGTCTGTCTCTCTCTCTCTGTCTCTCCGGCATTCTCTGCAGCCTTTTCAAGACCATCTCTGTCGTCACTGTAATGAGACACAGGTGTTTAGAGTTAACAATCACCAGGTGACAGACCTTACCACTTCCTCTTTCCCCAGTAACAGACACACAACCACATCCATCTCCGCATATTAATTGGGAGGTCTTCTGTAAAATGAGACCCATTTTTTTTTCATTAGTCCACTGTTTGTGTGTAAGGCGAGCTTTTAAATTTGGGAGTGAAAAGTTATAGGCGGCACACTAAATATGCAGCAGAGCATCAAGACTTTTTAATTAGTTTCATGAATTTACTTAATCTGAATTGAAAAACTACAAACAAATAAAATTATCACAGTTTTATTGAAAGTAATTCACCAAAATTGGACAGAAAATATATTAAAACAATATTAAATATATTATTCTTTATTCAGTTTTTTTTTTTTTCCCAATTATCCAAATAATGTAATGTTCTAGAAAACTCTAATGATATGCAAAACAGCAGTCAAGAAATGAAATAAAACCAACCTCAAACTGTAAACGACAGGTGTAGCCTCAAGTGAAGAACAAAGTTTTGCAGGGCTAAACACATTTTTATGTAATTGCTATACACATAGCAAACTGGACTGCTTTCTATTTAAGTAAAAGCTGCAGGTTTCTCTTCAAGAACAAAAGTTGCTCCGCTTTCTGGCAATTCAAGAACATGAGATGCTGCACTGAACACTCTCTCTCTCTCTCTCTCTCTCTCTGTGCTGGTGCTTGGGGCAGATAAATACCTGCATGCAATACGCGCAAGCAATGGAAAGCGATCTTTTTAAATTTACCAGTAGTCAAGAGAATTGTCGCGTTCACGTGATATGAGCGTGAATCGATTGTCTGTGTTCCGCAACTGCTTTCGGGTCCTTGAATAATGTATAATGTGCGAGGAAGGGCACCCGGAGGACTTCCTGGTGTCCTCCTAGTGTAAGATGGTGCCCCCCTAGGTAGTTGGTGCCCTATGCAGACTGCGTAGTATGTGTATAGGGAGCGGTGGTTCTGCTTTGAAATATTTCCACACAGCTGACATTGGCCTTTGCTTGGTAGCGCTGTGATAATGGGCAGATCAATTGAGAGAGAAACCTGAGCACTGAGGGGTGGGGAGGCATATATTTTCGCCTCATATTTTTGGCCTTTTTTTCTTTTGGCCAAAAATAAAAATGCCATTTTCGGCAGGAAATTTTCGGTGGCTGAAATTTCGGTGCATCCCTAATAGTTTAACTAACTTTAACCAACTGGCTTTACAAGATTTTGATCATGTTGCCCCGCCATGACAGTAGTTGATCGTATAAGAAGAAATGTCCAGTATTGAGCCCTTTGTGACATTTCTAGGAATGTAACACATTATGAATTGTGTTGTGACACATTTTGAAATGCACATGAAATTCAGCTTGCAGGGTTATTAGTATCTGCATGAACTCAACGATCTTGTGTAGAGTATGTTTTGAGCATCAGGTTCTTACTTGCAGGAGGGGTGATATAGGACTCTGAGGAAGGACTGGGCTCGCTGGTCCCGATGTCATTAACGGCTCGGGCTCTAAAGTGATAAGTGCGGTATGGTTGGAGATGGATCTCTATATGTTTCATGTCATGAGGAACTCTCACAAACTCCTCCCATCGGCCTGCTTCTCCGAACTGCTCCTCTTTCATCTCTATAACATACTCTGGTGGACAACAGAGATTGATGATATGTGAGATATTCTGGCAATTCAATGGAGATAATTCACAGGTTGGATATTGAAAGGTAGACATGTGATGCAACTTCCCATTTTTCAACAGATGTTTGATAGTATCCTCAAGTGGCCTTGTAATGCAATGAAATAATTATTTGACTAATATTACCAGACACAGGACTGTTGTTTTCGTTTCCAGGTGTCCAGGACAGAGTGACGCTATGGTCTGTCTTTTCAGAAAGCTCCAGAGTGTGAGGATAGCCTGGTTTATCTGTAGAGGATCAAACACATCCTTGTTTTTCAGAACAAATTCAATACAAAACAACAGTGTTTTCATTTGATAATCTTGTCCTCCATGCAGTTCTCAAATCTCACTTGCACTTCTGCATATTCAAACTTGCCGCATAATATTTGGTCACCTAAATATGAGAACCAATGACATTAGCCATCATCAGCATTCATTTCAAACCTGGCATCTTTACGCAACGTTTTTGAAAATTCAAGAACGTGAATGAGATTTGACAGGTAATCAGTGAATAACAACTTTTGAGTAAATCATGACAGAATTTGCATTTTTGGGTGGACTATTCCTTTAATTTCCTCCAAGATGTTGTTGATGTTCTCACCCTGTACAGTGAGGGATCCAGTGGCCGTGGCCGAGTCGAGTTTAGTGCTGATCTCACAGCTGTAGATTCCAGTGTCCATCATCTGAACGTCTGTGATCTTCAGGGAGCCATCCAGATATTCAGTGTACCTGCAGTCATGTGACAAACACACCAGCACATTCAGGACAATAAAAATAAATTAGATTGTATAACTGACACTAGGGTGCACTAACACTTCTGTTAACCAGCTAAGCAAACGGTTATTGATTTCAAATAGACCAACTACATGCCTGAATGATGAATTTTATTTACTTGTGATAATTAGCAGATACTGGAATCTTGTACCCTTCCTTCTTCCACTGAATTGTGTGATACTTCAACTGGTGGTCCAGTGTATATTTGCAATGTAATATTACATCATTTCCACGAAGAACACGCAGATCCTGCGGTGGTTCAACAATCTTAGTTCTGTCTGGAAAGACAAACAGGAGAAGATTTAATTAAATTCATAATGCTAATCTACCTTTGTTAAATCTACTAAATTTAAAAGAAGTACCAATAGCATATTTATTTTATATCTGAATATTGTTGCACTTACTCAAGACTTGCAGCTCGGCAGTGATGGTCAGGTTGGAGTCTTTCACTGAGCATGTGTAATTGCCACTATCGTTTCCAGTCACATTACTGATCTCTAGATTTCCATTGGTCGACTGAGACATTCTAGCATTAGACAGAGCAGGGCCATACGCTAAAATCTCCCTGAAAACACACAAGCCATTAAAACAACATCAGAGAGTGGTGATGGTATGTGAAGTGATCAGAAGTGATGGTATCAGATGGTAATACCATGGCACTGAATGATTACAATATTTCTGTTCCATAATAATTAATCGATACTCCACGGTATCTTATTTCAGCCAGGACCACTTCCCTCAAATGAATACTTTTAATGACTTAGAAAACATAGAGTTCTGTTCTGGGCAAAGACTCCACCCATGAGAGAGTGGGGAGAGAAGTAAATCAAACGCCACAGGAGTAACAGAACAGTTCCAGTAGATTTATAGTAAAACATGGTACAATATTTTGTCACTTTTTCAGAAAGTGCAACATTAATTTGCATAATATACAGTAAATTAAATTAACACTTGATAGAAGTTCAAATATTGTAGACTCAACTAACGTTATGCTTTATATGTTAAATGTCCAAAAAACAAACAAAAAACATGGTAATATTATACTAATTTTGGGTAGTGGTGTTTCGATTTCTCTAGTTATCGATGTTTACATTCACCTCTGCAATTAGCTTCTCTAAACCCTACATTTTGAAGTTAATTAATAAATATAATGATTTTAAATTTACAGGCAATACATGTTATGCAATATAAAACAATAGAGTCTCTACTATTTGTTTCATAATAATTACTGTGCACACTATGGTACTACACCTACACAAATAGGTATAGTTTTAGTAAATGTATTCAGAGAATACACAAACCTCATGTGACCCCGCGTACACATGCATTGTATTTTGGCTTCGGTATGCAACACATAATTTAAATTTATTTAAACAAACTGATCTCAGTTCAGAAAACTCTGGGGTGTGAGTAAAAGGTTAAAATTTTGACATAAAGAGTCGTGACAAAACAACATGGCACCGACCACAGTAGAGTTTGTCTTTTTGAGAAACATCAACGAAAGTACATCTGGTAAGAAACCTAATTAAGTTTTTACATTGAAACCTGTTTAAGTTGAAATATTAGAGTCTCTAGTTTCATCCGATATGCCCCTTTTAAAAAAAAATTTGAGCAATTTATCACGAAACGTCACGCTGCTCAACACAATGTATACTATTGTGTACTTTAGCACATTTTTCCTTAGAAATCTTATATTTACTATGCATTATCACATTACTGCTTTCAGAGGCTTTATATGGAGTTAGGATGAAAATAAGGTGCATTTTGAACTGTTCTGAGACCAGTACAGACAGACACCACACTGGAGGTTAAGTCAGTCACAAGGGAGCATCCTACAGATCTCTATGCATATAAGTGCAATCAATCCAAACATCCTATCAAATGTTCAGTTTCAGGCTGCAGATGATGTTTGGATCACTCAACATGTTTGACAACATGGGACAATGATAATCAGTACATATATTCACAATTTATAATGGATCGTTTTTAGGGCTGTTAATCGATTACAATTTTTAATAGAATTAATTACATGGTGCCCCGAATAATTAATCGCATTTAATCACATATAACAATATTTGCTGAGAAAGCCCCTCATATAACAATAATTCAATATATAATGATTATACATATTTATATCAATATATATTATACATAGTTATCTTTAAATATTTAAAAATTATATATATATATATATATAGCGGCTTTAGAATACAATGTATTGTTTACTACCATATTATTGATCATAAGTCAATCATTGGCATACTGTTCACAGCAATCCAATTCACAAGTGAATTTGTCAATCAGTTGGAGATTTATTATGAGGGCTTGTTTAAGAACCCGTCAATTTACACCTGCCTCAGACATTTTTTTTTTTTTTAATGCTTACAAAACTTATACATCTAGAGCCAAGAGGTATATTAAAACAAACAACAACAAAAAGGAAAATAAATAAACAGTTTAATAAAAATATCAAATTGTTTACATATTTCAATACACTTTACAGCTTTCTTGTTACTAAAATTGGAAATTGTTCTTAGGTATTACTGAACCTCTGAATTAGAAATGAAAACTAATGGTTTATAACCACCATACTTACATTTATGAATACTAAACTTTGTCAACGAAAGCAGAAAATTAATCAAATAATATTCCTTATGAGGAGACATGTCATAGCTAAAAAAACAAATAAAACATTTTCAAAGTTGAAAGCTGGGAATAATATGATCTCTAACAATCTTGCAGAAATCAGACCTTAAACAACTCCAATGTACAGAATATATTGACATAACAATTAAAACTCTCTTGAAGAAAATACTTAGTGAGGTAGTACTTATAAATAAATTTGAAGGAAATTTCTTTGATTTTATTAGTGATTAAATATTTATGGGGTAATTTCCAAATTTTGCACCATCTCAATCCAGCCGCACCCTGCGTCAGACATGCTTTGTGTAGCGTCGGGTGTATTGCATCATAAACATAAAATGTTTAGTTCACTGTGTCATGTTAAATATAATTTAATACTCAATCTTTAAACACATCTTGAGATCCACCACCCAAATTGAGGCGAGTCACTATGCCACCACGAGGACTTACAGCGCATTGAGAATTGGGCATTCCAAATTGGGGAGAAAAAGTGGAGGAAATCTAAAAAGAAAAAAAAACTAATTAAAAAGAATAAGTGATGCTGTCTTACCAGTCCACACTGGGTCTGGGGGAACCGAACGTTCTGCACTCCAGTAGAGTGGTTTGACCAGTCGTTGCTCTGTACACTAGTCTGTCTGCTGTCAGAATCTGAGGAGGCAGTTCTGAGAGATGACAGGCAAAATACAACTCTTATTGATATATAACAGGAGAAAAACAACAGAAAGAAAGAAGCAAGCAGCAACCAGAAATTGGAATGGACGAACTGAATGTGTTTTGTTGTTATCTGCACTTTCCAGGAATAAGGTACAAATACTGACTTTTTAAAACTATATTTTTCTTTTTTTAATCAATATGGGTACAAGTTCCATGTTCTTTAAAGGGAGAAGTATTAGATGTTAGATAAAGTGTAGAAATTTTCTAGCATAAAGTTAACATGATAAGCAGATATTTTAAGCACATCAAATGTTGGAATCATCAGACCCTTTTTATAGCATGGCAGGAAGACAATTAAATAATTTCATTCAGTTTTTTTAGAAATTGCTGTGTTGACTGTATTCATCAAGCAAGAAAATGAAAAATTGAAGACTACGAACAAACATTTAGTCGGCACACTATTTAACCCACATCTGCATCCCAGTTACCTATTATGGTGATGTTTTTTTTAAATTATTATTATATTTAATGATTATATTTAATTTAATTTAATTCTAACCCTTTTTCCATTTTGTTTACATTTTATTTTCCAATTTTTATAGGTATAAAGTATCCAAATCACACAAATCTGGATTTTAAACTGTATTTACATGTACATTTTGGTTACAGATTGCAAAAATGGTGAAATGTATATTTAATTTATGGCTCAAATAATATTTTGATTACCCTTCCTGAGGTTGACAATTCATAATTTTTAAGGTTGACTGAAAATGAACAAATATCTGACTGAAGAACGCTCACCAACGACATGGACGTGAGTGTTGATGAGGATGTTGCCATGTTTGTTGGTGGCTTCACATTGATAGACTGCTGTATCACTGTACTGAACATCTGTGAGAATTAGACTGCCAGAGCTCACACGCCGTCTCGGGTCCAGATCAGTCCCTATTACACACACAGACCAGAAGCATGAGCAGAACCACACTATGAGACACCAACATAACCAAGCTAAGTGTGGTCACTACCAGTCACAAGTTTAGACCTCCTTTCTCATTCTTTAATATTTCCTATTTCAGAACAATAGTAAAGTCATCAAGCTATATAACAGATGGAAGTATTGGAATTACATCATGACCAAAACATTGTTAAAATCTGTTTCATTTTCAAATTCACCACTCTGGGCCTCATTCATGAAACACGAGCAGTGCAGAATTTTTGTGTAAATCATTTGTAAAGCCGTCTGATGTACATTCTCATATTCATGAAAGTTTTAGCATTTTCAAAATGTTGAAATAAAAGTAAATCAATTGAAAATGTAATAATTAACTAATACAAAAATAACTAATAATTTAATGAGTGAAAGTAACCATAATGAATTACATGAATTATTAATATAAGCGGGTTGTTGTTTTTCTTTCTTTTTTAATATAATAGCTACTTAATTGAATGTGTATCTTTGATGGTTGCATTTATTCCTTAAAATCTGCTTCATAAATTTTGTCACATGTTTCCAGCAGAAGTGCTTAGCATGGGGTGAAACGGTCATGAGAGTTTATGTGCAGTTTGTGTTGGAGTTTCCAGAAATTAAAAAATTAATACCCTCTAACATGACTAAAGTAGTTTGACAATTTATTTACTTGATATGAGCTTTAAAAGGTACATTTTCATGGGGGCATGGTATCTCAGTGAGTATTGATGCTGACTGCCATCCGTGGAGTCACAAGTTTGAAACCAGGGTGTGCTGAGTGACTCCAGCCAGGTCTCCTAAGCAGCAATGATGCACTGAACTGAGCCAGATAAGGTTAATGATGGTGGACCTCCTCCTGTCAACAATGAACTGGTACATTTTTACACTCAAGCTTCATGTCAAACCATTGTTTTGGACTTCTTTGACAGAATGTTCCTCAAATTCTTTAAGACCGGACACAGCAGATTTTACCAGTGTGTTTGCTAAATCAAAAGTTTCTAATTTGAATGCACTTCACTTCAGAAACCTATTTATCACTGTTATGCATACAGTAGATGTTCAATGTTTCCTATTCGCATTTACAAGGATGTCTGAACCCCTCCCTAAATGCCATTTTCATGGGTGTGGATTATGATAATTGTGAATGAGCATGCATGCACAGCCTATTTAATTTAATGCTTGGATACTACCATACACACGGTTAACTAACAAATCTGTGATGTACGCAGCGTTCTGGAGGAAAGTTTTCAGGAAGGTCATAAATTACTCCCAGTTTACTGAAATGAAAGTTTAATGAATGAGGCCCTTTGTGTAGATCAGGGGTTTTCAGTTTGGGGTTGGCAGATCCCAAGGGGGTCGCAAGAAGGTGAAAAATTTGAGAGAGAATAAAAAAAGATTGTACAATATGTATTTTTATTATCTAGGTTTAATGCAATACTAATAACAGTCATATCACCCTGCAGCTCTCACCTGGTTGCCCACTAATGTTAAGCAAGGTTGAGCCTGGATGGGAGACCTACTGGGAAAACTAATGTTGCTGCTGGAATTGGTATTAGGGAGACCAGCAGGGGGTGCTCACCTTGCGGTCTGTGTGGGTCCTAATATCTCTCTGTGGTCATTAAAAAATCCCAGGGCACACCCCTGGTGTCCTGGCCAAATTCCCCCCACTGGCCCTTACCTACCATGAACCCCTAATAATCTCCATCCCGAATTGCCTACATCACTCTACTCTCTCCTCTCCTCTCCACCAATTTCTAGTGTGTGGTGGGGATTCTGGCACACAATGGCTGCCGTCACATCATTCAGGTGGATGCTGCACACTGGTGGTGCTTGAGGAGATTCCCCTATGTAAAGCACTTTGAGTGCATAGAAAAGTGCTATATAAATGTAAGGAATTATTCTTCAATAACAAATTTACTGAATTTAAATGATAAATAGTTTTTTTTATTAACTGTTTCATTCTGCTCTCGAAAGACTGGTTGGAAATCAATAGATGTATTATTTTATTCTAACAACAGTCAAATCAGCATTTAATTTTGTGAAGAAAAATAAAATGGTTTTAATACAATGACAATGTAAAGACCAATTATATTGTTTAGAATAAATTAGGAAACAACATGTCTTTGAAGTGTCTGCTTACTATTCTCAAACTGTATGATATTCGTGTTTATATATATATATATATATATATATATATATAACATTTATACATAATATATAGCTGCCATTATTTTTAAAGAAGGTGGGTCATCATATTTGGGGTCTTTGGAATTAAAAAGTAATAAAACAAAACGTAGAATAAATGACAGCTCTGCACACTCTGGACATTCTGTAAACCAACTTGAGGTGCATGAGGTGCATAAAGTGATGTTTTTTAAACAGTATTGTTTAGCAAAGAAGTTAATATGTAGACACAATTAGTCTAATTAATTATAAAAAACAATTTAAAAAAGACTGGTCAGGAATGGTAAACAACTGTCATAAACAAGATCTGATTATTTGGATCAGTGAGAGTTTGTTCATGATGAGATGGACTTGTATGCACCTGTGATGGGAACACCGTTGATGCTCCATGTGACATTTGGTGTGGGTATACCCTCGGCCTGACAGTCCAGTCTTACAGTCTCTCCTGGGGCATACAGGTGGTCTTCAGGTCTCTTGGTCCAGTATGGAGCAGCTGTAAACATTCAAAATCAGTGTATGTAAAAGCTAGAGGTTGACCAATATAATCGCTTTTACAAATTAATCGTGCCGATTGCTATTTTTTACTTTTGGTTGTCTACAAAAATGTATGCCATTAGCTGTTTTTTTTTCATTCCCTTGTGTTACTCTGGGGAGTTCTCCTCTGGCTAACATCATGAATATAATGTCAATATTAGTTATTTATGTGTAGTACAAGTCATGGATTAAATTAGTAAACTGAGTATGTTAGTGGCTAATGTTTAAACAAAAAGATTTTGTATGAACTGTAAGATTAATGACTAATGTCTTTGAAGTCCATCCTGAATTAACTGCTGAAGTGCACAGAGATACATTGTCCTTTATTATTTGACCGATGAAGGCTTTACTTGGCAGTTAATTTATTGTTTATGCTTTCCATTTTAAGCTTATAAAATGTGAAGTGGATTAAATCAAAGCTCATGAATTAAGTAAATTAACCCTCCTATTGTGTTCAGGTCATTTTTGACCCAGGAGAGTTAGATGATACATTTTAAATATCACATATATTTTTTAGTATGGGAACCAAACTTTGGGACATTTTCAAGACTATCAAAATTCCCAAAATATGTTTTTTTTTTTCTTCAAATTTTTAATAAAATTATTTAAGAGATATAACCATTTAAAAACAATTGTTACATCTTTTGCGTTCGCAAGTCAATTTTCACCTGGGCATCAATTTTGGCTTCGTACATCTATTAATTCGTAATTAAACACCTTAATTTACATTTTGCCTCTTTCCCATACACTCACACAGACTTTTATGTCTCTCATTGGGACTGAATCTTGTTTACACACACACACACACACACACACACACACACACACACACACACACACACACACACAGACACACACACACACACACACACACACACATTCCTGTACAAAACAGATGTGGCAAAGGTAAGAAATATATAAAATAAACTAAATCAAAGGTACTACTCTAATTGGCAAGTGGTATTTGCATACCCCTCCACCGGACATACGGGTATAAAAGGAGGGGACATGCATACCGCTCATTAGCTTTTTTCTTTGGAGCCGAACGGTCAGTGGTTTTATCTGTGCAAGCAATTTCCATTCCCCACCTCTGGTGGATCCTTATGGCACATTACAACGGCTTTCTCTCCTCTCTGCATTGGTGCACTGCAGAGATCACCCCTGGGCGCTTCAGCAGATCTAAAAGAGAGTATATTCCAAAAGAGCAGTTTTCCCTCACAAAAGAGAATATATTCTTAAAAGAGTGGTACACATCGGAACATCTTTTTTAAGATGTGTCTTTTTAAAGATGCCCTTCCGGTTGCGTGTTATTCCTGGATCCGGTCGATACCTCTCACCTTCTGACAGCCATGATCTGACACGTCTTTTAAGATGCACTTCCAGTTTTGTGTTATTCCTGGTTGCAGTCGATACCTCTCGCCTTCTGACGGCCACGATCTGACAGCCCCTGCGGCGGCTGCATTGGCTCCGCCCTGGCCCGCCCTTGTGGCCCCACCCAGGCTTCGAGCCCCCCACACGGGTAGACACCACCAATCTCACGGACAGCAGCTAGGAAGAAGATCTCAAAGCACCCCAGAGACGGGTGACACAAGGATGCTAGAAGCCACTGCCCTGGAGCTGGTAAGCAGACAACTCCGTCCCCCGGCGGAGGGCCGGGAGAAGAATCTTTTGATCCCTTTTCTTTTTATTTTGCCGCACACTCCAGTAGCTGTGGTACCCAATTTTTAACAAAAGAGCAGTTTCCTCAGTCCCTGGGTCACATAACCGGTGTGTTCGGCCGTCACCCTGACCACTGGCCTTTCTCCCTCTCTGGCAGGTTCAGCGCCACGGCGGCAGCTCCCCCGCCCTGGCGCGTCAAGCTGTGGCATAGTACTCAAACCTGGACGGCTTCGACAGACTATGGGTACGAAGCACTTCCTCCCCCCCTTGACCGATCCGCCGGTGAGCACCCGCAGTCAGGTAAGTGCTTTGATGTCTCTCGACTCATCACTGCCACTGGGCTCAAACCCCATCAGTGTGGCCTCCTTGGCTCCACCCCACTGCAAGGCCCCACCCACCGGTATGGCGAGGCTATGGGAGGCTTGGAGCAAAGTTTTGGCCCGGGGTTCCCTCCATAACCCACAGTGTAAGGGGAACCGCAAAGTTCTAGAGCCTTCTCCACATACTCAGAGTGTCCAGTGAGGATCAGCCGGAGGCATTAGTTCCTTAAGTGCACTATTCAGACCTACCTAGAAGTAAATCACCAGAGAGTGGTCATCATAGTGCACTAAATTCGCCAGTTGGAGAAACTCACGGACATGATCCTCAACTGGATGGTCCCCTTGCTCAATGAGGAGAATCCTGACAGCCGCTAGATCCATTTTTGTAGGTCAGTTCTTGAAGATGATGAGGTGAGAGAGCAGGATCTATGTGCAGCTTAATTTAATCCACAAACAAAGAAGACGAGTTAACATAAGAGATGATGATGAAGAAGGCTACAAAACATAACAGTCATCTATTGTGACATTCACACATGAAACAACAAACAAGGATTGACGATCTTTTATACAAAAAAGTTGCTGATGAGGGAATGGAGAAAAGGTGAGGGATGGGGATCAGATGGCTGTGATGAGGGCAGTGCATCCTGGGAACTGTAGCTTGAAAACAAATGACAAGACAAAACTATTTCAAAATAAGGGTTCTAAGAACAACGGTGACTGGACACAAAATTGAAAAAGATTTATTTTATTAAAATGATTATATCTCTTAAATACTTGCTTAAAATAATAATAATAATAATAATAATAATATTGTTCATAATGGTAGTCTTGACAAAGTCACAAATTTGGTTCCCGTACAAAAAACAATGTGGTATTTAAAAATTATGGTGTACCTCTACCGGATTAAAAATGACCTGAATGCAAAAGGAGGGTTAACTTAGTAAAGAAGTATTAATGTTGTATACTTGAGTTGTACAGTTGTTTTGTCGAAGTTTAGTTGAAAAATAATATGTTGGTTTCATAACTTTTGACCACCAATTTAGATTGAGCAGTTATAAGTAATAGGAAATTAATTCAAATTACGAAGTAATTCTCACATTAGATGTTAATCTAAATTGTATATTACGTTATATTTAGATACAATTTCACAGAAATGTTGTTAAAAAAGATTCACATGTATCACACTGGTTTTGCGGTAGTTAGTTTGCTATTTTGCAATGTCAAAGTATTTCTATTATTAATAAACATTTTATTATTTATAAACAAAAAACAAAATATTTTTTTAAAGCAAAATGATTTAAAAAAAGCAAGAAAAGAAAATTATTTAAGAACTTTTATATGTCAGTTAACATACACATTTTTTTTTTTTTTACATGTTAACAGTTTACATTTTAACAGTTAAGAACTTATTAATGACTGCATAAGGTTTATGTGGATTCTGAACGAAATAGGAGGGTTGAACTAAATTTAAATAAAGAACAAAGCAGTTCATTTTGTGATCATATCATGAACAGTGTACTGTATATGTAGTACCTTCAACAGTGACAGTGTATTGGTGTGTGACGGAGCCCTGGCTGTTCGTGGCAGTGCACAAATACTCTCCATCATCCATCTCAAACACATCCTGAATCTGCAGCCAGCGGTCATAGTTTAGCTTCTTCGTTCGGGTCAGAGAGTGAGATTTGTCAATCCTCTGCCAGTGCACAGCTGGAGTCGGCCTAAAATCAGACAAAACAACGGACAAAGATATGTGTCATAAGTACAATGATTATTTGGGACTGATATTTTTTGTGTGAAATCAAATTACATGCAAAGCCTCATGATTGTTTAATTCTTCAAATAAATGTAATTGTTAGATTTGATGTGTGGATTATTTTACATTGTTGATCTATTCATTCTGAATTGATGCTCTAGAGTACAACAAAGAAATCACTTCATATCACCTGGACTGTAAGTGACAACATGAGATGAGTAGTAACATAAAGTTGCAGTCATCTCTCTAACTTGGAACAAAAACATTTAATTCATAGAATTCAGAGTTTCCAACTTGCATTACAAGTGACGTGAACAAACACAGAGTAGCCAAAACATTATGACCACTCACAGGTGAAACGAATAATGTTGTTCATCTCCTAACAAGATCACATGTCACGGTCTGAATAGATTAGATGATAAGATAACAATCAGTTCTCGTAGTCAATGTGTTGAATGCTGGAAAAATAGGCAGGAGTAAAGACCAGAGCGACATTGACAAGGGCCAAATTGTTATGACCAGATGACTGGGTCAGTGCATCTCTGAAACGGCAGAGGGACAGACCACAAACTGGCGACAGATGTTGGGCACCCAAGGCTCATCGATGCACAAGGGCAACTAAGGCTATTCCGTCTGGTCTGAACCTACTGTGGTACAAGTCACAGATAATTGTAATGATGGTTACGGGAGGAATGTGTCACAACACACAATGCATCGCACCCTGCTGCGTATGGAGCTGCATGTGAGCATCGGAACTGGAACTTGAAAGAAGGTCGCCTGGTCCGATGAGTCCTGTTTTATTTTATATCACGTGGACAGGCGTGTATGTGTGCACCATTTACCTGGGGAACTGAAGGAACCAGGATGCACTGTGGGAAGATGACAAGCTGGTGGAGGGAGTGTGATGCTCTGGTCAATGTTCTGCTGGGAAACCCTGGTTCCAGCCATTCGTTTGGATGTCAATTTGACATTTGCCACCTGGATAATGTGCCCTGCCACACTGTACACATTGCTCGGGAATGGTTTGAGGAACATGATGAAGAGTTCATGGTGTTGACCTGGCCTCCAAATTCTCGATATGATAAAGCATCTGTGGGATGTGCTGGACCAACAAGTCCGAACCACAGTGGATCCACCTCGCAACTTACAGGACTTGAATAATCTGCTGCTAATGTCTTGGTGCCAGAGGGTCTTGTAGAGTACATGTAGTAGCGGGTCAGTGATGTTTTGGTGGCACGTGGAGGACCAAAATCATATTTATGATTATATTTATTAGCCAGAAGCTTGTAATTACAGTAATTAAACAGACCATTAACAATTTTATAAAAGAGGTAACCATCCAGGAAAAGTAATATTTTTTGTATATAATATTTTTTATAATTTGTTTGTCCTTATTATTATGATCACATTTTGTCTTTTTAAAACGTTCAAATAAACAAAATTATTTAATAATGTCATGAAATTGCATATATGAGCATAATGTTACTGTTATATAATAACTGACACTGTTCGAAATAATTGACAATTTACAACTTGTACAATTTACTTTATGGTTTAGTTCAGCGCACATTAAGGAGAGTCGCCGCACTTTCTTTACCGCATCCATGCTGTGTATGATTAGAATTCATGTTTCTTATTAATTAGAAGTTAAATGAGTACTCACAGGCCCTCAGGAATACACTCTAGAGTCAGTGTTTGGCCCCTGAGCGCCAGATAAGAGCTGTGAGTTCCTGATGGCTGAAGTAGCTTGGGCCGCCGGTACTTTGCCACAAAATTTGCTAAAAAAATAGGAGAAAAAAAAAGAGAACACCATATTTAAAGCATAGATTACATTCTAGAACTCCTTCTGACAAGAATAAACAGTATACATAACTTTATTTAATTTCAGCGAAAAATCTTACATTGTGGAAACTCATTGGAACATACCTATTAAAACTTATATAGGCCAAAGTTTATAGATTAAAGATTCAATTGATTGACATGCTTAACCACTTGAGCCATAAGGGAATTTATGTACCTCTGTCTCTTTGCAAACTCAAAGAAGAGAAAATCATCTAAATGTTTTGTAAACCTATTATCTCTTCTCATTAACTAAACTTGAGAGAGATATATAACATGAAATTAAATCTCATTCACACACTGAAGATCTTCTCTCAAAGCCATAATAGCCAATGGTAATTTGTATCATGTGGTGTCCCCCGAGTCTCAGTACTTGTTCCTCTCGTGTTTTTAATGATGATTTTCAGCTGCTATACTGAAGATGCACAAATCTGCATGAGCTCTCAAGTTTAGTCTCCTTTCCATGGACCCCACTGTCTGATTATATAGATGATTTTAAGCAGTGCATGGGCTCAGATTTTCTTAAACTCCTACTCATGCAAAAATGAGGTCATGTTTGTGGACAAAAATCTTGTGAAATCTAGTGATCTCCCCATTCACGTGGGCTCACAATCTTCTGTCTATTTGGGTTCTACTCAGGTTTATCCTCAACTCAATGTTGTTGTATATGATTTATATCCCTTTTGTATTAAGTTGTACTGACATGTCACTGATACACTGCAAAAATATAACATTATAAATCTGTAATTTTTTTCTTCTTATTCAGAAAAACAAATGAACAAATCCTTATATTAACACAAATTATAAAAATAAACTATACATCATCAATACATGTTAATCAACAGAGCTCATTGATTGAGGAATGCATTGTGTACTAATCACTGATCAGAGTAAAGTTGTTACACACAGGGAGTAATGCTGATGCCGAAGGGCTCTTTAGGCAGGATGACGCTGGCATTGATGTAGTGAGCATTGCAGGTGTAGTCGTCTCTGCTGTCACTGACTAGTAGGTTGGCAAAGTACAGATTTCCATCCAGACTGGTGGTAATGCGTTCACTCAGAGGGATATGATGAAACACTGACAAAACAAAAGATGAACATGATTCAATTTGACTCCATTCCATTGATTTTCATGCAGTGCAGTTGTTTGGCTAAATATTTTTTTTAGAAAACTTACGCCGGTCCATCCAGTGTATTTTGGGTGTGACAGAGCTCTTTGGAGGGTTACAGTAAAGAACTGCACTCTCTCCTTCCTCAAACACTTTTTTTTTCTGGCGCTTCTCTTTTGCCAAAGTTGGAAAGGCTGTGAACAAAAAAAAACAAACAATAGTCAAAAACTCATTCAGGTTTCATGTCTCTCATGAAGTGTGCAAGTTTTCCCAATGAAAAAAGAATATGCTCAGTTTAATATGCCTAGAACACGTTAAGCAATTTGTATGCTTATCGACTGAAAAACGATATCCTTTAGCACTTGTAAATACATACAAAATGGGTTGTGAACCCTGATCAGGGGTGGACTGGGGCTTAAAATTGGCCCTGGACTTTCTGGCCCAGAGCAGCCCTCCAATCCCGGCCCACAACACATCACACTATAACACACCGGCTCACTGATTTCCTTTTCCAGCTCAATTTCAAATTTTTGCATTGATAAAAAAAAATTCTATTGACTGCTAGTCATGACAACAGGCCCCACGGTGCAAAAATTGTCATAACTTTAAAACATATAAAACCACTGTAAATGTAATGAGAGGATGAAAGCACTAAAATAAGCACTTTATAGCTCAGACAAATATTATGTGCAAACATTTTTTCCCAATATACCGATGTTAAGTTACAATGTACATGAAAGTACAAGGGAAAGTGTGTATTTTAGGTGCTGTGACAAGTCAGCATTTAGTTTTTAAAGATCTTAACCTTCAACTTTTTTCTAGAAGTGAAAATAAACTATTATTTAGTTAATTACCCACTTAATTATGTGTAAATGTTTTATTTAAAAAAATAAAAAATATCTGCAGTGTTTTAATTCCTTCCCCAGATTATTCCTTTTTTATTTCTCCCCTTTTCTCCCCAATTTGGAATGCCCAATTCCCAATGTGCACTAAGTCCTCGTGGTGGTGTAGTGACTCCACTCAGTGACGAGTCTCTGTTGCCATCACGTGGCTTGTTGAACACATTATCGTGGAGACATAGCGCGTGTGGAGGCTTCATGCTATTCTCCCCACCGAGAGCGAGAACCACATTATAGAGACCACGAGGAGGTTAACCCATAAGACTCTACCGTCCCTAGCAACCAGGACAATTTGGTTGCTTAGGAGACCTGGCTGGAGTCACTCAGCACACGCCCTGGATTCGAACTTGTGATTCCAGGGGTGGTAGTCAGTGTCTTTAATCACTGAGCTACCCAGGCCTCTCCCTAAATTATTCTTGAGGAAAAAGTGAAAAGCCCAATGCTTTTACAAGCGCCGTTTCTGCTATTCTTTAAACAAAGTAAGCCTCAAAGACTCAAATAGCCACAAAGTAACATTTTTCATGACTTATTTTATTCATTTTTATCAGGCGTGAGCATTATTTAGCAGGCCACACTACAGCTCCCACTAATGCTTTGCATTATGAATAAATTATGCAAATGACTATGTACTGCTCATAGCTGTTTTTGTATTTTTTGTAACTTGCAGATGTCATTTTGTGATTATTCAGAGCACATCTTATACTTAAGTTTCGCAAACATGGCTATGCGCTCCGATGTATAAGTAATTTCAAACTAAAAGCCATTGTATTTACCTTACAGAGTTTATTGAATATTGGGTCTAAAATGGAATCCGTGCATCGCATGTAAGCATGGCCGGAACTTGCGCAGTAGTGGGCCAGCCAAAATTACCCTGCAGACCACTGGGAAAATGCCCGGTGCTCCAGATGGCCAGTCGCTGTCCCTGATTTATATTGTCTTTAAACAAGGGTCACAGTCTTATTCACATTTTGTTTACCACTACTCCCTTTGCCCGTTCACTCACGTCTGTTTTTTTCTTTCTTTTTTTTTATTCACTATTGATCTTAGGGGGCCTATCATGTTCATGTCATTACAAAGATAGCAGCATGACATCATACTCTCCCTGTTTCTAAGAGATGGTTGTCAAGGTAACAGAGTGACCGAAAAAGACACAGAGCAAAGACTGTACAGTCAGTGTCATCACATAACACAAGAAACATATTTGACATCACTCGATGTTTCATTACCACACTCAACACAGCCTCAACACAAGTCAGATGCATTCACTCTAATTACACATCAGTATTGGTGACATTTACCATCACAGTCTTGACTAAAATAAATTTAAATATGGTAACTTTAATTGAAATGAATGATGAATCATGAAATCTTAATGATTTCAGACTTTCACCTGGGCTTGAATATGTTCAGACTGGAATACCAGAATACTGCCTTCTGTATACACTAAAGCATGTGTATTATCTTGTGTACTATCTTGTGTTGTATGTGAAACAATAAAGATTATGCAACAATAAACAGTAGTATGCTACGTGACCCCATGTAACATCAAGTGGCGTTCAGTTGACATCTCAGAAAAAAATATGTCTATTTTGCATTTTCAGCCCAATTTTGTGTCAAAATTTCTTAAATTCTTGGAAATGAAATAAAAAAAAAAGTTGAGAGAACTGCATTTTGTGATACTCTGTGTGCAACAACATACAGTACTGTACAAAAATAGTATGAGTAGTATTCTAGCAGCCCTCTACATTATTTTGTGCTCTGCAACTTGTCCATAGAGGGTTGCCTAGTATGCTATTCTGAGGCAGTGAGGGTTTAATAATATTACCCACTTGCAAATTAGAGACTATCCAAATTATTTAGGCAAAGCTTTTATTTTGAACCCATTTCTGTGTGGTTTTGATGGTAGCTTCTCACTTCCAGAAAAGCAGGTTGCTACGTGATAATTAAACAGAATAAGACTGTTATTTCATTCAATATATATGTAGTCTGTATGTGCTTTGCACTACAAAGTGAATTAGCACACTGCTCGCTGTCATCTGCTACAAACAGTGCATGTAATGTTCATTATGTTTTTCTGTGTATGAGCCACTCTAAAATGTCGGCTCCACACATTCACAAACACAAACATTTAAAGCACACAGCACATACAAACTATATATTTATTTCATTAAATCAAAGCCTTTGCGGTTTAATAATCACACTAGGACATAACGTGATTTTATTGTGTGTGCTGAATGTTAATGAAATGACATTTGTATGTCAGATGGTATCGGTTTTTAGAATCAGAGCATTTTTACGAGCAAAAGTACAAGTACATGATTGCAGTATCGGATCCCACTCCGATACCAGTGTCTGTATCGTGACATCCTTAGATATGTGGAAACACTCACATTCTGTGGTCAGGTGCACCAGGTCCGAGACAGCTGTTCCCAGCTCATTTGCAGCGTAGCAGCGGTACAAGCCCTGGTAGAACCTGAAATCTTCTTTTTTGTCTGCTGTGAGGTTTCCTGACTCCTGCAGAACATGCCCAAACTGAGTCCCATCTTTCACCCAGCGGAAGCTATCAGAATGAGGAGAGAACAGTTTAGATACAGTGAGAGTGACAGAAAGAGACATTAAGGCTGAATACATAGTAAAAACTTTAGTAATTTAAATGGAAAGAATTCCAAAACTGCTGTGGTAGAAATCTGTTAATTGGTTTTATGTAAGTTACCTTACCATATCCTGTATTTAATGGGGCAATATGCATAATATGTATTGTATGTAAAATACTGTAAAATAAATAAAAATTTAACAAATCTGTAAAAAAAAGAAAGCATGTCTTTCCCTGTATATCGCTCACTTCGACGTTGTGTCAAAGAAGCGACACTAGGGGTCTCTCTTGAGCGCCGAATATGCCTCTGGTCCATGAAAAAAGGCCAATGAGAAGTTGGGGTATTTGCATACCCCGCCCCGGACATACGGGTATAAAGGCGGAGAAATACGTCAAGTTCATTCAGAAATTTTCTTCGGAGCCGATGGTCATGTATGCAGCCAGCTGCGAGTGACACACCAGAATCCAGTTCCTCTGACACTCTGTCTACTGTTGGATCTACGGCACACTTCAGTGGCTTTCTCCTTCTCTGCACGGCAGTGCAGTTTGCCCCTGGGCGCTTCAACAGCGCAGAATATTTTGAAAGAGTTGTAAAAGAGTGATTTTCTCTATAAAAGATTTTATTTCTGTAAAAGAGCAATTCACAGCGGCGTTCAACGTCCTTTTCAGGACACGTCTTTTTAAAGATGCCATTCTGCCCCTGTGTAGTTCCTGGATGCGGTAGAGTGCTCTCCGCTTCAGACGGCCACAGGCGTTGTCTCGTGTGTCTGGGCAGCAATCCCACCGAGGCAGCGTTTGTGGATGGTTCATGCTCTCACTGCGAGGGCATGACCATGGCAATGGCGCGGCTTGCTTTCAACAGAAAGCACGGCACTACAGCCGCCCCCCGTGTCGCTCCTTCTTCCCACGGGATTGAGGACAATGCGGCTGGCGATGGAGGCGATTAGGGGAGGGCAGCGGGTGCAGCTCCACCGGGCACGCCCCCTCAGACCACCCGCCCACCGGCACGCTCGTTGACTCCCATCCGTGCTTGAGGTAACAGCGGCTGCCTATCCTCTGGAGCTAGAGGTGGATGAGCTCGCCGCTGTATCGGATGGCATGCCGTCTGACGCTGATACCTCCCCTGGGTTGCCGCCTTCGGGCCAGTACGCCCAGGCTAAGGCTGACGCGCAGACACTGTAGTTTCTGTAGTTGACCCCTCATTGTGGGGTTGGACTGGAACCCTCCATCCTCCCCACACCCATCGCGGTTGGATGACTGGTTCCTGGGGTCTGCGCGCCGCTCACAGCCTCGGACAACATCCTCGTTTAGCACCAAAGCCTACAGCGCCGCGGGACAGGCCGCTTCCGCCTTGCACGCCATGGCCATCCTGCAAGTCCACCAGGCCAAGGCTCTCAGGGATCTGCACAAGGGTAGCCCTGATCCCGACGTGTTGCAGAAACTGCGCTCAGCGACCGACCCTCAGGGCCATGAAGGTCATGGCGCAGGCACTCGGGCAGGCGATGGCCACGCTTGTGGTCCAGGAACGTCATCTATGGCTGAACTTGGTCGACACCGTCGGGGACTTCGCCCAGCAGTTCTCCGCGGTGAAGAAGCAGACGGAGGCCATCTCTCATATCCTGCCCCGCCGCAAACCTGCCGCCACGGGCCCTACCCCGTCTGCTTGCCGAGGGCATCCTCCTGCGGCCAAGAAACACCCTGCTCTGCCTTAAACCAGGCCCAGCTCTCAGCCCCAGCGTCGAGCACACTGCAGGAAGCAGACGCCCCCGTCTCCCGGACCCGCTCGAGGACCCGTAAGGCTCCCAGGCGCTCCTGAGATGCTCGCCCCAGGGACTGAGATGTTAGCTCCGGTGATGGAAAGACCACTCCGTCCCCCGGTGGAGGGCCGGGAGGAGAATCTTTTGTTCAGTTTTAATTTGCCAACCACATTCTCAATAAAAGAGCTCTTTCCTTTGTCTCTGGGTCACCTGGCCCGCAAATGCCATTCTCAAGGCACTCTGCCGCCAGATTTCAACAGTCCCGGCCTCCTGGACACTGACGAGTCTAGAGGACGCCCACCCTGGACCTCCTCCTCAGTTGCTAACCCCTGCCAGGTGTGCGGAGCAAGGTAAGTGCTTTGAGTCTTTTCTCAGCACCAAAGCCTCGGGACGCGTCATCGCCTCCCGACACTGCCTTATCTGCTCCGCCCGCTGCGAAGCCCCATCGGGTATGTCAAAAATAATTGTCCCTTTGGTGCCCCTAGCGTTGAGTTTGGATGCGTGGCTCTCACTTCCCAACCCGTCTCGCTGGCTGGCCCGGATCATTCGACTCGGTTACGCAATTCAGTTTGCCAGGCCTCCGCCCCCTTCATGGGCGTCCACTTTTCCGAAGTACATGGGGAACATGCCAAGTCCCTGCGTGCGGAAATCGCCACTCTTTTACTCAAAAAGAGCGATAGAGCCTGTCCCTCCAACCGAGATGAAGAAGGGTTTCTACAGTCCTTACTTAATCGTACCAAAGAAAGGCGGTGGCTTTCAACCAATCTTGGACTTGCGAGTTTTCAACCAAGCGTTGCACAAACTCCCGTTCAAAATGCTCACGCAAAAACACATCTTAACATGCGTTTGACATCTAGATTGGTTCGCAGCGGTAGACTTGAAGGACGCATACTTCCACATACTTTTTGCCTCGACACCGCCCCTTTCTGCGGTTCGCGTTCGATGGCCAGGCATATCAGTACAAAGTCCTCCCCTTCGGCATGTCTCTGTCCCCTCACAACTTCATGAAAGTTGCAGAGGCAGCTCTTGCCCTGCTCCGAGAAGCCAGCATCTGCATACTCGATTACCTCGACGACTGGCTCATCCTGGCCCACTCGCGAGAGAAAATACTATGCACTCACAGAGACCAGATGCTCAGGCACCTCAGCCGTTTGGGGCTTCAGGTCAACTGGGAAAAGAGCAAGCTCACTCCGGTTCAGAGCATCTCTTTTCTCGGCATGGAGTTAGACTCGGTCTCAATGTCAGCACGTCTCACCAACGAGGGTACGAAGTCAGTGTTGAGGTGCCTCGCCGCTTTCAGGCCAGGCACAATTGTCCCCTTAAAACTTTTCCAGAGGCTCCTGGGGCATATGGCATCCGCCGCGGCGGTCGAGCAGTTGGGGTTGATACATATGAGACCACTTCAGCACTGGCTTCAGACTCAAGTCCCGAGAAAAGCATGGTGCCGTGGCATGCACCGTGTGACGATCACCCCTGCCTGCCGCCGAACATTCAAACCCTGGACAGACCTCTGTTTCTTACGGGCAGGAGTACCCTTACAGCAGGTGTCCCGGCGTGTCCTGGTCATGACCAACGCCTCCAGATCGGGTTGGGGCACCGTGTGCAACGGGCACGCAGTAGAAGGCCATTGGAAAGGGGACCCACTGCGTTGGCACATCAACTGCCTGGAATTGTTGACTGTCTTCTTTGCCCTGCGGACGTTTCTCCCATTTGTACAAGACAAACATGTCCTGGTCAGGTCAGACAGCACCACTGCGGTAGCATACATAAATCGCCAAGGCGGTGTACGCTCCCGCCACATGTCACGACTCGCCCGTCGTCTCCTCCTTTGGAGCCAGTTGCTGCGTGGCACTCACATCCCCGGCAACCTCAATGTGATAGCGGACGCCCTGTCATGACAACACTTGCCTGGCGGAGAGTGGAGGCTTCACCCCCAGTCGGTCCAGCTGATTTGGGAATGGTTCGGCAAGGCCCAGGTAGACCTGTAAACCTCCCAAGAGACCTCCCACTGCCCGCTATGGTACGCCCGTTCAGAGGCTCCCCTCGGGGCAGACGCACTGGCACACAGCTGGCCGGTGGGGCTGTGCAAATACGCATTTCCCCCAGTGAGCCTTCTTGCACAGGTGTGCAAGGTCAGGGAGGACGAGGAACAAGTCACTCTTGTGGCTCCTTATTGGCCCACCCAGGCCTGGTTCTCAGACCTTGTACTTTCTCAGGGACGGGGCACGCTCTGACATCCGCACCCAGACCTTTGGAACCGCCACGTCTGGCCCCTGGATGGGACGCAGAAGATCTAGCTGGACTACCACCCACAGTCGTAGCCAAGATCAACCAAGCCAGAGCCACCTCTACCAGGCAACTTTTGTTCGTGAATTGGTGTTCTTCCCGGGCAGAAGACCCACAGAGGTGCGCAGTTAGTGTCCTTCCGGCCACGTCGCTGAGCCGAGCCACTGCAGTGGCCGGACCATTTCTGGCTCCTCAGAAAAATCCTGAATGAACTTGACGTATTTCTCCGCCTTTATACCCGTATGTCTGGGGCGGGGTATGCAAATACTGTCTGCCAACGTCTCATTGGCCTTTTTTCATAGACCAGAGGCATATTCAGCACTCAAGAGAGACCCCTAGTGGTGCTTCTTCGACACGACGTCTCGTTCCCTCCATCAGGGAACGGAGGTTACATACGTAACCGAGACGTTTAGAAGAAAAAAAACTGTGAATTACCATCTAATTTATTTTATATATAACTAACTTAAAATCATGTACTTTTACAGTAAAAAAAAAAAATGTTTTTGTTAGACCCTGTGTGACATATTATATTTCTTTTTAAAATATAGTTTGAAAATGGTAATATCACTTTTGTTTCCTTATTGAGGCTTTCCATTAATGTGAGCATCATAGATTAATGTTATTTGAGAAGTGTGATTAAAACTATCATACTGTCCACATTACAGAATTCAGCAAATGACTCCACTCTGACATGAAAATGACACAATGGCCCCTTTTACACTTCGAATCCGTATAGGATATTTGCATTTGCATTTTGCACATCAGAGATCCGATGGCACTTTCCAATTCAAAACCAAAAAGGCCACATATTATATCAGATGATGCATTAATCAAAAATGTCCATAATCCATAATATTGATGGACAATGAAAAATATTTTCAATCATTTGACAAATACAAAAATAAGATTATTGGTCTACTTTAGAAATATTCCCACAGTAAAGGAATATGGATTAAGTGTGGAGAAAAGGGGGGAAAAATTTACAGCTACCCATGGAAGCAGACCAGTACAGAGAAGATTTGGGGAAACAGGAGATTCCCATGGAATAATTCACGGGATATTGTTTTTTAAATCAGGTGACTACACAATATCTGTTGTCTTTTTGACACTGTGAGAGCATAATATAAAGAAAAAGCCAAGAACAAGCGACACAGCGCTTTAAAGATTTAGTTCAGTTTAAATTCTCACATGATTGACTCACCATTTTTGTCATTTTTTCTTCAGCAGAACTGAAAAAAATATTTTTATAAGCACATTTCAGCTCTGTTTGACCATGCAATGAAAGTGAATGGTGCCAGCACTTTGATGGTTCAAAAGTCATATTTAGGCAGCATAAAAATAATCCAAATGACTCCAGTCGATCAATAAATGTCTTCTGAAGCAAACCAATAGTTTTGTGTTAGAAATTATATTAATATATTAATATATATTAAATTGTTACCTTCGTCCAGCGCTGGGATGCTGTTTGAAATTACTTAGCTCTCTCATGGCGTTCATTCCTCTGTTGTATATAAAGCGTATGCTTCCGACTTCTCGTGTGAATGCACCATCACGTGTACGTCACGTGACAACTCGACTTCTAGAAGGAAATGTTTTTTTTACATTTAATAAAGTTTTAATGATCAATTTATTATTTCCATATTTGCCTTTTGGACTGTCAAACAGCCAGCAGACTGATGGCACCTTGGATTGTATGGATATACAGAGCTGAAATGTGCTTTATAAGAATCTTCACTTTGGTTCTGCAGAAGAAGAAAAGACATACACACCTGGGATGTCTAAAAGGTGAGTAAATCATGAGAGAATATTCATTTTGTGTGAACTATACCTTTAACGATGAATGTAGCATGTATCCTCAATTCGTAATTAGTAGTAATTAGTGGTAAGCGAAACAGTTTATACCTTCATAGGATGTGGTCAAAATCCGTCCCTGACCATCTTCGAATATTGGTTCAGTGAGCTGATCACAACGCATCTTGTGGGCATTTACACCAGGCTTTGAAATTATAAAGCATTGTGATCTGATCACCAAAAAGGCATGTTGAAGCTAAACTCAGCAAAAAAGAAATGTCCTCTCATTTTCAACTGCTTTTATTTTCAACAAACTTAACATGTGTAAATATTTGTTTGAACATAAAAAGATTCAACAACTAAGACATAAACAGAACAAGTTTCACAGACATGTGACTAACAGAAATGGAATAATGTGTCCCTGAACAAAATCAAAATCAAAAGTAACAGTCAGTGTCTGGTGTGGCCACCAGCTGCATTAAGTACTGCAGTGCATCTCCTCACGGACTGCACCAGATTTGCCAGTTCTTGCTGTGAGATGTTACCCCACACTTCCACCAAGCCACTTGCAAGTCCCCAGACATTTCTGGGGAATGGCCATAGCCCTCCAATCCAACAGGTCCCAGACGTGCTCAATGGGATTGAGCTGGCCATGGCAGAACACTGACATTCCTGTCTTGCGGGATATCATGCACAGAATGAGCAGTATGGCTGGTGGAATTGTCAATCAGGAGAGTCATGTCATGATGAGACTGCAGGAAGGGTACCACATAAGGGAGGAGGATGTCTTCCCTGTAACACACAGCACTGAGATTGCCTGCAATGACAACAAGCTCCATCTGATGATGCAGTGACATACCGCCCCATACCATGACGGACCTTCCACCTCCAAATCGATCCCACTCCAGAGTATAGGCCTCAGTGTAATGCTCATTCCTTCAACGGTAAACGCTTAAACGTCTGACAATCACCTCGTCAGTGAAGAACACTTTTTGCCAGTCCTCTCAGGTCCAGTGAAGGTGGGTTTGTGCCCATAGGCGACGTTGTTTCCAGTGATGTCTGGTAAAGACCTGCCTTACGACAGGCCTACAAGCCTTCAGTCCAGCGTCTCTCAGCCTGTTGCGGACAGTCTGAGCACTGATGGAGGGATTGTGCATTCCTGGTGTAACTCGGGCAGTTGTAGTTGCCATCCTGTACCTGTCCCGCAGGTGTGATATTCGGATGTACCGATCCTGTGCAAGTGTTGTTGCATGTGGTCTGCCACTGCGAGGATGATCAGCTGTCCTTTCTGTCTCCCTGTAGCGTCTTATGTGTCTCACAGTATGGACATTGCAATTTATTGCCCTAGCAACATCTGCAGTCCTCATGCCTCCATACAGCACGTTCACACAGATGAGCAGGGACCCTGGGCATCTTTCTTTTGGTGTTTTTCAGAGTCAGTAGAAAGGTTTCTTTAGTGTCCTAACTTTTTATAACTGTGACCTTAATTGCCTACCGTCTGTAAGCTGTTAGTGTCTTAATTGTTTATGGTTCATTGAACAAGCATGGAAAACATTGTTTAAACACTTTACAATAAAGATCTGTAAAGTTATTTGGATTTTTACTAAATTATCTTTAAAATACAGTGTCCTGAAAAAGGGATGTTTCTTTTGTTGCTGTATTTATGTGTAAAGATGGACTATGTGAATACTGGGGTGCGGCCAGCTTAGAAAAAGTTCAGAAATATTTTTGGAGGTGCCAGCTCATAAACACACTTACAGGCCAAGCTGCACAGGCTTCACACTGACCTGGGTGTAGGTCTTCCACTTGCTTCACAGCTCAGAAAAACATCATCCAGAGAGAAAGCAATGTGAGACGTGGGTTGTGTCGTGATCTCTGGAGGTTGTTTGACTGGAGGAAAATAGTGTTATATCGTCATTTATTCAAATATGGAAAATATTTATTAGCAATGAATTATCATTGCACCAGACAAATGTACAGTGGGCTAACTGTGACATAGCCTGTTGCCTATGTTTGAGCTCTAATAATATGCTTTGGGAACATAATGTCAATACAGAATACTGTAACTGAATGTCAAAGGACGTTTGTTGTTTCTTTTCTTCTAATCCATTTTCACAAGTTACAAATAAAGCAGATTTATTGAGTAAATTATTCATAAAACATATCTGTTTCTATCATTTATGTGTCACAATGATTGCACAATATTATAACTGGTAACTGGCTCAATCAACAACAACAAAAAATGAACAACTGTAATTTAAAAATGACAACATTCACAAAGACTCTGTCAGAAATACAGGAGGAGGTTGATGCACTTACGGTCATTATATTTGTCTGATAAAGCAGCAGGAAGAGCAAAGAGAGAAAGAGAGAAAGGTTAGGGTTAGATGTGATCACAATACTTAAAGTGCACTCAGCAATATTCTTCCTCATATAAAAAATTTTACTTGTAAAAATCTGTATAAAATCATGACCACTCATGTGAGATGAAATTCAGTCATATCAGTAACCTTATAAAAGCTGTTTTATTCTACATGGAGCAGGGGCGCCCAGTTAGAATCACATGACCAGCTGAATCCTACTTGCTTGATCTCAGCAGCTGCCCTGTTACTGGACACTTCCATTCATGGATTTAATTAATCCTGTTTTACTGTGCATAGTGAATTTCTACAATGGCATTGATAACTGAAACTATTGTGTTTGAAAGGTGTATCATACAGGCCATTAGGTGTCAGTGTATGTCAATGTAAGCCATTATGACATACTTCAAAAAATTACTGAATGTAACTTTAAGAGCTCTCAGACTTTTCTTCTAATCTGTTATTGATTAGAATGTTCTTAGTCCATCAGTGAAGGTCAGTCTGAGAGTAGCTTTATTCATTTATGCAGGTAAATATGTATGTATATTTGGAGGAAAGAGTGACAGATTGTGTTTTCAGGCAATGTGTGCTGCTGTTTAAAAAATGTTGTGTAAAAAAATACAGTAGGATTATTAAACCATTATTTTAGCAGGTCATTCCCTTGAGGTTAAAATGTAATCTTTTAAAAAGACCTGGCCAAAATGGCAGCATAAATCTTAATGACAATGAGCAAACAAAACAAGAGTCAAAAATAAAATAAATAAATAAATAAATTAAATAACTGTACATTGGGCAGTGGATGAAAAGGGCCTTATTTTCAAGCTCAGTCCATGGTTTAGGAACTACATTTAATGCATCATTTTAGAAATGAAAATTACCACATCTGTTGATCCCTAAAAATAAAATAATAGGGAAAAATTAAATATGAATATGAAAAATATAAAATGTAATTCATTTAGCAAATAAAATAACCACTGCAGCCAGTGTCAAACTCGAAAACCAGATTGATCCAATTCATAAACCAGCCAAGGGTGGGCCTGCGTGGGCCGTTCCCTCCTATTTATACTAACCTTTAATGACAGTAGAGCAAAGTAAACGTCTCGGTTACGTATGTAACCTCCGTTCCCTGATGGAGGGAACGAGACTTCGTGTCGAAGAAGCGACACTAGGGGTCTCTATTGAGTGCCGAATATGCCTCTGATCTATGAAAAAAGGCCAATGAGAAGTTGGGAAACAGTATTTGTATACCCCGCTCCTGGACATACGGGTATAAAGGCGAGGAAATACTACAAGTTAATTCAGGATTTTTCCGAGGAGCTGGAAATGGTCCGGCCACTGCAGTGGATCGGCTCAGCAATGTGGACGGGAGGACACGGCGTCTCGTTCCTTCCATCTGGGAATGGAGGTTACATACGTAACCGAGACGTTCCCCGTTTGTCACTCACTTCGACGTCATGTCGAAGAAGCGACACTAGGGGTCCACTTTAAATCATGTACGTGTACTGCTGACACAGGAGCGGGCAAGTATTTCACGTGCACAAGCGACCAACTGTGTTTCAGACTGCACATACCCTTCCCTAATGCCCTAAAAAAGTCGCCAGAATCCTTCTGGTTACCCTAGAGGGGAACAAGGCGACGCTTGCCATCCTGGGAAAGTGCCAAGCCTGGCTGGGCCTCTTTTCTCTCTATGTTTCTCGGCATAGAGCAAGAGCAGCCGGGGCCCTTACCGCATCGTGGGAAGGGGGTCTTACCCAGTTTCCTATTCTTTCAGGGGGAAAAGACCCTGCGGAGGCCACACCTGCCCGAAAAGGGGAGGTAAGGTGGCGAAATACATCACATGGCCTCTTTGGTCACATGTGGGAAAGAATGGCGCGGTGGTAGATCGAGGAGGGGGAGTTGCTACGACACAGCGCCCGGAGGGCAGCGAAAACTGACTAAGGGAGATGCAGGTCAGCTCGTAAGGTGACCGTACCGTGGAAATACACACAGGAGGAGTCCGCGTAGGAGGCCTGACCTGTGAAGCACCTATTCCAGTACAAGTGTCGCTAACAGAGAACGCTTGCAGGTTCCCGACCCTCTTGATGGAAGCGAGCGCGATCAGCAGGGCCGTTGTGGCAGTGGGGGCGTGGTCAAGCGCCCGTCCGGAGAGGGAAAGCGGTAAGGGCGCTTGCACCTGAGCTAAATTATGTCTAACACCTGTCTCTGATTTCAGTGAGCACGGGGAGACCGGCATAAAAGAGCTTCACGACCTCCAAGAGAACTAGCCAGTCCAGTGTTGGCAATACCGAGAGAGAGCGAGACCGCAAATTGTTATATGTAAAAGTCTGTATGTTAGTGGAGTCTACGTTTATCGTCTACCCCTTTGTGTGTTCATAATTTGGAATTAAAACCCTTACCTCTGAGTCGATCCCCGTTCCCATGTCCTCCTTCCCGTCCTGTGAACCCAAACTGTGTTACTACCGTCTTTTAGAGAGAGGGCCCTGAGCCAACTGATTCTAGTGGCTCGAAGGGGGATCTCTGAAGACCGGTGAGGACCACCGAGAGATCCCTTGGCTGGGAGGGATTTAACCTCCGGCGACTCTTAGGAACCTGATATTTCAGTCATGCTTACCCAGAGACTTGCTGTCTACTGGGTCGTGGTGAGCTGCGATAGCGGCAACATACACCTTCAAGGTGGATGGGGACTGCCTCCCTTCCTACTTCTCCTATAGGAACAAGAGCACTGACCTAACTGCGCACCTCTGTGGGTCTTCAGCCCGGGAAGAACACCAATTCGTGAACACACGCCATTTCAGGGCATAAAGTTGCCTGGTAGAGGGGGCTCTGGCTCGGTTGATCATGGCTTCGACCAGCTAGATCTTCCATGTCCTGTCCAGGGGCCAGACGTGGAGGTTCCAAAGGTCTGGGTGCGGATGCTAGAGCGTGCCCCGTAACTGAGAAAGAAGGTCTTTCCTCAGGGGAATTCACAGGAAGGGGCTGTCGCGAGGAGTACGAGGTCCGAGAACCAGGCCCGGGTGGGCCAATAAGGAGCCACAAGAGTGAATTGTTCCTCGTCCTCACTTACCTTGCACAGCACCTATGCAAGAAGGCTCACTGGGGGAAATGCGCAGCCCCGCCGGCCAGCTGTGTGCCAGTGTGTCTGCCCCGAGGGGAGCCTCTGAGTGGGCATACCAGAACGGGCAGTGGGAGGTCTCTTGGGAGGCAAACAGGTCTACCTGGGCCTTGCCGAACCATTCCCAAATCAGCTGGAATGGCTGGGGGTGAAGCCTCCACTCTCCGCGGGGCAAGTGTTGTTGTGACAGCATGTCCACTATCACATTGAGGTTGCCAGGGATGTGAGTGGTGACTTGAATCGCTGCTGGCTCCAAAGGAGGAGACGATGGGCGAGTCGTGACATGTGGCGGGAGCATACGCCGACTTGGCGATTTATGTACGCCACCGCAGTGGAGCTGTCTGACCTGATCAGGATATGTTTGTCTTGAACTAATGGGAGAAACTTCCACAGGGCAAAGAAAACAGTCAACAACTCCAGGCAGTTGATGTGCCAGCACAGCGGGGCCCCTTTCCAACGGCCTGCTACTGCATGCCCGTTGCAAACGGCGCCCTAACCCAATCTGGAGGCATTGGTCGTGACCAAGACGCGTCGGGACACCTGCTGCAAGGGTACACCTGCCCGTAGAAAACAGAGGTCTGTCCAGGGATTGAGTGTTTGGCGGCAGGCGAGGGTGATCGTCACACTGTGCGTGCCACAGCACCATGCTCGTCTCGGGACTCGAGTCTGAAGCCAGATCTGAAGTGGTCTCATATGCGTCAACCCCAGTGGTTCGTCCACCGTGGAGGATGCCATATGCCACAGGAGCCTCTGGGAATGTTTTAAGGGGACCGCTGTGCCCGGCCTGAAAGCGGCGAGGCACCTCATCACTGACTGTGCATGCTCGTTGATGAGACGTGCTGACATTGAGTCAAACTCCATGCTGAGAAAAGAGATGATCTGTACTGGAGTAAGCTTGCTCTTTTCCCAGTTGACCTGAAGCCCCAAACGGATGAGGTGCTTGAGCACCTGGTCTCTGTGAGTGCATAGTAACTCTCGTGAGTGAGCCAGAATGAGCCAGTCGTCGAGGTAATCAAGTATGCGGATGCCGGCTTCTCGGAGTGGGGCAAGAGCTGCCTCTGCAACTTTCGTGAAGACGCGAGGGGACAGAGACATGCCGAAGGGGAGGACTTATACTGATACGCCTGGCTATCGAACACGAACCGCAGAAAGGGGCGGTGTCGAGGCAAAATTGAGACATGGAAGTACGCGTCCTTCAGGTCTACCGCTGCGGACCAATCTAGATGTCGAACGCAGATTAAAATGTGTTTCTGCGTGAGCATTTTGAATGGGAGTTTGTACAACGCTTGGTTGAATACTCGCAAGTCCAAGATCGGTCGTAAGCCGTCACCTTTCTTGGGTATGATGAATTAAGGGCTGTAGAGACCCTTCTTCATCTCGGTTGGAGGGACAGGCTCTATCACGTCTTTGTTAGTAAGAGAGTAGCGATTTCCGCGCGCAGGGACTTGGCATGTTCGCCGTGTACTTCGGAGAAGCGGACGCCCGTGAAGGGGGGCGGAAGCCTGGCAAACTGAATTGCATAACTGAGTCGGATGGTCCGGGCCAGCCAGCGAGACAGGTTAGGAAGTGAGAGCCACGTGTCCAAACTCCTCGCTAGGGGCACCAAGGGGACGATTATTTTTGACATACATCGCAGCGGGGCGGAGCAGGTAAGGTGGTGTTGAGAGGCGGTGACGTGTCCCGAGGCTTTGGTGCTGAGAAAAGACTCAAAGCAATTACCTTGCTCCGCAAACCCGGCAGGGGGCGGGTTAGCGACTGAGGAGGAGTTCCAGGGTAGGCGTCCTCTAGACTCGTCAGAACCGGCCGGCCGGGGAACAGTCGTGGGGGCTGGATGCGGGTGGTCCGCGTCCAGGATGCCGGGACTGTTGAGATCTGGCGGCAGAGTGCCGTGAGAACGGCATTTGGCCTCTGTCTGCTTCACCGCTGAGGACTGCTGGGCAGAGTCGTCAACGGCGCTGCCGAACGGATGGAGCTGGGAGATGGGGGTGTCGGAGAAGGTGTGCCTTGTCTACCTCCCACATTTCAACCAGGTCCGGTCCATAGATTGCGTTTCTGGACCACAAGGGTGGCCATCGCCTGTTCGAGTGTCGGCGCTTCTGACCTCCGTGGCCCAGGGGTGCGGTTGGTCATCCAGCGCAGTTCCTGCAGCACATCAAGAACAGGACTACACAAGTGCAAGTTTTGAAGCGCCTTGGCCTGGTGTTGGGCCGTGGTGTGCATGGCGGATGTGGTCTGGGACCGCTCCACCGCGAGGGTATTGAGAGCGGAGGAGCGAGGAAGCCGCGGCTTACTCAACTCGTCATGCACGTCCGTGAAGAAAGGAACCGGGGGGGTGGGGGGTGGCGCAGCTGTGAGTGGCGCACATGCCTGCGGGACCAATCAAGTAGCCCGGGAAAGCATAGCGGACCTCAGCATCAGCTCAGTCATCAGCATCAGACACCTCTGTAACGCTCTGCAAAGCTGTGATGTCATCCAATTCAGAAGCAAGCAAGCGTGCCGGGGAGGCGGGTGGTTCGAGGGGGTTTACCCAGCGAAATGCAACCCGTCATTATCCACAAACCGCCTTCATCGCCCGCGGCACCTGCCCCAATCCCGTAGGAAAGAGGCGAGGCTCAGGGGGGCGGCTGAAGTGGCTTTCTCTCATGATAAAAGAGGGGGTTTACCCGGCGAACAGATCCCGTCATTATCCACAAACCGCCTTCATCGCCTGTTGCGCCTGCCCCAATCCTGTAGGAAGGAGGCGAGGTGCGGGGGGCGGCTGAAGTGGCTTTCTCTCATGACAAAAGAAAGCCGCAACCGCAATGTTGCCATGGCTATGTTCTTGCACTGAGAACATGAACTATTCATAAAACGCTGCCTGCGTGTGATCGCAGCCCAGGCATGTGAGGCAGCTTTTATGACCGTGAGAGGTGGGGAGAAATCACCGCATCCAGAAACTACACAGGGGCAGAAATGGCATCTTTATAAAGACGCGTCCTGAAAAGGATGTTCAACGCCGCTGTGTAATGCTCTTTCAGAGAAATAAACTCTTTTACAGAGAAAATCACTCTTTCAATATAACTCTTTCAATTCTCTGCGATGTCGAAGCGCCCAGGGGCAAACTGCACAGCCGTGCAGAGAAGGAGAAAGCCACTGAAGTGCGCCGTAAATCCAACAGCAAACAGAGCGTCAGAGGAACAGAAGCAGGAATCTGGTGTGTGTGACTCGCAGCTGGCTGCATACACGACCATCGGCTCCGAAGAAAATTTTTGAATGAACTTGTAGTGTTTCCTCGCCTTTATGTCTGGGGGCGGGGTATGCAAATACTGTCTGCCAACTTCTCATTGGCCTTTTTTCATAGATCAGAGGCATATTTGGTGCTCAAGAGAGACCCCTAGTGTCGCTTCTTCGACACGACGTCGAAGTGAGCGACAGATGGGGAACTGTGATAGGAAAAAATTACCAAAGAATTTATCCATTCTATGATTCAAATATCCATTCTGTTTAAAACATTTTCGAAAATTTCTAGGGTAAATTCCGATATAATAATACATTTCTGTTCTCAGCCACAAGGCCTCCTAACATTCCATATTTCACACATATAAAATAAAAAATAAATAAATAAAATATGTCTGAATGTAGGCTACTCAAACACAAATATCAAAAATCAAATCAAAATCAAATCACTTTATTGTCACACTACTGAGTACACGAGTGCAACAGTAGGTGAAAGTCTTGTGTGCAGTTCCGAGCAACATTGCAGTAATGACAGTGACGAGACATAAACCACTTTACAATAACAACATATTTACACAACACAATTTACATAACAAATGTACACATACTTACACAACAATTTACATATCAAATGTACACAATACACACAATGTAGAATACACATACACTAGATAAGGGTATAAATATATATATACACTAACTGAATTGGGAGCGAGAATATATTTGACAGAATGAAGATTAATAAAGTGCAGTGCTGATTGTAGATCGTGAGAGATCATGTGTTCAAAAGTCTTATTGCTTGTGGGAAGAAGCTGTCATGTAGTCGGGTGGTGCGGGTCCTGATGCTGCGATACCGCCTGCCTGATGGTAGCAGTGAGAGCAGCCCATGACTCGGGTGGCTGGAGTATTATTGATGATTGTATTGAATTGTATTGTATTGAATATTGATGATTGATCTTGTAATATTCTTAAAGTAGACAAACTTTAGAAGCTGCATGTCCTAAATACACTCCTGGATACAATTACTTCATCGCTAAATTTTTTTTAAATTTTTTTATACAATTCAATACAAAAAAAAACTTTACAGATCTCATGCAATCGATAATTTCTCTTAGTCCACCCACCAAAACGTTTCTGCTTACACTACTGTCATGAACAAATCATTCAGTCAACCACAGCTCAGGATAATCACAGACTGATAATCAGTCTGTTCCTCACACAAAGGAATACACTTTTATGGTGCTTTTTTGGTGTATTTATTTTCAAGACTCAGTCACAATGGACTGTCACTGTATGAAGAGAGCCACGTAAAGACTCAAAAATTCTCCTTTTGTATTCCACAGAAAAAAACAACAGCATACGTGTTTGGAAAGACAGAAGGGTAAGTAAATAATGATGTATTATTTTTCTTTTTTTGTGTGTGTGGGGGAGAACCAATCCTAAGGCAGCTATCGGCCTAAATAAAGGCTCAACATAAAAACAACAGAGATATAACAGAGTTTCCTAAAAGATCTAACTTTATTCACCAGGAAACTGACCCTAGAGCAGCTCTCACACATGTTTAATGAGTGGATGCTAATGGAGAGGGGTATAGCTGCTGGCATTGCTACAAAAAAAGGGCGTGAGCTCCAAATTGCCGTTGAAGATATAGGGAGCCCCAAACCTAACTCTTTCCCTAACCTAACTGTGAGTGGAAGTGATGCCCCCTTTTGGTGTTGGCACAACACCCTTTTGGAGATTCCGCTACCATTTGGAGGTCTCTGGCCTGCAGCTATACCTACTTGTGCCGATGAAGTACTTACAGTCATGAGGGATCTGGATGTATGCGTGTGTTTGTCCTGAACAGAGAACGAGCAGCAGCAGGTGAAAAAGTGTTCTGCTCTGCCATCTACCAGCCACTGCCTGACACTGCGTTTCACACATTCTGCATCAAACCAGCGGCATAAACACTGCCTGGAGCGTGTCTTGAGATGAGGGGCACGGCCGACACCCTTCTGCTGTCCTGCAGGAGACACACGAGAGGAGGGAGGCGTAGTGAACCCTATAAGAAGGAGAAAGAATACAAAGAATAAAAACAGAGGAAAAACATCAGGACAACATAAAACAATAGATAATCCACAAGCCAATAAAGGAATACATTTTTAATCTGTACTTTTTTTTATGCAATCTCTATGTGGCTTTATTCAGATGAGCAGCACATTTTAATATATTATTTCACATGACTAAATCAAACTGACTACATTACGTAAGTCATTTCTAAGGCTCAAATCAGGGAGACACATCTTTATGGTAGCAATTGAACATGTTCAGTGTAGCAGGGAAATGGGAAAGGGCAAACAAAGACAAAATCTCATTAAGCATTCATTAATTCACTCATGCACTCATTAATCCTAACAACATCAATCCATGAACATGCATTTCCATCAAGATCAATAAACATGCAGATCCTGATTCAGAAACCAGAATGAACACTTAAATACATAAGAGGAGACAAAAGAAGCAATGAATAGGACGTTACATCACACACACACACGTACACACACACGTGCTCACACACACACACACACACACACACACACACACACACACACACACACACACTCTCAGACACACTCACATACGTGCACACATACTCACTAATACACACTGTGATGAAGACGATCCCACCAGCTCGCCTTCGTGGAGAAATTTGAGTCCGTGTAAGGATGTAAATGGATGGCGCACTCGCAGAAGCACTTTGTGCAAGGTGGAATTTATTTACAGTGCCAATAAGAAGACCGTCCACAGTGAAGTAAATATACTGGTGCACACAAAAAGAAAAGAAAATATCCCTAAAAGTACTACAATAACAAAATAAAGACAAAAACTCTTTAAAATAAAACGTATCTACAGTACACAAAGGTTTTTGGTTTGCTTTGAGGCACCACAGTTGCACTCTCGCTTCCGACTTGGTTAACAAGTCCTGACATCAGGTTTGGCTTTGTTTAAATAGGCAAAACCCCGCCCCTTCTTGGGCCACACCACTTCCAGGAACATATAACAGTTAATACACATACAAATACTTCATCTATTTGATTATCCATAATAATCCGTCATAATTAATTCCCCAATATATATATATATATATAATAGACACCTAACACATTCACACATAATACACTTAACACATATTTTTCCATTTGATTACACACATGAACACCTATTCACAAAAGACAATGGTTTCGTCAGCTTCCGGTTTCGATGTGCCGGCGCGACCCGGCCGTGACGTCATAAGCGGCCGCCGCTCGCTCGTTCGGTTTGGCCGGCGTAACTTCTGAAGACTGACTACGCCCACACAGACAAACAACACGGTTGAGACAACAAGACAGTGCAGTGTAAGTGTATGAAATGACCGGGACATTTATATGGAAGGGAGAGTGGAGAAATGGAGAAATGTCCATGTGCTATCAGCATCGCGTGTGCACCCGCTCCGATGATAGCGGCAAGGCAGGGAGAATCGACGTGGATGAATGAGGTCAGTATGTATGTATGTATGTATGCCAGGCTGCTTCCCCAGCGGTGGCAGCTAATGTGACTTTATCACATCACCTTCCCCCTCTCCTAGCCGCGTACTGGCCGGAAACCTGGACAGGTAGTCGGCTACCACGTTGAGTCTGCCCGGTCTGTGCCGTATCTTGAAGCAGTACGGCTGCAGAGCGAGGTACCACCGTGTGACTCTGGCATTGTGGTCCTTCATGGACTGAATCCAGGTTAGGGCCCGGTGGTCGGTTTCTAGATCGAACTCTCGACCAAGGAGGTAGTAACGCAAGCTGTCCAGGGACCACTTGATGGCGAGACCTTCCTTCTCTACCGCCGAATATCTAGTTTCCCTAGCCAGTAGCTTACGGCTGAGGTAAACAACTGGTCTCTCTTCTCCAGCACTTCCCTGGGCAAGGACCGCACCAATCCCCGTTGCGGACGCGTCTACTTGCACCAGGAACCTCTGAGAAAAGTCTGGACTCTGCAGGACTGGGCTGGAGCACATCTTGTCTTTTAGTGTAGTGAAAGCTGTCTCGCAGTCATCGGTCCATGGAATAGGGTTCTTCACCGGTTTTGACAACAGGTTGGTCAGGGGGACCGCAATGGAGGCAAAATTTGGTACAAATCTCCTGTACCAGCCCACCAGTCCTAGGAATGACCTCACTTCTTTCTTGGTCTTTGGTTGTGGGCTCCTTCGGATTACCTCCACTTTGTCAATCTGTGGTCTCAGTTGTCCGTTGCCCAGGTGATACCCAAGGTAGTTTGCCTCTTGCTTTGCCCACTCGCATTTTGAAATGTTTAATGTCAATCCTGCTTCCTCTATCCTCTTTAGGGTTTGTTGCAGGTGGTGAAGATGCTCTGCCCAAGAGTTGCTATGGATTACCACGTCATCCAGGTATGCTGCAGACCAGTCTTCACAGTCTTGGAGGACTCGGTCCATCAGCCTTTGGAATGTGGCGGGTGCCCCGTGCAGGCCAAAAGGAAGGACTGTGAATTGATATAGTCCTAGTGGTGTTCGGAATGCGGAGTATGGTCTGGACTGAGGGTTGAGGGGTACCTGCCAGTATCCCTTACACAGGTCTAACGTGGTAATGTACTGGGCTCTTCCAATTTTCTCTAGCAGATCATCTATTCTTGGCATGGGGTATGCATGGAATTTAGATTGGGCGTTGAGCTTGCGGAAGTCAATGCAGACCCGCAGGGATCCGTCCATCTTGGGTATAATCACCATCGGGCTGCTCCATTCGCTCGATGAAGGTTCTATCACTCGTAGCTCCTTCATCATCTTGATCTCTTCCTTTAAGGGTTCCACCAGCCTCTCAGGCACCCGGTAAGGACGTTGGCGTGATGGTGTTGGATCGGAAAGGTGGATGGTATGTTGGGTTAGCTCCGTCCATCCAGGCATCTGACGGAACAAAGCGGGAAACTGGTTCAGGAGGTGCTGCAGCTCTTTCCTCTTGGAGTCTTCTAGGTGCGATAGATTCACCACAGACGGCTGCCTCCTTGCATCCTCTGATTCCTCTTCCACCTCCACCTTCCTCACCAGAAGAGATGTTTTGGGTCCCTTACCGGGTGGCTCCTTCCACTCCTTCAGCAAGTTCACGTGGTAGGTCTGCCTGGTCTTGCCCTTGTCCGGATGATGAACTTCATATGTGACTGGCCCCATCTTGCATACAATGCTGTATGGTCCTTGCCATTTAGCCAGTAGCTTGCTCGTCGAAGTTGGCAACAGGAGTAATACCTTCTGCCCCGGTTGGAATTGTCGTAGCCTGGCGTGTTGGTCATACCATATTTTCTGTGCTCGTTGTTTTTCTTGTAGGTTCTCTTTGGCTTGTTCTCTGTACTGCTCCAGACGATCTCGCATCTCTAGAACATACTGTACGATCCCGCCTTTCTCCTCCATCTTGGAGGCAGGTTCCTCCTCCCAGCCTTTCTTCAGCAGGTCCAGGGGTCCTTGTACCTGCCATCCGTAGAGGAGCTCAAACGGTGAGAATCCCGTTGAGGCTTGGGGTACCTCTCGGTAGGCAAAGAGAACAAACGGTAGCCACTTGTCCCAGTCTCGTCCTGTGTCTGCAACGAACTTCCGCAACATGTTCTTGAGGGTTTGGTTGAACCTCTCCACTAGACCGTCTGTCTGAGGGTGGTATGGAGTTGTTCGGATGGTTTTTATGCCCAACTGCTTGTTCAGCTGCCCCATCAGTCGTGAGGTAAAGTTCGTACCCTGGTCTGTCAGGATCTCCTCAGGTATGCCGACTCTGGAGAAGAGTTGAACCAGGGCATGGATGATCTTTGTTGCGGTTATAGAACGGAGTGGGAAGGCCTCAGGATACCTTGTGGCATAGTCGTTGACTACCAGGATGTAGCGATGTCCGGCACTGCTCTTTTCCAATGGTCCCACAATGTCCATGGCGATCCGCCTAAAAGGTGCAGAGATGACAGAAGGGGTTGCAGGGGTGCTCTGCCCCGCTGGGACACAGCACTTGTCTTTTGGCAGATAGCACATGTGTTGCAGTGCGTTTTTACATCAGTGTATAGTGTGGGCCAGTAAAACCGTGAGCTAATACGTGCATATGTTTTCTGTTGACCCAGGTGGCCAGCCCATGGAACAGTGTGTGCAAGGTGCAGAACAAGATGATGACAACAAAATGGTACAATCAGACGAGTCACATCATTCGTTCGCACATACAACACACCATTCACCACTACATATTCTTCTTTGCACAGATTCAAATTCTTTCCACACTCAGCTTTGACAAATAAGGGTTTTAAAGTTTCATCTTCCCTTTGGAGTTGTGCTATGTTCCCTGGGACCTTCCAGCCATTAACTTCAAGGCCCTCCACCGAGGCTTCAGAGGCTGGGGTACCCAGGTACTTTGCAAGTCGCCTTTGGCGCCGTGACTTTTTAGGGCCTTTAGTCCCGCCCTGCAACAGACTACCATCCAAGTCTGGCAGTGGCTGCAGACCTGCCCTGGTTTGAGCTTGAGTAAGAGCAGGACATGACAAACTAACAGTGGCAAAAGAAGGTTCAGAGTCCTTGATGGTGGGTTGCAAGAGTTCATATAACACTGGCAAGTCTCTTCCTAGAATCATATCAGCTGGTAAATTGTCCACTATGGCAACATTAAGCAAGTACATTTGTTCCTGTCCCTCTACCATTATCTCAGCGCGTGGATACTGCTTTACATCCCCATGCACGCATTGAACAGAGGTAGTGTTCACATAATTAACATTATTTACAAAGCATGATTTCAACATTGACAGAGAACTTCCAGTGTCCAAGAGCGCTTTTAGGGCATGTCCATTAGCAGTCACATCATATACACTCTGACCCTCCCCCACAGAGTCAAAATCACAGTCCCCTTCTCTAGGTACATAACAAAAGCTCGTAAGCTTCGCTTTGCGAGCGGGACACACAGCTGCCTTGTGGCCCGGCTGTTGTCAGTAAAAGCAAAGCAAGTCTTTGGCCGTTGACTTTGGACCTTGTACCTGGTCAGCTAGTCCAACCCGACCCCTTTCAGACCCCGTGTTATAGGAAACACCACGTACAGTGCCTTTGAGTGGTTGAGTACGAAGACCGCCGCGATGAGCATTCAGGTACTGCTGAGCCAACTTTGCTGCCTCCAGTCCTGACCTCGGCTCGTGCTCTCTCACCCAGGTGCGTGCGTCATAGGGTAGCACCCGAAGAAGCTGCTCCAGGATGATGGCCTCTCCGATCTCCTCTTTGGAGTGCTCCTCCGGTCGCACCCACCGCTTGTACAGATTCTTTAGCCGGTGGTAAGTCTCTGTTGGCGACTCTGTCGCTGGGACTGTAGACGATCGGAAGCGCTGGCGGTAGGTCTCTGGAGAGATATTGAACTTCTCCAGCAGTGCTTCCCTCAGATCAGTGTAGACCTCAGCCTGCTCCTCGTCCATAGCCAGGTATGCTTCCAATGCTCGCCCTGTCAGCAACGGGACCAGACGGTAGCTCCACTCCTCCTCAGGCCACCTCCAGGTCCTGGCCAGACGCTCGAACCGCCGAAGATAATTCTCCAAGTCTTCCCCCTCCTGGAAGCTTGGCATTTTCGGATCAGCCCACTGCCTTGGCTCTCTCGGTGCCGCTACATTCCTGGAGTCTTGGAAATAGGCTGGGCTGTGTCTTGTGGATACTTTCGGTGCTGGTGTTGGTAGCTCCATTCGTTCGCTCTCCCCGTCAAGTGAGGTCTCAGCTGGACGAATCGACTGCACGATGGACTTACGAAGACCTCGGAGCTCCTGCAGATACCGCTCCTCTCTCTGCTCTTGAGTGTCGAGAAATCGGCGCATTAGGGAAACCATACCTTCGCCAGCTGTAGCGTCAGAAGTGATTGACTTGGTTGGTTGTAGACTGGACTTTGGTGAGATTGTGGGAAGACTCGTGGCTCCCTCCTCATCCTCCGTATTCTCACCAGAATTCCAGGTCTCCTCCTCCTCTACCGCTGCCTTCGCTGTGGATCGTAAACCCGCCCTGGGTTTTCTACCTCTCGGCGCTTTCCTGCGAGTCGACATCCCACCGCTGCCACCACTTGTGATGAAGACGAGCCCACCAGCTCGCCTTCGGGGAGAAATTTGAGTCCGTGTAAGGATGTAAATGGATGGCGCACTCGCAGAAGCACTTTGTGCAAGGTGGAATTTATTTACAGTGCCAATAAGAAGACCGTCCACAGTGAAGTAAATATACTGGTGCACACAAAAAGAAAAGAAAATATCCCTAAAAGTACTACAATAACAAAATAAAGACAAAAACTCTTTAAAATAAAACGTATCTACAGTACACAAAGGTTTTTGGTTTGCTTTGAGGCACCACAGTTGCACTCTCACTTCTGACTTGGTTAACAAGTCCTGACATCAGGTTTGGCTTTGTTTAAATAGGCAAAACCCCGCCCCTTCTTGGGCCACACCACTTCCAGGAACATATAACAGTTAATACACATACAAATACTTCATCTATTTGATTATCCATAATAATCCGTCATAATTAATTCCCCAATATATATATATATATATATATATATATATATATATATATATATATATATAATAAACACCTATCACATTCACACATAATACACTTAACACATATTTTTCCATTTGATTACACACATGAACACCTATTCACAAAATACAACTCTTCTTCTCGTTTGGCACTCAGTGAAGGCGGTCGCATTTTCTCTCCCTCTCCCTCCCCTGACCTCCCTGCTTTGCTCTCTCGTCACGTCTAGTCAACTGTCTTGTACTTTTGAGAGACTCTCACAGCACTGCTCTCCAAACTAAGAAACTATTATGGATTTGATCAACTGGTCTCTCAACGCAATTGACACCATCTTCTCGAAGAGAAGCTTGGGTTCGGGGGAACCTAACTGTCCTGACGGAACGTTTGCAGCTGGCTACACGATGGACGCGTGGGAGAGGTGGCGGGTCGTGTGTCTGGCGGTTCTTTCCGTGGAGGACGTTGAAGATATCTACATATTCGGAACCATGATAACAGGTCTTCTGCTGATTGGATTAGGCATTGCCCTGGGTTATCGAAGAATTAAGAAGACGGAGACAGCTGTCCAAAGCCTCACAAGGCTGCCCGTCATGATTGAGGCGGTGGGCAGAGTTGTCAGCACTCAGACTCTCAATATGGATAACATCATGAAGGAGCTTACAGCTTTGCAAGGCAAATGGATCGTTTAAGAGACCAAAATGGACATGAAGAATAGCCTGAGAAATTGCAGCTATTCGCCCCAAGACAAAACATCTCAATCTTATCTGTTTCGGCACCCAGCAACCAGCACTGGCCTTGGCCAAGGCCGCTGATGGATCAACAACTCCCCTGGTTAGAGCACTGCAATGAGCCGCTCTCGCATTCCCTCCCCCCTCCCAAAACACCCTGGGATTGTGACCTTCTGGCGAATCTCTGGGCTCACACACACACAAGACTTTACACAAATACAGATATGCATCCGACCCACACCCCATCCCACGCCTTCGCCGCTTCGTACCCCCCAGTCTGACAGGCGGGTCTGTGACCAGCGCCGAGAATGGCTGCAGGACCAGATGGCTGTCTGTCAGTTCTGGGCTACCTCCATCCCCCACTCCCCTACCCTGTTGCAAGTTTTTGTTATGTTGTAGATGTACTGATTATGTGCTAAGTGTTGCTGAGATGTTTTTTCCTGTTCCCATACTGTAATCCTAACAGGAGCATAGTCTGGGGGTTGCTTTTTTATCTCACCTTTCCCCATGTAATGCTGTATATCTTCTCAATTCCCTGTCTTCCTGCCCTGTCTACCCCGTTGTCATATTGTATGTTTGTATGGGCAGGATGATGGCCAATTTCACTGGTTACTTTTACTTGTGACTATGTGACAATAAAGGGTTACTACTACTACAATGGTTTCGTCAGCTTCCGGTTTCGATGTGCCGGCGCGATCCGGCCGTGACGTCATAAGCGGCCGCCGCTCGTTCGTTCGGTTTGGCTGGCGTAACTTCTGAAGACTGACTACGCCCACACAGACAAACAACACGGTTGAGACAACAAGACAGTGCAGTGTAAGTGTATGAAATGACTGGGACATTTATATGGAAGGGAGAGTGGAGAAATGGAGAAATGTCCATGTGCTATCAGCATCGCGTGTGCACCCGCTCCGATGATGGCGGCAAAGGCAGGGAGAATCGACGTGGATGAATGAGGTCAGTATGTATGTATGTATGTATGCCAGTGCTGCTTCCCCAGCGGTGGCAGCTAATGTGACTTTATCACACACACACACTCACAGACAAGCACACGCACACACACACACACACACACACACACACCTACACACTCCCAGACACACTCACACACATGCACACACACTCACTAATACACACACACTCACACACACACACACACTCACACACAAAATCATCTCTGGTCTTTTAGAGGCAAAGACTGCAGATCTGAAATTAACATCTACGATCAGATACTTAGCAAACAGCAATAATGCTTCTGTGCTCGACTTCTCTGAACAAAACTAACAATGACAAAATACATTTGAACAATAAGATATTTACTACACTGCAGAAAATTATATCTTACTATATTTTGTCTTGTTTTCCAGTAAAATATCTTAAAATGTACTTAATTTTTCCAAGCAAAATGACAAGATATTTTTTTCTTGTAATCTAATAAAATGTCGAATTTTTTTTTAAAGAAAAATTTGTCAAAGCGGGAAGAAAAAAACTTCAAAATGAAAACATTATTTTTACCCCACTAAATGTTGTTAGATTTCTCTGAAAATGAGACTTACGTTATACAGTATTTTATGTTATTCTGCTCTGCTTTCTGTGCTCTGATTTGTTTTATTTGTCAAACATACCGAAGACCAGAGTTTGTAAACCTCAAATGAGATTCACCAAAAGTACTTCTACAATTAAAATGTATAAATAAATAATAATAAAGAATAAAGGTTAAAATAATATAACACATATTCATATAATATAATATAATATAACATAATATAATATAATACAATACAATATAATATAATAACGTATACACATTCAGGTAAATTGTGCCTATTGTTGTTGAAAAGTGGCCCAATTTACTTCACCTTAATGCATTATATACACTGGCAAGGGTGTTTAAATTACGTACATGAACAGCTGGGGTAAACAGTGGTGGACTGAACATGACAGCTGTGTCTCTTGCCCCCACCCCAAATCCCATAATTACCCTCATGTCCCCTGTTCCCCATCCCACCCCCCATTCCCATTGTTGTCAATTCCCAATCCACAAATGTGCTTGTGTTGTCAATTAACATTTTTGAGTCACACACACACACACACACACACACACACACACACACACACACACACACACACACACACACACACACACACACACACACACACACACGTGCACACACACACACACACACACACACACACGGATACAACACACACTCACACCTCATCAGTATGGAGAGGAGTTAAATGGTTAATGAACTGCAGGTTGAGTCATTGTGCCAGATCTCTGCACACATATGCATTTGTTTTTGTATCTTGGTGGGGACTTTCCATTGACTTCTATTGTTTTTATACCAATTATATTTTCTATCCACTAACCCTACACTTACCCCTAAACCTAACCCTTATAGAAACCTTTTTCACAGAATGTTTTTTAGAAATTAAAAACAAAATACAACAAAATGTTATTAATGAGAGAGTGCAACAAAAATCCATCTTCCAAACCATGCCTACTTTACCCAAATACACTTTGATAAACCTATAATAATGATTTATATTTTAGAGCTGACGGGACGGATTTCAAGTAAAATTGCACACATACGCCATTCGCCCAAGTGGGCTGATATTATATCTATGCACAGAGAAAATAAGATCCGGCTAATGTAGCGCGTGTATTGTTTGGGAGTAGCTAAAGCTGAAAGTTTGTTGTCACAGCGAACAAGAAAAATGTACCATGCATTCAAAATAGCAAACCTCCAGGGAATCACTTTGTAAAAATAAAGAAACCTCAAACAGATCAGAGACTATAAGCAAAAAGTGAAAGCGACAGAGTCCGTAATAAAACCCGAATCAACATCGGCTTGGCTTTTCAGAGGTGGCAACAACTCTGACATCTGAAAGGATTTAAAAGCGACACAGAGATGGCTTTTTTATTATTCAACAGGTAAGATATTTTATTGATATGTGTGACTCAACAGGTAAGATATTTTATTGATATGTGTGACTAGGAGGAGGGTGGGGCGAGGCCATGACTACGGGTGGCTCTCTCTCTCAAACTGCTGCATTCCGCTGCACTTATCCCTCTCCTCGGCTGATTATTGGGGGCTGGGCATGCGTAATCAAGGCCAGGCCCCGCCATCCTCCTAATCACAGAATGGCTTATATATAGTTGTGTACTCACACACACACACTCACACACACACACACAGTAAAATAAAATAATTATACTGTAATCGATGCAGAACTTTTCACTTGCTAGCACATGTGTATTTTTCTTTATAACGGCAATAATTTATATAAATAAATTCTTTAGTTATAGGCTTGCCAAGAACATGTGAGTCTTGAAATGATATTGACCACTGGATGGTAACAATGACAATCTATAAATTAGTTACTATTTGGCCAGAATATCCTGCAGTTATAAAAACTTTACAACGTTTGAACTTATCAGACTAGCTATCTTTATTTGAAATGTTAACGGACATTGCCTAACTTTTGTAATGTCATTTATTTAAAAACATCAGTGTTTACAATAAGTCAAAACAACAGCATTTAAGATATGGCACATATTTGCTCAGATTACATGTTTTCAGATATCCGTCTTTTCCTTTCTTTCATTATTTATTTGTAAAGCACGACTTTACCAAAATATTGTCCTTCCACAAGGCGCATGCAGATTTATTTTTTATCGCTAGCGGGATAAAAGTTACATAGTGTAGCTTTAATTAAAACATAATTTAGTATGTTAATTAAGAAGTTGTCCTTGTGGGGACCATTGGCTAGTAAATTTCAGTTTAAACTGTTATTGTGGGGACATTTGGTTTTAAGGCAAACATGCAGAATTGTGAATTAGCCAGCAGTGATGGGTGCAGGAATGTGAGTGTGTGGATGCTTCTGCAGCATGTCTTCATCAGCACATGACAGTGATTGTGTGCATGTGTACAGTGTGTGTGTGTGTGTTTTTGTGAAATATTACAGTTCCCCGTCTGTCGCTCACTTCGACGTCATGTCGACCGGCCGGAAGGTCTTTTTTGCCCTGCGGAAGTTTCTCCTGTTACTTCGAGACAAACATGTCCTGGTCAGGTCAGACAGCACCACTGCGGTAGAGTACATAAACCGCCAAGGCGGCCTACGCTCCAGCCACATGTCACGACTCGCACGTCATCTCCTCCTTTGGAGCCATCAGCGACTCAAGTCTCTCACATCACTCACATCCCCGGCAACCTCAATGTGATAGCGGACGCTTGCCTGGCGGAGAGTGGAGGCTTCACCCCCACTCGGTTCAGCTGATCTGGGAACGGTTCGGGCAAGGCCCAGGAAGACCTGTTTGCCTCCCGAGAGACCTCACACTGCCCACTCTGGTACACCCACTCAGAGGCTCCCCTCAGGGCAGACACACTGGCACACAGCAGGCCGGCGGGGCTGCGCAAGTATGCATTTCCCCCAATAAGCCTTCTTTACAGGTGCTGTGCAAGGTCAGGGAAGACGAGGAACAAGTCACCCTTGTGACTCCTTACAGGCCCACCTGGGCCTGGTTCTTGGACCTCGTACTCCTCGAGACAGCCCCTCCCTGGCAAATTCCCCTGAGGAAGGACCTTCTTTCTTCATGCTCTGGCATCCGCATCCAGACCTTTGGAACCTCCACGTCTGGCCCCAGGACGGGAGGCGGAAGATCTAGCTGGTCTACCACCCACGGTCGTAGCCACGATCAACCAAGCCAGAGCCCCCTCTACCAGGCAACTCTATGCCCTGAAATGGCATCCGTTTGTGAATTGGTGTTCTTCCCAGGCAGAAGACCCACAGAGGTGCGCAGTTAGGTCAGTGCTCCTCTTCCTACGGGAGAGGTTGGAGGGGAGGCTGTCCCCTTCCACCTTGAAGGTGTATATTGCCGCTATCGCAGCTCACCACGACTCAGTAGACGGCAAGTCTCTGGGTAGGCATGACTTAATTATCAGGTTCCTAAGAGGCGCCCGGAGGTTAAATCCCTCCCGGCCAGGCCTGTTCCCCTCCTGGGATCTCTCGGTGGTCCTCGCCGGTCTTCAGAGATCCCCCTTCGAGCCGCTAGAATCAGCTGGACTCAGGGCCCTCTCTCTAAAGACGGCCCTTCTGATCGCGCTCACCTCCATCAAGAGGGTCGGGGACCTGCAAGCGTTCTCTGTTAACGACACTTGCCTGGATTTCGGTCCGGCAGACACATATGTGATCCTAAGACCCTGACCAGGCTACGTGCCCACACCCTTCAGAGACCAGGTAGTGAACCTGCAAGCACTGCCCCAGGAGGAGGCAGACCCAGCCCCCTCACTGTTGTGTCCGGTACGTGCCTACCTGGAACGCACTCAGAGCTTTAGGTGCTCTGAGCAGCTCTTTATCTGCTTTGGGGGACAGCGGAAAGGGAACGCTGTCTTCAAACAGAGGCTTTCCCACTGGGTGGTGGATGCCATCCTTCTCGCCTATCACTACCCCACGTCTCCCTTAGGCAGTTCTTCGCTGCACTCCGGTCGCCGTGTCGTAGCAACTCCCCCCTCCTCGAGGCTGGATCTACCACTGCGCCATTTTTCCCACATGTGACCGAAGAGGCCATGTGATGTATTGCGCCACCTTACCTCCCCTTTTCAGGCAGGTGTGGCCTCCGCAGGGTCTTTTCCACCTGAAAGAATAGGAAACCGGTAAGACCCCCTTCCCACAATGCGGTAAGGGCCCCGGCTGCTCTTGCTCTATGCCGAGAAACAGAGAGAGAATAGAGGTCCAGCCAGGCTTGGCCTGTTCCCAGGTTGGCAAGCATCGCCTTGTTCCCCTCTAGGGTAACCAAAAAGATTCCGCCGACTTTTTTGGGGCATTGGGGAAGGGAACGTGCAGTCTGAAACACAGTTGGTCGCTTGTGCACGTGAAATACCTGCCTGCTCCTGTGTCAGCAGTACATGTACACATATTCGGCGCTCAAGAGAGACCCCTAGTGTCGCTTCTTCGACACGACGTCTCGTTCCCTCCATCAGGCAACGGAGGTTACATACGTAACCGAGACGTTGTTCTTGATTGCTTAAGCACTACAACCAGGCCTTTGAAATCAAAACATAACGCCATTTATCAAAAAGCACACCCAATAAACACTATTCCCCTGTTTTGACACATGAGTCAGATTTGTTGAACTGTCACTGCATATCTCTACATGCAAATCCCTTCATTTCTCATTGCCTACACCATGTGGTCATTTAGAAAGCACTAGCACTCAATATTGTTCATGCAAGACAGCACAGCTTGAGCTCAACTAGCACACAATTACTCAGGTGGAAACACTAAGAGTCAAAATTTATCACACACCAATCAGAACCTTCAATAGATAGATAAAAGGGCTTGAGTCAGTTCACATCCATGTTCGCCTCCTCCAGCCCATGGAAGAAGCCTGACTAGACATTTCAGTTGATGTGTGCCAGGGGTGGATCAGGCAAGCGAGAGGATCTTACCCCCCGATGCCTGGCTAGGGCCAATATAGCATGTGATGTTGACGAGATTCTTTGGCCTGTCCCAGACCAAAGATGGGATGCTGGGGGAGAATACTTTTTTGTTGTTGTTGTTTGGTGTATTGTACTGTACAGTACGTTTAAGGAATAAAAAAGTGCTAATGTATACATTTGTTGTGTCTTTTGTTGTGTTCATCATGTGAAAAGACAGCTTGAGGTGGTGAACCACAAGCAACAACTTATTGCTGTTTTTTTTTTAGTATTTTTTACATTTATCTCACCAGTGTGTAAGACTATGTTGTAGTGTGTGTGTGTTTTTGAGGGCTTGTGTGTCATGTCTGTTGGCAAAGTTTTGTTTTTCAGCAATTTGAAGGGTTTTGAGTGGAGAGCTTCATTTTGATCTGAAAATAGGAAGTTTGGGGAATTGGGTAAGAGGTTATGGATTTGTGTTAAGAGATTCGAGAAAAGGAGGAATAACTTCAAGAAATATGTTTAAGCAATCAAGAAAAACTGTAACCGCTGTGCTGTTGAGAAACATTAATGGATGAAACATTATGGAGGGGATATTTATATGACTCCGCCCAGAGCCTCGGCCACAACCCCTAGACTAGAGAACCTCTGAAAACAGACAGAGTGATAAAACTTAAGTGACATCAATGGCTTCTGATTCTATGAGCAAACTGATTCACACTGAACTCATCTTCTTTTTTGATCACACTCTAAAACAGTTCCCCATCTGTCGCTCACTTCGACGTCGTGTTGAAGAAGCGACACTAGGGGTCTCTCTTGAGCGCCGAAAGATACCTTCTTTCTATGAAAAAAGGCCAACGAGAGTTGGCGGACAGTATTTGCATACCCCGCCTCCGGATACGGATATAAAAGCTAGGGAAATACGCTCGTTCATTCAGTAAACGAGCCGATGGTCGTGTGTATGCTGCCAGCTGCGAGTAACACAACTGATCCTGCTTCTGATCCTCTGACGCTCTGCTGCTGTTGGGTCTACGGCGCACTTCAGAGGCTTTTCTCTTCTCTGCCGGCATGCAGTTTGCCCCTGGGCGCTTTGACAGCGCAGAGTTAAAAGAGTTCCATTTAAAAAGAGTAATTTTCTCTATAAAAGAGCAATACACAGTTGTGTTGAACGCCCTTTTCAGGGCGCGTCTTTATAAAGATGCCATTCAACCCCTGTGTAGTTCCTGGATGCGGTAGAGTGCTCTCTGCTTCTGATGGCCACAGGTGCTGTCTCGTGTGTCTGGGCGCCGATCACACCGAGGCAGCGTTTGTGGATGGTTCATGTTCTCACTGCGAGAACATGACCATGGCAACATTGTGGTCGCGGCTTGCTTTCAACAGAAAGCACGCAACTCCAGCCACCCCCCATATCACTCCTTCTTCCCACGGGATTGAGGACGATGCGGCTGGCGATGGTGGTGATTTGGGGAGGAAAGCGGGTGCTGTTCCGGCGGGTACGCCCCCTCGGACCACCCGCCCCCTGACACGCTCATTGACCTCCGTCCAGCCTCGAGGTAATGGCGACTCGCCTCTGGGCCAGTTTGCCTATCCTCTGGAGCTTGAGGCAGATGAGCTCACCGCTCCGTCGGAGAGCGCGGCATCTGACGCTGAATCCTCCCCTGGGCTGCCGCCTTCGGGCCAGCATGCCCAGGCTGAGGCGGATGCGCAGATTTCCGATGCTTGCCCGGGCCGCCGTCGGGGTGGGGTTGGACTGGAAACCTCCACCCTCCCCACACCCGTCACGGTTGGATGACTGGTTCCTGGGGTCTGGGCGCCACTCACAGCAACGCTCCCCCCCCGGTCCCGTTTTTCCCGGAGGTGCATGACGAGCTGACGTCTTCATGGAGAGCCCCACTCTACATTCGTCAAAAGCCCTGCTCGTCCGCTCTCAATACCCTCGACGGCGGAGAGGCCCACGGGTACACGGCGATTCCCCAGGTGGATAGGGCAGTTGCACTCCATCTTTGTTCCGGTGACCCTACCACCTGGCGCGGGCGCCCTGTACCTCCTTCCAAGGCCTGTAGGACTTCATCCTCACTGAACAACAAAGCCTACAGCGCCACGGGACAGTCCGCCTCCGCCTTGCATGCCATGGCCATCCTGCCAAGTCCACCAGGCCAAGGCACTCAGGGATCTGCACGAGGGTAGCCCTGACCCCGATGTGCTGCAGGAACTGCGCTCAGCGACCGACCTCGCCCTCAGAGCCACGAAGGTCACCGCGCAGGCACTCGGGCAGGCGATGGCCACCCTTGTGGTCCAGGAACGTCATCTTTGGCTCAACCTGGTCGAGATGTGTGAGGCCGACAAAGTTCGCTTCCTCGACGCCCCTGTCTCCCAGCTTGGCCTCTTTGGCGACACCATCAAGGACTTCGCCCAGCAGTTCTCTACAGTGAAAAAACAGACGGAGGCCATATCTCACATCCTGCCTCACCGCAAACCTGCCGCCAAGGCCACTGCCCCGTCTGCTCGCCGAGGGCGTCCCCCTGCGGCTAAGAAACCTGCTCCGCCTCAACCCGGGCCCAGCTCTCAGCCCCTGCGTCGAGCACACACAGCAGGAAGCAGACGCCCCCCGTCTCCCGGACTCCCTCGAGGACCCGGAAGGCTCCCAGGCGGTCCTGAGACGGACGACCCAGCGACACAGATGTTAGCTCTGGAGGTGGTAAGACCGCTCCGTCCCCCGGTGGAGGGCCGTAAGGAGAATCTTTTGTTTTTAAACAATTTCATTTGCCGCCCCCCCTTAGATGGGGTTGCGGTACCCACATTCTCAATAAAAAAGCTATTTCCTATGTCCCTGTTTCACCTGGCCCGCAAATGCCGTTCTCACTGCACTTTGCCCCCAGATCTCAACAGTCCTGGCTTCCTGGACACGGACCACCCGTCTTCAGCCCCATGACTGTCCCCCGGCCGGCCGGTTCCGACGAGTCTAGAGGACGCCTACCCAGGACCACCTCCTCAGTCGCTAACCCACCCCCTGCCGGGTGTGTGGAGCAAGGTAAGTGCTTTGAGTCTTTTCTCAGCACCCCAGCCGTGGGTCGCCCCGTCGCCGCCCAATGCTGCCCTACCTGCTCCCTTTGATCATCCCTTTAGTGCCCCTAGTGCAGAGGTTGGACGCGTGGCTTTCACTTCCCAACCCGTCTCGCTGGCTGGACCGGACCATCCGACTCGGTTACGCAATTCAGTTTGCCAGGCCCCCGCCCCCCTTCATGGGTGTCCGCTTTTCCGCAGTACACGGCGAACATGCCCAGTCCCTGCGCGCGGAAATCGCGACTCTTCTGGCCAAAGACACGATAGAACTCCAACCGAGATGAAGGAGGGTTTCTACAGCCCATACTATATCGTGCCCAAAAAAGGCGGCGGCTTACGACCAATCTTGGACCTGCGAGTTCTCAACCGAGCGTTGCACAAACTCCCATTCAAAACGCAGAAGCACATCTTAACCTGCGTCTGGCATCTAGATTGGTTCGCAGCGGTAGATCTGAAGGACGCCCCTTCCTGCGGTTTGCGTTCGATGGTCAGGTGTATCAGTACAAAGTCCTCCCCTTCGGCCTGTCTCTGTCCCCTCGCGTCTTCACGAAAGTCGCAGAGGCAGCTCTTGCCCCGCTCCGAGAAGCCGGCATTTGCATACTCAACTACCTCGACGACTGGCTCATTCTGGCCCACTCGCGAGAGTTACTATGCGCCCACAGAGACCAGGTACTCAGGCACCTCAGCCGTTTGGGCCTTCAGGTCAACTGGGAAAAGAGCAAGCTTACTCCAGTTCAGAGCATCTCTTTTCTTGGGACGGAGTTAGACTCGGTCTCAATGTCGGCACGCCTCACCAATGAGCGTGCCCAGTCAGTGTTGAACTGCCTCGCCGCCCTCAGGCCGGGCACAGCGGTCCCTTTAAAACTTTTCCAGAGGCTCCTGGGGCATATGGCGTCCTCCGCGGCGGTCGCGCCGCTGGGGATGATGCATATGAGACCGCTCCAACACTGGCTTCAGACCCGAGTCCTGAGATGAGCATGGTGCCACGGCACACACCAGGTAACAATCACCCCCGCCTGCCACCAAACATTCAACCCCTGGACAGACCTCTGTTTCTTACAGGCAGGAGTACCCCTACAGCAGGTGTCCAGACGCGTCCTGGTCACGACCGACACCTCCAGATCGGGTTGGGGCGCTGTTTGCAATGGGCATGCAGCCTCAGGCCGTTGGAAAGGGGCCCAGCTGCGTTGGCACATCAACTGCCTCGAGTTGTTGACCGTCCTTTTGGCCCTGCGGAAGTTTCTCCCATTAATTTGGGATGAACATATCCTAGTCAGGTCAGACAGCACCACTGCTCACTGCACCACCTCTCACTGTTGTGTCCAGTACGTGCCTTGCGTGCCTACCTGGAACGCACCCAGAGCTTCAGGCGCTCTGAGCAGCTCTTTGTCTGCTTTGGAGGACAGCAGAAAGGGAGCGCTGTCTCCAAACAGAGGTTGTCTCACTGGGTGGTGGATGCCATTCTGCTGGCCTATCACACCCAGGCCGTGCCACCCCCTCTGCGGGTTCGAGCCCACTCTACTAGGAGCGTGGCATCCTCATGGGCACTGGCTAGGGGCACCTCCCTAGCAGACATTTGCAGAGCTGCAGGCTGGGTAGCACCTAACACCTTTACAAGATATTACAATCTCAAGGTTGAGTCAGTCTCGTCCCGTGTTTTCTCAGGTCCGAGCCCGTAGAACTTGGTACACGTCGACGGTCTGACCGGGTGAATCGCTCGTTTCCAGCGCCATTTCCCTCTGCCGAGGCAAAACAGTGCGCTTCTTTCCCAGAAGACCTAGGTCCCTGGTTGATTCCTCCCTAGCCCTTTGGGCCCGCAGCAGTTCAGCGGAGGAACTTGCTGGCCCAGTCCACTACGGGTACCCCAGGCTACCCCTACTGGAATAGGTGCTCCACAGATTAGGCCTCCTACGCTGACTCCTCCTGTGTGTACTTCCATGGTACGGTCACCTTACGAGCTGACCCGCGTCTCCCTTAGGCAGTCCTTTGCTGCCCTCCGGTCGCCATGTTGTAGCAACTCCCCCCTCCTCGGGGTTGGATCTACCACAGCGCCATCCTTCCCACATGTGACCCAAGAGGCCATGTGATGTATTTTGCCACCTCTACCTCCCCTTTCGGGTGGGTGTGGCCTCCGCAGGGTCTTTTCCCCCTAAAAGAATAGGAATTCGGGTAAGACCCCTCCCCTCGATGTGGTAAGGGCCCCGGCTGCTCTTGCTCTATGCCGAGAAAACATAGAGAGAAAAGAGGCCCAGCCAGGCTTGGCCCATTCCCTAGTTGGGAGCGTCACCTTGTTCCCCCCTAGGGTAACCAAAAGGATTCTGACGACTTTTTTGGGGCATTGGGGAAGAGTATGTGCAGCCTGAACACAGTTGGTCACTTGTTCACGTAGAAATACCTGCCCGCTTCTGTGTAAGCAGTACACGTACACGGCTCAGCGCATGGTGAGTTTTGAAGTGGACCCCTAGTGTCGCTTCTTCGACACGACGCCGAAGTGAGCGACAGACGGGGAACGTCTAGGTTATGTATGTAACCTCCGTTCCCTGATGGAGGGAATGAGACGTCATGTCTTCCTGGCTACGTCTCTTCCCGGAACACTCCCGGCTCCTCAGAAAAATCCTGAATGAACGAGCGTATTTCCCTTGCCTTTATATACGTATCCGGAGGCGGGGTATGCAAATACTGTTCGCCAACTATCATTGGCCTTTTTTCATAGATCAGAGGTATCTTTCGGCGCTCAAGAGAGACCCCTAGTGTCGCTTCTTCGACACGCGTCTCGGTCCCTCCATCAGGGAACGGAGGTGACATACGTAACCTAGACGTTAACTGAACAACAGTTAATTACAGGAGTGAGAACTGCATTCTACTACACAATTCACTCCATCATAGACACACTGCAAGATTTTGGCAGTGACTACTGCATTTACTGTAAATGCTGGAGCTGTCATTGTGTATGTGTTTGGAATACAAGTATAAGTGTGCTGATACACATAGCATGACACTAATAATCATATCAACATGATGGTGACTCGCTGTTGTAAACAAGAAATATGGATGCCAACAGTTTAAAAATGTTATGTTTTGGACTTAACTAACATTAGCGAAAGGTGCTTTCACACTTGGTTTGATTGCTTGGGACCCAAGTTTGATTTACGTATATATATATATATGTATGTATGTATGTATGTGTGTGTGTGTGTGTGTGTGTGTGTGTGTGTGTGTGTGTAAATATGCAAAATTATACAATTATATAGTAATATAGTAAAAAAAAAAGGAACTGTAAGAATTTTTTTATTTTATTGATTCCAACATTAAGTAAAGAAGTGCAAAACACATATACATGGAATCTGCATTTAAAGCCCACAACCAGATTCAAAATCTTGAATTTTATACATCTCTAGATGCAGACTTGATGTTTTTAGAATCCTAGCCCACTCTCCCTCCTCAATACCAAGTTTACATCTTTCTCCCATAATCTCTTGAGAGAAGTTGAAGCTCTTTCCCCCAGACTCTGAATTAGCAGGGAGTAATACACTAATACCTAAAGAGCTTTTCCAAAAGCTGTAATCACCACTCCCAGATTATCTGCCGCTTATCTGTATGCTAATCCCAAAAATAGTACGGAGCAGGTATACAAATAATTTTTATATCATTAACCTTCCCAATCATCGATAAATGTAATGAAGCCCACCTGCCCACATTGCTAGAAAACCTTTTAATTAAAGGGTCAAAATCAACTCATTAAGGCTTGCCTGTAGATAAGGCCTTATTTACCTCGCAAAGCTTCTCCAAGGTTATCTCAGAATTATTTAAAAGCATTATTAATATCAATGGCTTTTAATAATAATAGCTGAGGGTAAATATTTTACCAACAGCAGATTTCACTGAGGAAATGGTAGAAAAAGTCTTTCTGCTTTATACATCTATCCAAAAGCGTCCCTGCTTTGTCCCCCGACTCAAAGTATGACTGTCTAGCCATGAATAGCCAAACCTCCACCTTCCACTAAAAAAATAGAATTATATCTGTATTTCAACCGGGTCAATTCTCTTAGGCCATAAGACGACATTCGGCGCTGCCTCGGCACTTTTAATATTTCCTTCCAACTCCACAACTTCTCGTGCTTTGAATATTTTGATAAATGAGGCATACTGTATGATCCAGCCCCTAAGAACCACCTTAAGTGCCTCCCAAGCCATGCCCACAGAGGATACTGAGGACCAGTTAGTCTCCATATAAACATTAATTTCAGCATTTAACATTTATTGGAATTCAGGATTTTGCAAAAGGGATACATTAAAGTGCCAACTGATGAAAAAAAATTATATTCCCTACCAGATGAGTTCAAAAGTCTCCAAATATCTGTAAGACCAAGAATTTTACACATCCTTTGAAGCGTCAATGTTGCCCTAGGGGGCTTACACACTTTTGCTTCACTATGATTAAGGACTGAGTCCATCAGAAGATTAAAGTCTCTTCACAATATTATATCATTAGGGGGTGCCAGCGGCTTGCAACATCCCTTCAAGATCTATAAAAAAGCCCTGCTCATCAACATTAGGTGCATAAATATTAGCCAAAATCAACCTTTGCCCCTGAATTTCTGCTAAAAAATAATGACTCTTCCCAATTTATCATTAATCTGTTTGAGACATTTGAATTGTATATGTTTAATTATCAGTGTAATGACTCCCCTACTCTTACTTGAGCCAGTACTAAAGAAAACATGTCCACCCCATATCTTCCCAAAATGTTCAGCTTCCCGCAGGGAAAGAAGCGTTTCTTGAAGAAACACGATATCATATTTTTTACGTTTAAGAAAAGAAATAACCTTCCTTCTTTATATGTGGTACCCCAACCCATTGACATTCCATGTGGAGAGAGACAATCCACTTGTTTGACATTTTGACAATAGAGAATTAGAAAAAATGTATTGTGTGTCAAAAACTAAATTATAAGGACCACATCCCAACATTAGAGCAACAAACAAACACAGAACTTCCCCCAGAACAAAAAAAATGAAAAAAGAAAAATTAACGCATTAACCCGTGCACGACAGCAGCAACAGTCCATGTCCAACTACGAGAGCACCTGTGACAACTATGCCATCGGATTGCTCAAGTCAAGCTTCTATACAAATTTTGTGAGAGGGAATTACACCACAGAAAATAATCTGTAAAACAAAACTCCAACCAATTGGCGGGATAAACACAAAAACGTGTATATTCATCCACAAACTGCTCCAAAGGTGTGTTGCTCCTAAAAAACAAACTCCAGCCACAAGGCAGAACCAGCACAAAAAGAAACAAAGAAGGCGCTCAGTTCCTCGGACGAGCAAGTGAATGTTCAGTGAGTCAGGTCTACTCGGCTGCATAGACAATATTACACAATAACTTACTCATTCCATTGACTTGTGCGAATGAAGCCATGTATCTCCCAAATTGTTAGAATGATTCATTTCATAGTAATTATTTAAAATTTCATATACATCTTATAAATTAAGGGTGTAACCGATCAATTTCCTCATAGTTTGGTTTTAATTTTCAAAGAGTCACTTTATACTACATTCACTAAAATAAATAAAACAGATATGATCAGTTCTGTTGTAACTGTCAAAGTCATTGTCAACTTATAAACTCCATAAGTGTTCAACATCACACTCACATGAGATACATTCAAAAACAAAAGAGATATATCCAATACTAACTACAAAACTGCTCCAGTGAGACATAAATCAAAAATTGTTCCAAAGATGTCCGCAGAGTGGACTGACTTGATTTGAAAAGGGTTTTTAGCCGTGCTTGGCATTTAAAGGCACCAGTGACAAGGCACCATTACAAATGACCCGTCTGCCACCAGGTCATTCCCGCCTTCCTGAATATGGGAGGGGACAGGGGGAGGGAAACAACACTAATTAAAAACACAGGGGGTACTCCCTGTAACAGTGCAGTACCCCCTAAAAACCAAAGTAAAATTTAAAAGAGAAAAACAAAAATAATTAAAAACACAGGGGGTACTCCCTGTAACAGTGCAGTGCCCCATAAAAACCAAAGTAAAATTTAAAAGAGAGGGAAAGGCCAATGCGTAGCAGCAGTGGGAGAGAGAGAAGAGAGAGAGAGAGAGAGAGAAGAAAAAAAAACACTTACTCACCGGTTCTCTAATACGCCATAGCTTGGTCCCCGGCCACTCCTCCACGATCTAGTGGACGACAGCCGTGCCTCCCCTTGCCCGCTCTGGTACTCCCTAATGGAGGCTCCCCTCAGGACAGATGCGCTGGCACACAGCTGGTCCCAGGGGCTGCGCAAGTACACATTTCCCCCAGTGAGCCTACTTACATGGGTGCTGGACTTGGTTCTTGGATCTTATGCTCCTCACAACAGCCCCTCCCTGTCGAATTCCCCTGAGGAAAGACCTTCTTTCTCAGGGATGGTGCCCAGACCTCTGGAACCTTCACGTCTGGTCCCTGGATGGGGATGCGGAAGATCTAAGTGGCCTACCACCTGCCGTCATAGACACGATCAACCATGCCAGAGCTCCCTCTACCAGGCAACTTTATGCCCTGAAGTGGCGTAAAGTTGGTGTTGGTGTTCTTCCCAGTCCAAAGACCCGCAAAGGTGCCCAGTCGAGTCAGTGCTCTTATTTCTGCAGGAGAGTTTGGAGGGGAGGCTGTCCCCCTCCACCTTGAAGGTGTATGAAGCCGCTATCGTGGCCCACCACGGCGCAGTGGACGGCAAGTCCTTGTGTAAGCACAACTTGATTATCAGGTTCCTTAGAGGCACCTGGAGGTTGAACCCTCCCTGGCCAAGCCTGTTCCACTCCTGGGATCTCTCAGTGGTCCTCACGGGCCTCCAGAGACCACCTTCAAGTCACTAGAATCAGTTGAGCTCAAGGCCCTCTCCCTGAAGACGGCCCTCCTGATCATGCTCGCTTCCATCAAAAGGGTTGAACCTCTGTAAGAGTTATTGTCTGTATGAATAATGATGTTGGCTTTGAAGCAAGGCCTTCTCATGGACCATAGAAAGTGAGAGGCTTCCTTGAGACTTTGAGTCCTGATCTTCCTTGGACCTCACATGGCATGGATCTGGTTCTGATGGGATCCAGAGAAGACCAAGAGGGAAGATTCAGAGCGAAGTCTGAGCAGTCAGCAGAGCAGGAGAGACCAGACGAGAGATGACGACAGAAGAGGAGGAAGAGCGTGTTGTTCCTGTTTGGAAACATTTGAAATGAAATTGGCCGCATCCCCAAAAGTGTCCTGCACCAATCAGAAGTGACTTTTCAGAGTCACATGGTCAACTGGGCTGTCTTTTCCGACAGTTGATTTTATGGTTATTTGTTTTGGATTCTTACAATCTCCAGCTCAAAAATAGTGCATATTTAAACATGAACTTTTATAATGGTAAAAGAGACATGATATTCATTGTCATCAGCTTCCTCTACATAACCAAGCGAGCGTTTGCATACTAAACTTGTCATTCTTTCATTAAATTGTTCGTGTAGGTAAAAAAACATGAAAATCCCTGGTTACAATTTATACTGGTTAATTCCTTGGTTATACCACATGGATAAAACATTACACACATTTTAAAGTGGTATATCAGGGTATAATCATTAATTTGTCAGTTATACAAGTTACCACAGTTCAAAGCAAATGTCAGAATTACCTAGCAAGCCTAGGTATTGTATAAATCGTGGATTTAAATGCATTCTGTATATTTTAGAAGGTTAAATCGGTTAAGTACTGTGGCTATGTGTAGAATGCTCCTGGATTAAGATGAAATGTGTTAGTATTTGGGTCGTGCAGATCTGATGGTCATTTGGAAACCTTTCAAAGAGAAGTCTGCTTTAACTCTGTGGAAGTTCAGAAGGCCGTGCTGAGGGGCCTTTCTGAGCAATGTTGATGCCTGGGCCATTTAATTTATGACGGTGAAGAATTCCAGGATTGCATAGGTTGGGTTTTTTCTAGATTCAAATCATGTCATTTCAATTCTTCTCCATGTATAATACTACATAGTAATTTTTCATGTTGTTAATGTCCTGAATATACATTGTGAATCAGTTGAAGAGCAAAATCCCCCTATCTCTTGCAATTGACGAGAGATCAGTCACGTGACCCCTGATCCCGGAACTGAACGCCCATGAGCAAAGATGTCAGCCTCATGGACTTCCGGGAAACCCTGTGCTAGTTGAGCAGATGCCATTGAAATCAATGGGAATGCTAATAGTTTGTTTTCTCCAGGTATTTCAGATCTCCTTGGACCAAACCAACCGAACTTTGATGTCAAACAAACCCAGGTGCACACCAAATGTGCTAATGTGAAAGTACATAACAAAACTCAGTGTGCAGATCAGTTTTAAACACATTGAGGAGGAGTGACAACTGTGTTTATCTGCAGTATGTATTAGAGGTCGACATATAATGGATTTTGCCAATACAGATAACAAAGGTGGTGGGAAAGGTTGATAATGATTATTTGGCTGATATTATTTTAATTTATTAAATTAATTTAAATTAATTTATTTAATTTAAAAAAATGTTTTTGCCTTTCTGCCTGTCTGTCTATAGTCAGCAGAGTTGTGTTGGCCATGCAGTCATAGGATTACTCATCTCTTTCTCTCTCTCTCTCTCTCCTCCCTCTCTTTGTTTTTTCATCTGTCTGCCACTCCCTTTGTGTGTGTGGTGTGTGTGAGAGAGATTTTAACGTGTGTAGTACAAATTTCAGTTCATTCATGTGTGTGTGTGTATTGGTATCAGTGTTGTTGGACAGCAGACAGTATTATGAAACACAGTGTAATGCTATGACCGCCAAACATGCTGCCCATGAATAACACGAATATGAATATCGCTCACACATGCTCAGACTGGGACATGCTCACTGGTTCCTCGCCTTCTCTGTTTCCATGACAACAGAATTCCCTTGGAAACCCCCCACAAATGAGGAACACACAATTTCCAAAATGCAAACAGACAAATGACTGCCAACATGAACATTGCCAATAGAATTTTAGAAGTTAGTATGTTCATAAACACTCTGTTCAAGGCTATATTACACTGAGCCAGCATTAGGATGAAGTTTTCAAGGAAGCCATTCCTCTGAGAAAAAGTTTCGATCATCATTATATTATTATTCTCAACGTAATCTAATACAAAATCAGTATTTTCCCTTTTCAAAACCCTTCAGTTGCTGTAATTATGGCAAAGACTTGTTTAGTATTATATGCATCATCTTGCGACATAATTAACTCTATCTATTGACATTTCAAAAGCATAAATGTAATGCAGATTGTGTCTTGAAGTTCACTGTTATAATTAATTGACACATGTATTAGTTGTGGTATATTATGTTGTCTATATCTGCTTCAGTTACCAGTAAGTTTAGTAAAAATTTGTCTCAGTCTCAAACGGCTAGCCCACGGTCCGTTACTGACTATCTAACGCAAACTGCACACGAAACTGAAAAAAACATTCTCTACCTGGCAAGCTTTATCTGATTTACATGCCTCTCATGAATAAGGACACACAGGCACTTGTTTATCAGTCCATATTCTGGAAACAATGTCAATTTACAAGATGATACTTTGATAAGTTGATAAGCTTAAAAGTTACCCTGAAACTTGGATTTAAGATGGACTTCACCAGAAATTAATCTGCAACAATCTTACAGTCGAACTGCAGTGCACCTCTCTGACCTCTGCCTGTATCACCCTGATCAAAGGATGGACTACACTTTTAAAATTAAATACATAGATAATAAATGAATTGCTAACTTCAAACTTCATCAGGCAATTAACAAGGACAATGCATCTGTGTGCACTTCTGCATTTAATCCAGGATGGACTTCAAAGACATCAATCATTAACCTTACAATTCTTACAAAATCTTTATTTAAACATTGACCCTTAACACTTACTTAGTTTAATCATTTTAAAGCATGACTTGCACTTTACATTATTAAGTAATATTGACATTATATTCAGGATGTTAGTCAGAGGGGAACTGGCCACCAGACCTGAAGGACGTGTACTTTCACATCTCAATTCTGCCTCAACACTGACTCGTCTGGGCTGCCACTTTCGGGTCTACTCGCCCAGTCTGAGCCTGACGCACGGGTGTCCGCTATGCTTTCCCGGGCCACCGTGAGTGCGAGGCTGGACTGGAAACCTCCGCCCCCCCCCTCACGGCTACTCGATAGGTTCCTCGGGCCAGGGCGGCACTCATAGCCCCCACGGTACCTTTCTTCCCTGAATTGCATAACGAGCCGATGAGTTTGTGGAGGGCATCTTATACTGCCACACTGGATGGTGGGGTGGTCCACGGATACACGTAGGTTCCTCAGGTGGATAGTGTGGTTGCGATCCACTTTTGCCGCGAGAACACCGCCACCTGGCCGGACCGCCCGGTATTCTTCTCCAAGATATTTCCCCCTTCTGTCTGCCAATTTGACAATGGCCTTTTCTCAATTTCAGAGGTACGCAAGGCTCTCAGAAGAGACCCCTTGTGTCACTACAATTGACACAATGCAAGATGGTTTGAACAGATGTCTCAAACACAATCTGAGGAGCCCTGTGTGATGGACGTCTGGCTTTTGGCACCTGGATAGGTGCACAACTGACCTGGCACATAAATTGTCTAAAATTACTTGCTTTATTTAATTGTTGGTGACCTCAACATTCACATAGATAATGAAAATGATACATTGGGATTAGCATTTATTGATATTCTCAACTCTCTTTGAGTCAGACAAAATGTAACAGGACCAGCTCATCACCATAATCATACGCTAGATTTAATTCTTTCATATGGAGTTGATGTTGATAATATAGAAATTCTGCAGCATAGCGATGACATCTCGGATCATTACCTCGTCTCTTGTATGCTGCAATCAACTAATGTTACTCAATCTACACCATGCTATCGTTCAGGTAGAACTATTCTTTCGACCACTAAAGATAGCTTCACTAATAATCTTCCGGATCTATCTCATACACTCAATAAACCCCAAAGCCCAGAAGAACTTGATGAAATAACAAAAAATATAAATGCATTCTTCTCTAGCACTCTTGATATTGTTGCACCACTTAGATTAAAGAAAATTAAAGAAATAAGACCTGCACCATGGTACAATGATCACACTCTTGCTCTCAAGAGACCAGCTCAGAAAATGGAGCACATGTGGAAAAATACAAAATTAGAAGTATTTTGTGGTGCATGGAAGGATAGTGTCTGTAGATACAGACAGGCACTAAAAGCTGCCAGGTCAGCATATTTTAGTAAACTCATAGAAAATAACCACAAAAATCCTAGATGTTTATTCAGTACTGTGGCTAAATTGGTTAGGAATAAAGCCTCAACAGAACCAGATATTACATCGCAGCACAGGAGTAATGACTTCATGAATTTCTTTACAGATAAAATTGAAATAATCAGAAATAAAATTGGAATTATGCAATCATCTGTCATTGCACCTCAGAAAACAGTGCCTAATAATTTTCCTTGTGTGCAACTTCAATCCTCCTCTGTCATAAGTCATGAAGAGCTAACAAAAGATCAAGAGCTATCAAAACACCTAAAGCTATCGAAACATCAAAAGCCACAACTTGTTTGTTAGATCCTATACCAACTAAGCTCTTAAAAGAGGTATCTCCTGTAATCTCAGAACCTCTTCTTAATATCATTAACTCCTCGCTATGCTTAGGACATGTCCCAAGAAACTTTAAAATGGCAATTATCAAACCGCTTATTAAGAAGCCACAACATGATCCTGGAGAACTTGCTAATTATAGACCCATTTCAAATCTCCCGTTTATGTCAAAAATACTAGAAAAGGTAGTATCCTCCCAAATATGTTCATTTGTACAGAGAAATGGTATATACGAAAAATTTCAATCAGGATTTGGGCCTCATCACAGTACAGAGACTGCACTTATCAGAGTTACAAATGACTTGCTCGTATCATCTGATCGCAGCTGCATTTCTCTTCTAGTGCCTTTAGATCTTAGTGCTGTATTCAACATGATAGATGACGACATTCTCTTGAATTGGCTGGAGAATTATGTTCAAGATCAATGCACAATGCACAACTTTATATTTCTACAAAACCTGATGAAATTTCACAATCCTTGAAATTAGCAGAGTGCATCAATGAAATAAAAGATTGGATGACCAAAAAAATTTGACTCTAGATGGATGTACTCTATTATATCAACTTCAACAGCGAAGAACTTAGGTGTAATATTTGATACCAATCTGTCCTTTGAAAGTCAAATCACCAATGTTTGTAGAACAGCATTCTTCCACCTAAGAAATATTGCTAAATTAAGGCATATGCTCTCTGTTGCTGATGCCGAAAAACTATTTCATGCGTTCATGACCTAAAGACTAGATTATTATAATGCATTACTGGGAGGATGTCCAGCAAGATCAATAAATAAACTTCAATTGGTTCAAAATGCAGCAGCCAGAGTGCTAACAAGAACCAAGAAATATGATCATATTAGCCCCATTTTATCATCGTTACATTGGGTACCTGTTAAATTCCGTATTAACTTTAAATATCTGTTAACTACGTAGAAAGCTTTGAATGGTCTAGCTCCGCAGTTCTTAAGTGATCTTCTACCACGCTATATTCCAACACGTTCATTAAGATCACAAAATTCTGACCTGTTAATAGTTCCTAGAAAATCAAAATCCACAAAAGGAGGAAGATCACATTTTCATATTTGGCTCCTAAACTATGGAATAGTCTCCCTAACACTGTTCGAGATGCAGACACACTCTCTCAGTTTAATTCTAGACTAAAGACTCATCTATTTAGCCAGGCATACACCTAATTTATCCTCCAACCCACAATTAGGCTGCTTTAGTTGGGTCTGCCGGAACCAGAACAGAGAAACTTTGATCATGATCTCTAACTCTGCAATACATTTAATGGCATCTTTGCTAATATTATTTTATTTGTTTCCATGTTTCAACCTCGGGACTCCTATCCTGAGGTCACCAGAACCGGCTGGATCCAGCACCATTCCTGCTTCGTGTTGGACTCCACTGCTGCATGTCGCTGAATGATGATGACTAAATGCTAAATGCACTAAATGGTGCCAGCCAAACATCACTTCACTCTATTACAATGGACTTCAGAGGATGAACTGATGCCGACTCCAACCTGCTTCACCTTGGTCTATTGATGGACTATGATCTTGAAATGGAATGCATAGACTAACAATTGCCAACAAAAGCCTTCATCAGCCAATTAACAAGGACAATTGCATCTATGTGAACTTCTGCAATTAATCAAGGATGGTCTTCAAAGACACTGGTCATTAATCTTTCAGTTCAAACACAATGTTTAAACACTGACCCTTAACACTTAATAAGTTTAATAATTTTACATTATATTATATTCATGATGTTAGCCAGAGGGGAACTGGCCCCACAGTGAGTCTGGTTTCTCCCAAGGTTATTTTTCTCCATTAATCAACATCTTATGGAGTTTTGTGTTCCTTGCCACAGTCGCCTTCAGCTTGCTCACTGGGGTTATTAATACAATTATTATTAAATTATTTTTAAACACGATAAAGAATCCTATTTTATCTAATTACACAATGATGATTCATCGACTTTACACAATGACTTTACACAATGATGATTCATCGACTTTATAGACATTACAGTTTTATCGTCTGTTAATGCTGATCTTCTGTAAAGCTGCTTTGAAACGATGTGTTTCAAAGGCGCTATACAAATAAAAATTGACTTGACTTGACTTATTTCTAGCCATCCATTCAGTAGTACAGGGCTTTCATGTCCTGGTCCGATCTGACAACACAGCAGTTGTGGCATACATAAACTGCCAGGGGAGAGTTAGATTTCATCCATTGTTGAACTTTGTCCTTCTCTGGTGCAAGAAACATCTCTTGTCAATATGTGCGATGCACATCCATGTTCACCTGAACTGCATCACATATTTGCTTTTGATCCAGGGTGTTAAACAGGGGGAATGGAGACTTCATCATCAGATGGTTCTGATGATGTGGGATCTGTTGGGAGAAGCTAAGAAAGATCTGTTTGCCTCCCCGGAGATACCGCATTGTCACCTGTGGTACTCCACAGACTGTATGATCTTGCTCACAAATGGCCAGCAGGATGCCAATCAGTGTTCATTTTTTTTCAGTTTTTTATTTTAGTCATAGTTTTAGTCTTTTGACAAAAATGTCCTTTAAATCTCAATATTCATTAGTCTTAGTCTGACGAAAATGACATATAATTTTTGTCAACTAAAATAAAATCTTTTAGTTGATGACGATATGCAAAATTGACAAAAAAAGTGTGTCAAACTGTAACAGCCATGCAACTCTATGTGGTTCAAGCTGATAAGTTCTTTGCCTTGTTATCTGTTAGCCAATCATCTTGCGTCTCTCTCTTTGTTTAATATTTAAATTACTTAGTTTAGCAGATAAGCTGGTTTCTCTGCAGTCCGCTGCAAGAGTTTTTTTCTCTGAAACCCACCTCCACCCCATCTTCCACATGCCTAGATCTGCTACATGGGGATTGTTTGTTATGTCTATTTGTGCAGCAGCATGTAATATATGCTTGATGCAGTATGTTTTGTGTTTTGTCTAATTGTGCAGCAGCAAGTCCACCTGCCATATATATGTGTATTTTATAGCAGTAGCAAGTATCTGTACGTGCTCTGCTAAATCTTTCTGAGAGCTGTCATGACTGAACTGTTGTCAATGTAACCTTCGCTAAAATTAAGCCAAAAAGTGTTGTTTGTGGGTTTGAAACATTCGCATTTCCGAAAGATTATTGGATATTTGGGCTTCTTCAAATTTCCAGCATGATTGGTGGATCAGGATAAACTCATGATATTTCGTGGACCACCGTCACTGTTATCACATCTACTCTACTGATACTTCGCAGCTACAGTTAGTTTAATGAAACCCAATCTCTGATCGCAAACAGCTGTTTTTAATTTCCAAAGTGCAATCGCTGTGACAGATATGAGCTCAAATATGACCTAACCCATGGAAGGTGTAACTGGAAGAACTGGATGCTGTCTCTACCATCGCAGCTTGTAGGCTACTGTTTGTGAAGGATATTCAAATTAAAATGTCATACTGCTAAAATGATGTCTTTGCTTATATTTTAAATGCTGTAAGTAATAATAGTTAAAAGGAAAATAGTGCTTATTAAATGTGAACATGGAATATGATGATATTGAAGTCAAACATAATTTTTTGCCATATGTGGGTTAATAATTTAAGCTGTAAAGACGCATATTGATGGTAGTTTTCATTTTCGTATGCCACATTTCTCAATATGTTACATGTCTGACATAATCATACAGGCATATTGAATTAAGTTAAAACTTGATTTTCAGATAATTCAGAAAGAACCAACATAATTTATTCACAGTAAATCATAGATATCCCTTTATAATAACCTATATTAACACCAACAAACATTATACAATTTTTTTAATGCTTAAATGATTGTGGAAATGGCAGCACTGCCCATACCCACCATTGAACTCTGCTGCTCTAAAAACCCAGATGGCAACTTTTAGGAGTTCATTAACATATAGACAGGGTTGGGGAGTAATGGAAAAAATGTAACAGGATTACGTATTTAAAATACAAAATATAAGTAACAGTTTTCCACTACAGTTTTCCACTACAGATTATTGAAGAGATTACTATGCATTTTATTGTAATTTGTTTCATTTAATATTTAGTCCTTTCAGATGGAAAACATTTCTACATATAAATGATGCAATCCAAAGTGCATTTGTACAGCGGTGAAACACTTACTTATGATGTGTTACGTTCATACGAGCAGACAGAGAAGTAAGTTTGAAATAAATTTGGAACAGAAGAAATACAAAATAAACCTTGAGTAAATTGTAAGCTTTACGCTAAGCTAAAATACAATTTCTAGCCATTTCATATGCATGTTACCAGGCACGATCATATTTTTTTATCAAGAAAATTAATGTTCCCCGTCTGTCGCTCACTTCGACGACGTGTCGAAGAAGCGACACTAGGGGTCTCTCTTGAGTGCCGAATATGCCTCTGGTCTATGCCTACAAAAAAAGGCCAGTGAGAAGTTGGCAGACAGTATTTGTATACCCCGCCCCGGACATACGGGTATAAAAGCAGGGAAATACGTTGAGTCCATTCAGAAATTTTCTTCGGAGCCGATGGTTGTACTGCAGCGAGCTGCGAGTCACACGCCCGTTCCTGTTCCTCTGACGCTCTGTGCTGTTGGATCTATGGCACACTGCGGTGGCTTTCTCCTTCCTTGCACGGCAATGGAATTTGCCCCTGGGCGCTTCAACAGTGCAAGAGCATATTAAAAGAGTGATATTTCTTTTAAAAGAGCAAAAAAATCAGCGGTGTTGAACGTCCTTTTCAGGACGCGTCTTTATAAAGATGCCATTCCGCCCCTGTGCAATTCCTGGATGCGGTGATTTCTCCCCACCTCTCACGGTCATAAAAGCTGCCTCGTGTGCCTGGGCTGCGATCACACGCAGGCAGCGCTTTATGAATGGTTCATGTGCGAGAACATAGCCATGGCAACACTGTGGTCACGGCTTTCTTTTGTCATGAGAGAAAGCCACTTCAGCCGCCCCTCCTCGCCTCCTTCCTACGGGATTGGGGCAGGCGTCGCGGGCGATGAAGGCGATTTGGGGATAATGATGGGTTGCGTTTCGCCGGGTAAACCCCCTCCAACCACCTGCCTCCCCGGCACGCTTGCTTGCTTCAGAATTGGATGACATCACCGCTGCATCGGAGAGCGTTACAGCGGCGTCTAATGCTGATGACTCGCCTGGGCCGCCACCTTTGGGTCTGCTCGCCCAGTCTGAGCCTGATGCACAGAGGTCCGCTATGCTTTCCTGGGCTACCGCGAGCGTGAGGCTGGACCGGTAAACCCCGCCCCCCCCTCGGCTACTTGATTGGTCCCGCGGGCATGTGCGCCGCTCAAAGCCGCGACCCCCACCGGTTCCTTTCTTCCCGGACGTGCATGACGAGTTGAGTAAGCCGCGGCTTCCTCGCTCCTCCGCTCTCACTACCCTCGCGGTGGAGCGGTCCCGGACAGCTTCCGCCCTGCATGCCACAGCCCTTCCTGCAACCAACGCCAGGCGCTTCAAAACTTGCACTTGGGTAGTCCTGTTCTTGTTGTGCTGCAGGAACTGTGCTCGATGACCAACCGCGCCCCCCGGGCCACGAAGGTCAGAAGCACCGGCAGTCGAACAGGCGATGGCCACCCTTGTGGTCCAGAAACGCAATCTATGGACCGGACCTGGTCGAAATGCGGGAGGTAGACAAGGCTTACCTTCTCGAACACCCCTGTCTCCCAGCTCTGTCCATTCGGCAGCACCGTTGATGACTCCACCCAGCAGTCCTCAGTGGTGAAGCAGACGGAGGCCATTTCACATCCTGCCCCACCGCAAACCTGCCGCCATGGGCCATGCCCCGTCTGCTCGCTGAAGGCGTCCTCCTGCGGCTATGATACACCCTGCTCCGCCTCAACCTGGGCCCAGCTCTCAGCCCCAGTGTTGAGCACACTGCAGGAAGCAGACACCCCCCGCGTCTCACGGACCCCCTTGAGGACCCGTGAGGCTCCCAGGCGCTCCGGAGATGCTCGACCAAGGGACCAAGACGTTAGCTTGGGAGATGGTAAGACCACTCCGTCCTCCGGTGGAGGGTCGGGAGGAGAACTTTTTGTTGAATTTATTTTCACATTCTCAGTAACAGAGCTATTTCCTTTGTCTCTGGGTCACCTGGCCCGCAAATGCCGTTCTCAAGGCACTCTGCGCCAGATTTCAACAGTCCCAGCATGCTGGACACGGACCACCCGCCTTCAGCCCCACGACTGTTCCCCGGCCGGCCGGTTCCGATGAGTCTAGAGGACGCCTACGTTGGACCTCATCCTCAGTCGCTAACCCGCCCCCTGCCGGATATGCGAAGGTAGGTAAGTGATTTGAGTCTTTTCTCAGTACCTGAGCCTCAGGACGCGTCTTCGCCTCCTGACGCCGCTTTACCTGCTCTGCCCTGCTGTGAAGCCCCGCCGGGTACATCAAAAATAATCATCCCCTTGGTGCCTCTAGCACGGAGTTTGGACGCGTGGCTCTCACTTCCCAACCCGCCTCGCTGGCTGGCCCGGACCAACCGACTTGGTTCCGCAATTCAGTTTGCCAGGCCTCCGCCCCCCCTTCACGGGAGTCCGCTTCTCCGCAGTACACAGTGAACATGCCAAATCCCTGTGCATGGAAATCGCTACTCTCTTACTCAAAGACGCGATAGAGTCTGTCCCTCCAACCGAGATGAAGAAGGGTCTCTACAGCCCTTACTTCATCGTACCCAAGAAAGGCGGCAGCTTACGACCGATCTTGGACTTGCGAGTTTTCAACCAAGCGTTGCACAAACTCCCGTTCAAAAGTGTGACGATCACCTCTGCCTGCCGCCAAACATTCAAACCCTGGACAGATCGTTTTCTACGTGCAGGAGTACCCTTGCAGCAGGACTCCCGATGCATCTTGGTCACGACTGACGGCTCCAGATTGGCCGTGTGCAACGGGCGCACAGTAGCAGGCCGTTGAAAAGGGCCCCCACTGTGCTAGCACTTCAACTGCCTTTTGAAATAAGTTTGGAACAGAAGAAATACAAAATAAACCTTGTAAAAGTGTTGCTGTCTGTTTTCTTTGCCCTGCAGAAGTTTCTCCCATTAGTTCGAGACAAACATATCCTGATCAGGTCAGACAGCACCACTGCGGTAGCGTACATAAATCGCCAAGGTGGCATATGCTCCCGCCACATGTCACGACTCGCCCGTCGTCTCCTCCTTTGGAGCCAACAGTGACTCACATCCCCGGCAACCTCAATGTGGTAGTGGACGCGCTGTCACAACAACGCTTGCCCGGTGGAGAGTGGAGGCTTCACCCCCAGTCGGTCCAGCTGATTTGGGAACGGTTCAGCAAGGCCCAGGTAGACCTGTTTGCCTCCCAAGAGACCTCCCACTGCCCGCTCTGGTATGCCCGATCAGAGGCTCCCCTCGGGGCAGACACACTGGCACACAGCTGGCCTGCGGGGCTGCGCAAGTACGCATTTCCCCCAGTGAGCCTTCTTGCACAGGTGCTGTGCAAGGTCAGGGAGGACGAGGAACAAGTCACCCTTGTGGCTCCTTATTGGCCCTCCCGGGCCTGGTACTCGGATCTCGTACTCCTCACGACAGCCCCTCCCTGGTGAATTCCCCTGAGAAAAGACCTTCTTTCTCAGGGACGGGGCACGCTCTGGCATCTGCACCCAGACCTTTGGAACCTCCACGTCTGGCCCCTGGATGGGATGTGGAAGATCTAGCTGGTCTACCACCCACGGTCGTAGCCATGATCAACCAAGCCCCTTCTACCAGGCAACTTTACATCCTGAAATGGCGCTTGTCGCGAATTGGTGTTCTTCCCATGCTGTAAACCCACAGAGGTGCACAGTTAGGTCAGTGCTCTTATTTCTGCAAGAGAGGCTGGAAGGGAGGCTGTCCCCTTCCACCCTGAAGGTGTATGTCGCCCTCTCTCTAAAGACGGCCCTGCTGATTGCGCTCGCTTCCATCAAGAGGGTCGGGGACCTGCAAGCGCTCTCTGTTAGCGACACCTGCCTGGAGTTCGGTCCGGCAGACACATATGTGATCCTAAGACCACGACCGGGCTATGTGCCCAAGGTTCCTACCATGCCCTTCAGAGACCAGGTAGTGAACCTGCAAGCGCTGCCCCGGGAGGTGGCAGACCCAGCCCCTTCATTGCTGTGTCTGGTACGAGCTTTGCGTACCTATTTGGACCGCACACAGAGCTTAGGTGCTCTGAGCAGCTCTTTGTCTGCTTTGGGGGACAGCGGAAAGGGAACGCTGTCTTCAAACAGAGGCTCTCCCTCTGGGTGGTGGATGCCATTTCACTGGCCTATCACACCTAGACCATGCCCCCCCCCCCTTGCGGGTCCAAGCGCACTCAACAAGGAGTATTGTGTCCTCGTGGGCACTGGCTAGAGGCACCTACCTAGCAGACATATGTAGAGCAGCGGGTTGTGCAACACCTAATACCTTTGCGAGATTTTACAATCTCAGGGTTGAGTCAGTTTTGTCCCTTGTTTTACTCAGGTACGAGCCAGTAGAACTTGGTAGCACGCTGACGATCTGGCCGGGTGAATCGCTTGCACCTGGCGCACTTTCCCTCGGCCAAGGTAAAACTGTGCACTTTCTCTTCCAGGAGATCCCATCCTCCCGGGTCCCTGGTTGATCCTCCCTAGCCCTGTGGGTCCGCAATTCAGCGGAGGAATTTGCCGACCCAATCCACTGTGGGTATCTCAAATCTACCCTGCACTGGGAAAAGTGCTCCACAGATCAAGCCTCCTACGCGGACTCCTCCTCTGTGTATTTTCCGCGGTACAGTCACCTTACGAGCTGACCCGCGTCTCCCTTAGGCAGTTTCAGCTGCCCTCCGCTCGCTATGCTGTAGCAACTCCCCCTCCTGGAGTTTGGATCTACCACTGCGCCACGTTCCACATGTTGCCTAAAAAACCCATGTGATGTATTCACCACCTTTACCTCCCCTTTTGGGCAGGTGTGGCCTCCACAGGGTCTTTTTCCCCCTGAAAGAATAGGGAACTGGGTAAAGACCCCTTCCCTCAATGCGTGTAAGGGCCCCGCTGTTCTTGCTCTTGTTCTTGTGCCCTTCCAGTGGCCAGACCATTTCCGGCTCCTCAGAAAAATCCTGAATGGACTCGACGTATTTCCCTGCTTTTATACCCTTATGTCCGGGGTGGGGTATGCAAATACTGTCTGCCAACTTCTCATTCTTTTTTCATAGACCAGAGGCGTTTTTGGCACTCAAGAGAGACCCCTAGTGTCGCTTCTTCGACACGATGTCTCGTTCCCTCCATCAGGGAACGGAGGTTACATACTTCATAATTTCATTTTCTAGTAAGACATTTGATATTAGGGCAAAAATCATATTCATGATAATGATTTTTGTATTGTTTTCCTGTAAAAATATCTAAAAATCCTTAAAACAAGATCAATTTTATTTATCTGGTTTTAGAAACAACACTGCATAAGATATTTAGTTTTTTCAGAGAATGTATTTTTAACATGTGTATTTTGTTTTACTGTACTTTTACTGAGTTTTTATTGTAAAAACAAGTGAAAAAATCTACCAGTGCTGAAGAAGTAATCCAAAGTACTTAGAATATGCTACTGACCTTGAGTAATCTAACAGAATATGTTACAAATTACATTTTACATCATGTAACAAGCATGTATTCTGTAATTTGTAGTGGAATACGTTTCAAAAGTAATCCTCCCAACCCTGCCTATAGATGAACTCAAAGCTAACAGAGATGAACTAAAAGGTACAAACTAATGTAGCTCAAACTCCTTTACAGTTTTAAAAGACCCCATGTCTTTTAAAACTGTACTTCTGTTTGCATTGAAAATCAGCCATTATAAGGTGGTCACTGTTTTGTTTATCTGGAAGACCTCGAGTCTACCTGATAAAAAAGGGGAGATTTGACAGAGAGGATGAACTATAAAAAGAGAGTACGAAACAGTGAAAAAAGGTACTTGTAACATAGTGATGATGTCACCTGCTGTGATCTCACTTCCTAAACAGTAACATGATTTAGTATGCTGTGATGTCAGCAGATGTGATCTGTCTGGTGCAGCAACACTATTATTCCACACATGGCAGGCCCCATATTTAATGAGCCCTATATTCCCAGTGGAGACCTGCCTCAATAGCTTAATAACCGTGACCCTAATAGGGCCCCTCCAAACAAAAGCAGAGAATCTGGCAATCATCCCATGTGTGTTTCCTATTCAAACGCCTCTTCACTAGAGTAAGCTCCACTATTATAGCCAAACATTTACAGGCTCTCATGTCACAACACATTCACTATTACATTTAAATCAGGATAAGATGCACAGGAAGTCTGTCTTTGCTACAGTTCTGTTCTCTGAGTGGCATTAACACAGTCTCTTAATGTTGATGCATGATAGATGTTAATGAGCCAGTATCATGCACTGACTGGTAAATAACAAGTTAACGTGGGCCTCAATTTGCAGGCAATCCTGTTACCACATGAATTCCCCCTTATTACAAAATGTTTTACATTCCTTAAATTTATGACATATAAGAAATAACATAATTAGAAATAACATTAAAGACAAGTAAATAACCTCAATTGATTTTGTAATCGTCAACCATTCAAACCGTGTTATCAAAGTTATTGTAAAATGATCAAACATATTTCTCTTTAATTTAATGGAAATATATTTTTATTAATAACTATAATTGTATATATACCCATGCACACACTGTCATATAGCTTACTTTAAAAAAAAAAAAAAAAAAACATTTTTAACATGGAGTCATTTTTGAGCCGAATATTTTTTTTTGTTGTTTTATAACTTAAATCTGTGTAAAAGGCTTGGTGACTTTTCCTAAACACAATTTTTTTGTTGTTGACTAGGTTCAATTAGTCTAGATGGTTTAGATGGTTGTCAAATAGTTTTCCTTATTTGTCAAATAAAAATCAATTCATCAGACAGAATGCACATAAATGAAGGGGTGAGACTATGCAGAACACAATGCAGAACACACACACACACACACACACACACACACACACACACACATAATGTGTGAGACTATATGTAACATCTGAGGTTGTATCCCCTCCTACCAACCACCAGAGGGAGCCCTCTCCCATATACTAACTCTGTTCTGTTTCATAATTGGTTACTTCCTGTTTGAACTATATAAATACCATGTTGTTTCCACTATCACATTGTGAATTATTGCCAGTTCACCCTGCCTTACCAAGCATTATTCCATTGCTATTGCTGATTGTTTGCATGTTATGACCATTGCCTGTTTTCCTGTATTTACTGCTTTTTGGATACCCATTTGTTTTGTTTGCCTTGTTGGACTTGTCTTTTTAGTTTATAGGATTATACCGCCTGCATTATAACGATTATAACGACTACCTCTATTTACCTGCCTATTTGATTGTTTGCTTGTGTTCTAATAAACTTCCAGCACATGGATACTAACACCGTCTACATGGCCAGTTCATTACAGAATACTTCACCTAACATGGATCCAGTGGAAGTTTCACAGCTCCAGGCCGCATTCACTCACCAGTGCGAGGTATTAAGGAGTTACCAAGACCAGCTGAACAACCTACGAGCTGCCAATGAATGTTTAACACAATACATTCACTCACTGCTCCTCATGCTAAAATGGTAGGCTTTAATCTCCTTGATAAGTTTGATGGTTCTGCTGAAAAATGCTGGGTTTTTTTTATGACAGTGCAAGGTATTTTTTCAAAATCAGCCTGAATCTTTTTTGATGTCACTGTTTACTGCCAAAGTTCTCGATTGGGCCACCGCTGCTTGGGATAAAGATACTCAAATCCAGATTTCATTTGATTACTTAGTTCAACAAATCCACGAAGTCTTCGAGTATCCAGCTGGCGGTCAACATACCTCTGTTCAGCTACTTAATCTACGCCAGGGTCATTGATCAGCAGCTGAGTATGCTGTTCTGTTCAGGACACTAGCGGCTCAGAGTGGGTGGAATGATATCACTCCACAAGGGGCTTAACCTGAAACTCAGGACAGAACTAATATATCACTATGGCCATCAAGATGCTTCAAGGCCTCAGTTACGTTTCACCCCGGATTCTACAGTCTCGGTACAGGCCCAGACATCCACTGTATCACCCGAACCCATGCATGTTGCTCACACGTGTTTTATGGAGGAACGCCAATGACGACTCAAGGACCAAGTCATCTCAATGCTGTATGCCCACACAAGAAATCAAGGTTCCCCTTCTGTCACTCACTCGATGTTGTGTCGAATGAAGTGACACAAGGGGTCTTCCTTAGGAGCCTCGCATACCTCTGAATTTGAGACAAGGCCAATTTGAAATTGGCAGACAGAATTTGCATGTCCCACCCCCACAGGGGGACGCCCTCGGTGAGCAGGTGGGGCGCGCTGGTTTGGCGATGCCACGGCATGATGTGGGATATAGAGAAAAAAAATCTGACTGACAGACTCACACCGCTTCCCTTTATACCGGGAGGAGGCAGACCCAACCCTTTCATTGCTGTGTCTGGTACGTAATTTGCCTATCTATTTGCAATGCACGCAGAACCTTAGATGTTCTGAGCAGCTCTTTGTCTGCTGTGGCGGATGGCGGATGGCGGAAATGGAACGCCGCCTCCAAATAGAGGTTAGCTCACTGGATCGTTGACACCATCGCACTGGCCTACCAGACCCAGGCCGTGCCTGCCCCCTTGTGGGTTCCGAGCACACTCGACAAGAAGTGTGGCATCCTCGTGGGCACTGGCCAACAGCACCTCCCCAGTAGACATCTGCAGAGCAGCGGGCTGGGCAACACCCAGTACCATTTGCGAGATTTTACAATCTCTGGGTTGAGTCGGTCTCCTCCCGTGTTTTGTCAGGTCTGAGCCGGTAGAACTTGGTAATGTGGCACAACCGACTGGGTGTTCCACTTGTACACAGCGCCCTTCACCAAGTTGATCCAATGCGCCTTCTCTCCCAGGTTAGCCACTAAGCATTGCTTCCTGGATGTTCTCCTCCCTAGCCTTCTGGCCTGCAAATTCAGTGGAGCAATTTGTGTCCAGACCCACTATGACCCACAGGTGCTCTGCACTGGGGTAGGGCTCTACGGGCTTAGTTCCCTCCTCAGGCAACACCCTGTGATGTGTTTTCCGTAATGCGGTCCCCCTGTCAGCAGACTCGCATCTCCCTTGGGCAGTCCCACTGCCCCCGGTCGGCATGCTTGTAGAGCTCCCCCCTAATTAGCAGGACCTACCACCACACTCTTCCCACATACGGCTTCACAATCCTCATTGTGTATTTGCCACATGTTACCTCCCCCTACCCTGGGCAGGATGTGGCCTCTGCAGGGTCATTTCCCCCTGAAAGAATAGGACAGGGAAGGACCATCTTTTCCGATGCATTTCATAGCCGATACAGATACTCTAGCATGCAGTAGCTTGCATGCACCTGTCTCAGCAGTTCAGACTAGTGTGTTGCATTTTTGAATGGGACCCCTTGTGTCACTTCATTTGACGTTCCCTGAGGGAGGGAACGAGACGTTGTGTCCCTCCTGCCACAGCACTAGACATACCACTGTAAATGACCGTGCCTTATTCTCAGCTCCTCAGTGCAAAAACCTGTCTGACAGACGCACGCCTGCTTCCCTTTATACCCGTATGTCCAGGGGCGGGACATGCAAATTCTATCTTCCAATTTCATATTGGCCTTTCCTCAAGTTCAGAGGTATGCAAGGCTCCCAAGGAATACTCCTTGTGTCACTTCATTCGACACAACATCTTGTTCCCTCCCTCAGGGAATAGAGGTTATAACAGTAACCATGACATTAACTGAGTAGAGGCAGCACGTTAGTACTATGAACATTTAAATCACCCACCTCACATAATTTTCTCTTACCCAACCAAGCACTACGTAGCCCAAGCTCTACATCAGAGGACTATCCAATGGGTCCACTCTTCCTTGAGCACCAGACACCATGGCATCCAAAGAACTGTTACCCTGGCACGTAATTCTTTCTGGTGGCCATCTTTGATTCATGATGTGACTAAGCATGTTATGTCTTGCCAAGTGTGTGCCCAATCCAAGACCCCCAGAGAACTGCCCATGGGGTTGCTTCAACTTGGGATCTCAAGTTGTGGCTACCCAGCAGGAAGCTCAGTCCAAGGTATGTGGGTCCTTTCAGAAATATCCATCAGATAAACCCAGTTATTTACCATTTAGAGCTTCCTGCTAATTACCATATCTCTCCTTCCATGTGTCCTGAAACCCGTCGTCTGGCTCTGGAACCACAGATTCTGAGCCTCCACCTCCATTGGAGGTAGATGGAACCCCAGCGTATATGGTCAGAGAGATCATGGACCTAGAAGGCAAGGGATCCAGATGCAATACTTGGTGGACTGGTAGGGTTATGGACCAGAGGAGAGATCATGGGTAGCTGCCAAGGATATATTGGACCCATCCCTGAGCCAAGAAATGTATCATCAAAATTGTCAAGTTAAAAAATCAATCAGCTGCAATGCAGAACACACAGAGAAATTAGGGGTGAGACCAAAACACACACACACACACACACACACAAAGAAATGAATTGGTCCGACTTAAACAGAGCAATTTTTTTATTCATTTTGTCAAACAAAAATCAATCTGCCACAATGCAGAACACACACACACACTGATTTTAAGATCAGATCAAAGTCTTAGTCTGACCCCACTGTGAGAAATGTATGCTTAGTTGTGGAAGTTGCACCATGGTCAGGTTTGACTGTAAACATATTGTGGCGTTATTTTAATCTCACAAGTGGTTAAAAAAATGCTAAAAAATTGTTGACTGTTAGTGTGTGTGTGTGTGTGTGTGTGTGTGTGTGTGTGTGTGATATATATATATATCTCGATATATATATACACAGTATCTCACAAAAGTGAGTACACCCCTCACATTTTTTGTAAATTTGCTGTCCCCTCAAAATAACACACAGCCATTAATATCTAAACTGCTGGCAACAAAAGTGAGTACACCCTTAAGTGAAAATGTCCAAATTGGGCCCAAACTGTCAATATTTTGTGTTGCCACCATTATTTTCCAGCACTGCTTTAACCCTCTTGGGCATGGAGTTCACCAGAGCTTCACAGGTTGCCACTGGAGTCCTCTTCCACTCCTCCGTGATCACAGAGCAGGTGGATGTTAGAGACCTTGTGCTCCTCGACCTTCCATTTGAGGATGCCCCACAGATGCTCAATAGGGTTTAGGTCTGGAGACATGCTAGGCCAGTCCATCACATTCACCCTCAGCTTCTTTAGCAAGGCAGTGGTCGTCTTGGTGGTGTGTTTGGGGTCGTTATCATGCTGGAATACTGCCCTGCAGCCCAGTCTCCGAAGGGAGGGGATCATGCTCTGCTTCATTATATCACAATACATGTTGGCATTCATGGTTGCCTCAATGAACTGTAGCTCCCCAGTGCCGGCAGCACTCATGCAGGCCCAGACCATGACACTCCCACCACCATGCTTGACTGTAGGCAAGACACTCTTGTCTTTGTACTCCTCACCTGGTTGCCGCCACACACACAACCATTCTTTTTTTCAGATCCTCAGAGAGTTCTTGCCATGAGGTGCCATGTTGAACTTCCAGTGACCAGTTTGAGGGAGTGTGAGAGCGATGACACCAAATTTAACACACCTGCTCCCCATTCACACCTGAGACCTTGTAACACTAACGAGTCACATGACACTGGGGAGGAAAAATGGCTAATTGGGCCCAATTTGGACATTTTCACTTAGGGGTGTACTCACTTTTGTTGCCATTAATGGCTGTGTGTTGAGTTATTTTGAGTGGACAGCAAATTTACACTGTTATACAAGCTGTACTCATTACTTTACATTGTAGCAAAGTGTCATTTCTTCAGTGTTGTCACATGAAAAGATATAATCAAATATTTACTAAAATGTGAGGGGTGAGGTCAGCCAATACATCTAATGGCCATAGTTGTTATTTCATGTAATTGTTTTTATTCAAGCAGATTTTATATGAGACCCCCAATACATGTCATATTTTAATGCTTTGACAGTCTTTCGATGAACTGAAATTCAGGTTTTTGTTGAAGTTAAGACATTAAATGCATAACTTTAGAGTTCAAGTGTTCAATTACACAATTTGGTTAAACATTTTTCCTGTTTCTTTGTATTTTATTGCCAGCATCTGCCAGGTATGCAACAGCTGTTAATTAATTTGTTTACTGCCAGTTTGATGCCAATTTTTTTTATTTTTATAAATGTTTCAAATTCCACGCCTTATTTTATACATTATTTGTAGAAAATTCCCACTGCATTCACCATAAAGCAAATTATACTCCATGCACAATCATATATTATTAATGCTTTAACATAATATACAACCATTATTTTAATTGAAGTATGACTATGATGCTGTTATATCTATGTTACTGCAGTATAAGTGCAGCTCTACATTGTGTTGAGGTTGATGTCTGTCCTGTTTTTCAAGTGAAAGAAATATCTCCCTTCCTGTTTAATGGTTTCTCCTACATTCACCAATGACATAGTGATTTTTGATCATGTGTCACTTAAGGTGTAGTTATGAGTGTATCAGATGACTCCTCCCCCTTTGCAAAACAGGGCACCAGTTAAGATTTCCATCTTAACAATTTAAGAACCCTCCCTAAAGAGCTGTTGGATACACTGCTAAAGGATAATCAACTAATAACCAAATGTAAAGTACTGAATTAAACAAAACAAATAAATTATTTGAACACAGAATGGATAAATGCAATGCTGTTAAACTGAATGTAGCAATGGGTGAGAATTGTATGGGAATGCTGCTTTTGGGAAACCACCTCATGGCTCTGGCAAAATGGTGATAAATAATGCTTCTTTATCATTAACTAATAATATACCTATTATTTGAAACAAACAGGTAACTGTTATCTAAGCAAGTTAGAAAAACATATGCTCCATGTATAAATAAGGTCTCTAGAAAGTTTATATTTACGTTCCACACAGTTGGGTGATCAGTACGGCAGTAGAGACATTTTCCACTGGTGATGTGGGTAGTGTGCAGTGTGAAGGGCGCAGAGTTGGGATCCAGTAGTCGTTACCACGCTGGGCTGGAGGATGCTGAACTTCAGTAGCACCAAGAGAGTCCTTGAAGAGTGGACCGGGCAGCTGGGTCAGTTGAATCTTCATAGGGTCCTTTGCAGGCTGGCTGTGTCACGGAGGAGCTGTGTGGGACAGGCAATGTCTGCCAATGCAGAGGTCCTTTGTGGACTGGGCTGCGCTGCTGGAGGGGCCGTAAGGGTCAGATAAGGTCACTCAATGCTGGGGCCCTTTTTTAGCTAGAGTGCAGCAATATAAAAGGTTTTGCTCGCAAAAGCTTAACCTCAACTATTTTGTAGTCACTTTCCTCATCAGGTCAGAAATTAGGATGTGGTTTTTCTGCTAATGTTTCCTTCCCCGTCGAGTTGGAAATGCAGGACAAGGGTGTGTCTACCCGGGGGACATATTATCCCTTTCTGATGAGGAGATTGAAATCAGGTGCCTTTCCGATGCAGGAGTGTGATTGGCCACTGGTGTCTGAAGTAGCCACGGTACTGCCCACACTAGTGTGGAACTCATTTGCATAGCATACATTTCAGTGTTAAAACAGTGCCTTTAATGTTTTACCCATGCATTATGTATTTATCAAACCTCTTTCAAATGATAGAGACCAAACATGATGAGAAATGGTTAAGTCATCATCCATGCATTCGTTTATCTGTTAATAGGTCTGTCCCGTGAACTGTTGTGTTAACAGTCAACGACCATTAACATAAACTGTGCTTTGCATGGAGTGGAAGTGTTGTAGTTTATATTAATTTAAGGCCTCCAAACTTAAGGTATGCATAGATCTCTGTGGCCTTCCATTGCTTTGCATCTGGGAGGTCCTGAAGGATTTTATGGCAGTTCTTGCCTCTACCTTAGGAATGATTTGGTGGGGCAGAAGGTCCCCCTTTTTGCCCTGTAAGAGGTTTCTGGTAGCTGTCTTAGCATCTTATCTGATGGTGAATGAACATTTGTTTATGTTCATGCACCAAGGATCCAATCACAGTTTGGCACATCTTCCACACCGGCAGTTGGAGAGGGGCCCTGCCATAAACTGGTCCCTGGAATGCCATCTTAACTGATGTTCACCACACTGTTTTTAACAAAAATTCTGCTTTGTTCAGATCTCGGGGGAGGGGTAGTATTGTGAAATTACCTATTCTAAGACCTTGTTTACTCAAAGAATAAAGAACTACATGTTCCAGCATACGTAAGCACATCTAATATAAGCCTGACACATGTGTAAGGGGGTTGGAAGACACTGAAGCTTCATCCCTGCCCGTGAGAACGAATAAAGCTGAGAAAAGACCACACTGTGTCCTTTGTGTTTGGAACACTGCTCACTCGTGTGAATTCCAGGTGGAGAATTTCCATGACGAAATACGTTTTGCTGTTATGCCGACAATGCCCAATGAAATCAAAGATTGGATGGCCAGAAACTTCTACTCAATTCCGACAAAATAGAGGTACTATTTATTGGACCAAAAACCTTTAAAAATAAGCCACTAAATAATAATTTGACTCGCAATGGATGCATTGTTACATTGTCTTCTACAGTGAAGAAATTAGGTGTTATTTATATTAGGTGTCAAATTTCCAATGTTTGTAGAATGGCATTCTTATTGCTAAGTTACAAAACATGCTCTCTGTTGCCAAAAAACAAATCCAAAGTTCATGACCTCAAGACCAGATTATTGTAATGCAGTACTGGGAGGATGTCCTGCAAGTTCAATAAATACACTTCAATTGGTTCAAAATGCAGTGGCCAGGATGTTGACTAGAACCAAATAATATGATCATGTTAGCCCCATTTTATCATCGCTACATTGGCTGTTAAAATTTGAATTAATTTAAACATTTTGTTAACTACATACAAAGCTTTGAATAGTATAGCTCTGCAGTACTTAAGTGACCTTCTACCACACTATATTCCATCACATTCATTATGATCGCAAAATTTTGGCCTGTTAATAGTTCCTAGAATATCCAGATCCACAAAAGGATGTAGATAATTTTCCTGTTTGGCTCCTAAACTATGGAATAGTCTCCCTTACACTATAGTCTCGCAGACACACTCAGTTTAAGTCTAGACTAAAAGCTCATCTATTTAGCCAGGCATACACCTAATTTATCCATCAACTCTTATTCAATTATGCTGCTTTAGTTAGGTCTGCCAGAACCAGAAACATTTATCATGCTCTATAGCTCTAAATTAAATGGCATCTACGCTAATATTATTCTATTTGATTCCCTGTCTAAACCTCGGGATTCACATCCCAAGATTACCAGAACCGACCAGATCCACCTCCGTTCCTGCTTTGTGTCTTACTCCACTGTTATGTGTCTCTGAGTGATGATGACTAAACATAGCCAGTGCCAGCCAGACATCACTTCAGTCTATTACGATGGACTTCAGGGGATGAACTGATTCCAACCCCAACCATAAGATATGGGATACTTCATATGCCACTGCCTGAACCTTGGTCTAAAGATGGTCCGAAATGACCTGCTGGTTGAACTTTGATTCACCTCGCTGATCTCTGCCTGCATCACTTTGGTCTAATGATGGACTACACTCTTAAAATGGAATACATAGACTTTCAATTATTTGCCAACAAAAGCCTTCATCGGCCAATTAACAAAGGACAATACATCCATGTGAACTTCTGCAGTTAATCCAGGCTGAACTTCAAAGACATTTGTCATTAACCTTAGTTCATACAAAACTGGCTGTGGCACGGTGGAGGGCGGGACCGGGGCGCGATTACGCACGCCCGGTCCCGTATTAGGCTAATTAAGCCGTCAAGAGGGATAAAGGCCACTCGCGGACAGCGATGCAAGAGAGAGAGAGAGATCGTTCACGGACATGTCCGTTGTCTTATGTGTTTGTATTTTGAGTTTCCTATTAAACCTTTAAGTTATATGTCAAGCCGGTTTCTCGCCTCTTCCTTGCCCATGAACTTGAACTGTGTTACATTGGTGCTGAAAGCCCGGGAAGGAAGAGGGATACGCCATAGCGGAGTTCTCACCACTACCCCAAATAACAGCCGCGGCCATCTGCCGGGGGACGAGGAGCCCAGCCGCCTGGACGCGGAGGAATGGCCGCCAACCGCGAGGGGAGAAGTGGCGCCTATAGCCGAACGCCTGGAGCAGTCAGGGCCGCTGCCAGGGGCGGAGGATGCCCCTAACAGCCGCTGAAACGCGGAGGGGTCGAGGGAAGACCGCCGTCCGCGAGTGGGGAGGGGATCGCGACCGCCCGCCTGGAGCAGGGGAGTCCCCTTCGGCTCCCTGAGAATGTGGCGGGGCGTTCCGTCCCAGGCAGACCGCGGCAGACCGCGGCAGAGGTGCCCCCCCAGGGGATGTACGTCAGGCCGGGGGTCCCCAGCCTGAAAGAACGGGAGAGGAATGTGGCACGGTGGAGGGCGGGACCGGGGCACGATTACGCACGCCCGGTCCTGTATTAGGCTAATTAAGCCGTCAAGAGGGATAAAGACCACTCACGGACGGCGATGCAAGAGAGAGAGAGATCGTTCACGGACATGTCCGTTGTCTTATGTGTTTGTATTTTGAGTTTCCCATTAAACCTTTAAGTTATATGTCAAGCCGGTTTCTCGCCTCTTCCTTGCCCATGAACTTGAACTGTGTTACACTGGCCCTTAACACTTACTCAGTTTACTAATTTTAAACCATGACCTGCACTGCACATAAATAATTCATATTGGCATTATATTCATGTTGTCTAGCCAGAGGGGAACTGGCCCCCACAGTGAACCTGGTTTCTCCACAGGTTATTTTTCTCCATTAACCAAAATTTTTGGAGTTTTGTGTTCCTTGCCACAGTCGCTTTGGCTTGCTCACTGGGGTTCTAAATATAATTATGATTTAATTATTTATTTTTATGCACAATTTACACTCATTTAATCAAATTACACAATGATGACTATAAGACTTTATAGATATTACAGTTTTAATTTTCTGTTAATGCACGGTTTTCTATAAAGCTGCTTTGAAACAATGTGTTGTGAAAAGCACTATACAAATAAAAATGACTTGACTTCACATGAGCTTGATCCAATAGGATGTTCAACTCCTGATATTCTGGAATTTCTGCAGGAATGCTTTGATGCAGGGAAGTCACCCACTCCTCTTAGAGGGTTTGGTGGCTTTTTCCTGTAGTTTGAGGAAATGGGTTGTGTCTTTCTCTCTATGATGGCAGGTTGATAAGCCAGTTTTTAAGGGTGCCGGGTGATTTATGCCCCAGAGTTTTGCATCACTGCCTCTGTGGGATTTGGACACTGTTCTCAGGGCTCTTGTTTTTGCTCTCTTTGAACCCCTAGATTCAGTGGACCTGAAGTGGCTGTCCATGAATACTGCATTTCTACTAGGTATCACTTCAGCTTAGAGGATGTAGGACTGTTTTGGTTTGGGCACGGAAAGGAGGAGCTGAGAATCAATAACTCGGTACAGGTAAGGCTTTATTTTCTGCCTCCAGCACACCATTACACTCTTCTTGGTGCTTTTATGAGCTCACTCAGGTAACTTTATAAATAACCAAAAGAGTCTCAATAAACAAGCTTCTTAAACAACCAACAGTTCTTTAACAATCAGCAAACACGCCAACACTGGACTGATGTGTCTTTCTGTCCCCATCTCTGGCGGTGGCTTGGCCGTTTATATGCCGCTCTCCATATGCTCACTGGAATTAGAGACAAGTGTTGTTAGACATAATTTAGCTTAGGTGTAAGCGCACCTACTGCTTTCTTTCTCTCCAGATGGGCGCTCGACCACGCCTCCGCTGCCACAGAGGATTATTGAGTTGCACACCTTGTCAGTGCATGCAGACTGCTGCAGATTCATTCTGGATGATGTAGGAGTTATACTTCAACCTAATCCTGCCTTTTTGCCGAAGGTCTTGACCCTTCTCCATTTGAATCAAGTAATTGAACTGCATTCCTTCTCTGCTTCCCTTGGGGTGAGTCAGAATGAAGGGGCATCACCCATGCTATGCCCTGAGAGAGAACTGCATACTTACATCAGGCACATAGTTAAGATCAGAAGCACAGATCAACTACATTTTTTGTTTGTCTACTTTAAGACCGAGAATCTGGGGCATTCTCATTGGGTGGTTGACACCATATGTCAGTCTTATGAGGATGCTGGTTTGTATGCTTCCACTCACCTTCACGCACACACTTCCCGCAGTGTTTCCACCACATAGACCATGTTCAGGAGGGCACCCTTAAGTGATATTTGTGCTGCAACATCTTGGGATGTTCCATCTAACTTTATTCGATATTACAGAGTAAATGTAGCAGCTGGCTTATCCTTTTGTGAGACTGTGCTGGGACTGCCTCAGGAGTGATGTCTTTACCTTTTAGTAGCCAGTGCTACTGGTGGCCAGTGCATAGCTGGACAAGAGGGGGTTACCATGGCAGTGGGCATCCTGGCAAGAGCTGTACGGTCATATGGCTGCTGGAAGCCCTGATGAATTAATGAGTGTGCCAATGAGATGTGGGATTCATCAGAACACATCGCTACATAACACTCAACACTTCCCCTTATTACAGGAAATTATTTTAGGTTCACTTATGAAATTTTACATGGTGCAAGCGGACAGGTCCTTTGACATGTAGGGTTTTTTCCAAAAGTAGTGAGTTGCCTCACTGTTTCCTGCCTAGATAGGTAGCTGTCTTCCATGGCAGCAACCTGACTGAAGCCGCAAAAAAAGACAAACTGAGTGATACAAACAGAGAAGGGTACCAGTGCTTTTATACTAAATATCAGAACTCTTGGAAAAAAAAACTGCCATAGGCATGAGGCCACAGGTTAAGGTATTGCATGTGATGCACTTAAACTTTTATAACTTTTCGATGGAAAATCAATTTAGGATTACCCAGGAAAAGCTGAATACATAAAAACATTTTTTACATTCCTTTTGTATGTATAGATATACATGTGAGTTGTAATACACTGGCTGGCCAAAAAAAAAAAGTCGCTGTTTGGATTTAAATAAGTAGATACTTAAGAGCCTATGATTGGATCATTATTTCAGTCATGAATATGTTTCAGCTGGCAACAGTCCTTTTAAACCTAACCAGTGTGTAACTTTTCATTTCTTAAACAACTATGTCGGAAGACGTATCCCGTGGTCTTGGAATTTTTTTTACAGTGTTTCTGAAGGGGCAAATTATTCGCCTGCTTCAAGCAAAGAAAACAACTAAGCACATTTCTAAAATTGGTGGAACTGGGCTGAGAACTGTCCAATGCATTATTAAAACCTGGAAGTATAGTGGTGAACTGTAAGCTTCGTGGAAGAAAACGATTCGTGAATTCACATCATAAAAAAATAGACAGTAGAACTCACTGCTATGTTTAATATGGGAAGTAAGGGTATTTCCATATGCACAATGTGACAAAAACTTACAGAATTGGGACTAAACAGCAGTGCTGCCACAAGAAAGCCACTTTTTAGTGAGGCTAATCAGAAAAAAATAATTAAATTTGATAGGGAGCATAAAGATTGGACTGTGGAGCAATGGGAAAAGGTCATGTGGTCTGATGAGTCCAGATTTACCCTATTCTAAAGTGATAGGCACGTCAGGGTAAGAAGGGAAGTGCATGAAGCGATGCAACTGTTATGCATAGTACCCACTGTATAAGCAATTGGAGGCAGTGTTATGATCTGGGGTTGCTTCACTTGGTCAGGTCTAGGCTCAGCAACATAATGCTGCAATAAAATGAAGTCAGCTGACTTCCTGAATGTACTGAATGAACAGCTTATCCCATCAATATATTGTTTCTTCTCTGACGGCACGGGCGTAATCCATGACAACAATGTCATTGTTCATTTGGCTCAAATTGTGAAAGAGTGATTCAGGGAGCATGAGGAATTATTTTCACACATGAATTGCCCACCACATAGTCCTGAACTTAACCCCATTAAAAGTCTTTAGGATGTGCTGGAGAAGACTTCACAGAGTGGTTTGACTCTCCCGTCATCAATACAAGATCTCGGGCAAAAATGTATGTAACGCTGGGAGGAAATAAATGTTGTGACATTGCATAAGGTTGTCAAAACAATGATTTTTTTTTTTTTTACCTTTTGTACCCTTTTACCTAAAACTTTTCTGAGTCTCTGGGCCCTAAATGTTTGTATGTACGAGTTTTGGTTTATCTATAGCAGAGGCTCTCAACCTTTTGGAACTAAAGCCCTCTAAGCCTCTGCTATCATGTGGAACCCCCCCCCCCAACCTAATCTATAATCTGTTATAGATAGATAGATAGATAGATAGATAGATAGATAGATAGATATTGTTTTTTTTACTTTTGAGTTTTTATACTTTTTTAATTGCTTTTCATAATTTTTATGATTTTTTAAAAAAAATTTATAACTTTTATGACTTTTGTAAAACTATATAACGGACGGGTATGGAACGTGCTTAAATTATCAAAAAAATTCTGAACACTATATACTTTGAACAAGAGAACACTAGGTTGTAATAACGTGTACTATTTTACATGTAAAACATGTTGCATTCCATTCCTCTTGCATTCTAAAAACATTTGCATAAGAATTATATCAAACAGTGGGACACCAGCACATACTGCTTTTTATAAAGAAGTGCAATTTGTGGTTCAATGTTGGACAGCGCAAGCCTGATGTCATCCTCCACCTGGATCCGATTTCGGTACTTTGTTTTCAAGGAGGTCAATTTTGAAAACCCGGCCTTGCACAAATAAGTTGAGGCGAATGGAAGAAGTAATTTTATGGCAGCGTCAGACAACTGAGGATATTCAGTCATCACACTCAACCAAATTGAAGGCAGAGAGCAAGAGCTATAGAGTTGTTGCAATCTGGTGTCACTCTTTAATTTGACTAACTACTCCATGTCAGTTGAAAGGTCTTTTCCTGGGCAACTGAAGGGATCTCTGACCCAAGCAAATGAAATGGAAGCTTTAGCATAAGTTCTGCCAGGAAGACTCAATTGTTACGTCACTCATTACCTTCTCATTTATCCAATCGCGTTCTAACACTTGCAGTATAAAAGATGGGTACTTACACATGTCTGAATTCACAGATGCTGACGCTTTCGTTCATCGTCGCGTCAGCTGCCGATCAAACACGTCTAAGGACACGCAATTCGTTTGCGTTTACTCTGATTCTGACGATGATTTCGTCCCGCCGTCTCCTCCTCCTGCTCGCCGCTGCTCACGCATCCGTGCCGTACTTCTCCATGGGCGCACTGGTCATTCCAGGCACAGTCATCGCTCTTGAGGACGCCGGCATACCGGTCAGCCAAGGCCCTTCTAGAGAAATCTTCTCCTTCTGGCCCAAAACACCCTGGGTAATCCGCCTGTTTCACCTTTTTTGTTTTCAAAAGCTCCAACTTCGTCAGCTCAGCTAAAACCAACTGGCAAGAAAAGATCGGCTAAATCATCTTCACCTCGTCTATCAAAAAGATCATCGCCGCCCACACTGTACCATCTCCTCCGCTGTCAACTGAACCTACAGACATGAATTACCAGATTTTCTCCGCAGTTCAAAGCCTTTCTCAAACCGTTAACGGATTGGAATCTAAAATGTCGTTTTTTTCAAGCATTTCTTCATCAACCCTAACTTCAGCTCAGATCCGGCCTCGAACTCTTCAGTGATTCTTCAGTTTTCAACCCCATCCTTTTGGATTAAGCAACCCTTCGAACGTGCCTTCTATTTCTTCTACTCTGCCTGCTTCTCTACCAACGATGTCTCCGCTTCACCGGCTCCTTAAAATTTCAGTTTATCCACAGCAACTCCAGCTCAAGCTTCTGGTAGGCGTTTTGTTTCACCAGCTGCCGCATCAGTGTCCCCACAACCAAGTGCCATCATTATCCAAGGTAAAGATATTAACTTGGCCTCATTTCTGCTTCCGTCACCTGAGGCTGGCAGGAAAATGGTCAACTGTGGTGACGTGGCAGTCCCTCTTAAAACCTCCGATCCTCACCTTCAACGTAATCTCTCGTTTGGCGAATTTGTGATCGCTTTTAGTATCTACAGAGACTTTTTTGTGCCAAAGATATCCCGAGAGAAGGGAAGAGTTAGATCTCTATCTAACCATCATTGCAGTCTTTAGCAAGTCACGGGGGCACGTTATACCACTGCTCGTTCGCCATTAAAAAAAAAAAACTTTAGCCTGTACCATTTGCAGTGCTCACAGCATTCGCATGCAATGATCCGGCCGCTGTCCACGGTGCTGAAAACATAAGACTCTCGCCGCGTGGCAAAATTTAACGGCGTCCCTATGTTTTCATTCCATGCATCTGTCTGCTCCTATTTTCCGTCTTCCCAATCTTAAATCCTCGACATACTTAAACAGGTATTTAGCGATATCGCCGTTCCCCTCGAAAAAATAAATAAATAAATAAAAAATCAATGGGCCCTTCTACTTCGCTCGTATTCCTTGGCATTTTCCTAGTCTCGGTTTAAATGCAAGCTTCTCTCCCTCATGAAAGCTTTTAAGGACTAGATCCTTCCTGGAAACTTTCCCCTCCCTCTGTATCGTTTCGAACATGACGTGCTTTCGTTGCTCGGCCACCTTAATTTTCTCCATGAGCGTAATTCCTCAAGGTAGGGATTTCATTTCTCGGCCGCTAATCGGATCTGATTGATCTTTTTGAATGACTGTTATTTTAAATGTTAATGAGTTAGATTTCAGTCACTTCATGCTTTTTAAATCATGTTTCTTAATGTCTTCAAACGAGAATAGTGTGCTCTCGTGCGTGTCTCGTGTGTACTTGTGCGGGTTCATTTAGCACTGTGAGGCGAATGGTTGCACCAGAGCCCTGGAACTCAATCTGCCCTGTCTGTGTTCTCGAACCTACCTGCTTGTTATTCTCGTTTTAAATATGGAGTCAATTATATATTTCTGCTTATACAGTCTTCGAGCTCAGAGTTTAATGGATTTGTGTTTTTAGTAATATAAGTTCACATCTTTTATGTTTGATGTTTTTCGATGCCTGAAATAATGAATAAGTGCATTTCTAATTAACAACGATGCCAATGAACACTGTTTCAGTCCCCTTCTCCTGTATGCGAAAAAAAAAAAAAAAGGCTAAACTTGAATTAGACTAACGATTATTATTAGTCTCGTGCAAATGACATTTTTTAAAGTGCTGCATCATTGTGTGATGCTGGAAGGAGTGGTTGCTCAAGTGTGAAAATATACGTCTTCCCTTTTGTACATGTGCTGGAACATATTTGCTGTGTCTAAAAACCCAGATAGCATTTTTGTGGACATTATAGACGTGTTTACATGATCGCACCTGAAATGCCCAAATATGCCGTTTATGTGGGCAGCACATAAACGGCTTGTTTTCGAGGCAGCTATTTGAAACGTCCTGTTCCTCCTGTTTAGAGACTGTTGCGCAGACACCTGCAGCCCAGCACCTTGTGATCTTCACCTTGGGGTGTAATTGCAGCATTTGTCTTGATGGAGTGATTTAATTAAAAGTACCGCATATTTATATTTGTACTACTTTTCTGATGCCGCCCCCTCTATTGGCTGCGGGGGGTTCTTTCAAAGGCAATGGTTCGCAGAAAAATGGCCTATTGCTTTTCCTAGCTGTCTTCTGGATCTGTCTCTTCCACACTCCACGAAATTTATCCTCTAGTTGTAGCCAGCGTCATCTGGGGCTCAGCGTCGGTTATTTTGCCAGACTATGATGCCTTTCGCGAGACGCTTAATCCGGCAATCTGTCTGAAACCTAATCTATACCTTCCTCCATCTGTAGATTACTAGCAGGCATTCAATTCTACGCAAATATTTCAACCCCGACTTTCCAAGTTTATTCACCGCTTCTCCTATTCGTTCATTGCTCATGCATAAGCAAATCCTCTATCATTCTCCACATAACAGCCGCCATTTACTTTGCCTTATTGCAAAAACTAATCTTCTATTCGCAAAGGCTTTTTTCTACATACATCAATATTTTGCTAGAAGCTGTGTTTCTAACTGCTTTCTACGGTTCTATGCGTCCAGGGGAATTTACATCAGCTACCAATTATTTCGATCCCGCTCGTGATCTGTCCTTCTCTGATCTACTCCTTTCATCTAATTCTTCACTCTCTTCCTTAAGCACTCTGAATGATTCCAAGGTTCCGGCATCACGCTAACCATTTCAATTTATAACAATTTTGTCCCTTCTCATCTATGGCTAAATTTCTTAATTCGTCATAAATCTCTTTATTTCTACGTCAGCTACCATTCCTCGGGTAGATAGCGTTCCTCCGCCTTCGAGTCTCTTATAAGTCCAGTCTCAAAAACTATCCTCGAAGCTCAGCAAGCTCCTATAACGGTCCAGGTATATACCTATGCAACTACTGGTGGTGGTGTCATGCTCTTTCACTATCTGTCATAGTCCTAGCTCACTAGAACTAATATATATATATATATATATATATAAAAAAAGATAATCTAAGCATATATTTATACATGTTCAGTGTGGTCTACCGTGACCGTGTAGCCTAATGTGGCCTTGTCCCGTGGTCTTGTAGCCAGTTATGGCCTTGGTTCCGTGTGGCCTCGTGGCCGTTGTCTCTGTCCTACCTCGTCTCAGTGTGGGCTCACGACATCGTGGCCCCATTCTATGTTCAGTGTGGTCTACTGTGACCGTGTAGCCTAATGTGGCCTTGTCCCGTGGCCAGTTATGGCATTGGTTATTTGTGGCCTAAGCCCGTGTCCATGAGTGATTCTGTCTCTGTGTGGCTTTAGCAGCCTTGTGGCCCAGCGGGCCTTGTCTCTGTGTGGGTCTTAAAGGCCTTGTGGCACAATGTTGCCTTGTCCTATATGTAAAAAATGGCCAGTGGTCTCGTGGCCCTTAGCGGCATTGGTTCTATGTGGCCTAGCGGCCGTTGTCTACGTTGCTTGTTCTGTGTGGTCTATAGTGGCCTTGTGGCACAATGTTGCCTTGTCCTATATGTAAAAAAATGGCCAGTGGTCTCGTGGCCCTAGTGGCATTGGTTCTATGTGGCCAAGCGGCCATTGTCTGTGTGGCCAAGCGGCCTCGAGGCACTGTAGCCTCGCTAAAAGATGGCCATGTGGCCCTCGTGGTTGGTTTTGTGTGGCCTCGCGGCCTTGTCCAGTCTACCTTGTTTTATGTGCGGTGCTAGATGCCGTTGTGGCTGATTGCCAGCCTCGTCTCTGTGGTCTACTAAGGCCGTGTGGCCGTGCGGCCTTGTCTCTGTGGTCTAGCATGGCCATGTGGCCAGTGTGGCTCCGCTTTGTGGTCATTAGGGCCGGTTCTATGTGGCCCAAGGTGGCCCGGCTCTGTGCGGCCCAAGGTGGCCTTGTTCTGTGTGGCCCAAGGTGGCCTCGTCCTGGCGGCCAGGCGGCCCGGTTCTATGTGGCCCAGTGGCCGTTGTCTACGTCGCTTGTTCCGTGTGGTCCATAGTGGCCTCGTGGCATATCGATGCCTTGTCCTATATGTAAAAAATGGCCAGTGGTCTCGTGGCCCTAGTGGCATTGGTTCTATGTGGCCAAGCGGCCGTTGTCTGTGTGGCCAAGCGGCCTCGAGGCACTGTAGCCTCGCTAAAAGATGGCCATGTGGTCCTCGTGGTTGGTTCTGTGTAGCCTCGCAGCCTTGTCCAGTCTACCTTGTTTTTATGTGCGGCACTAGATGCCATTGTGGCTGTTTGCCAGCCTCGTCTCTGTGGTCTAGCAAGGCCATGTGGCCAGTGTGGCTCCGCTTTGTGGTCATTAGGGCCGGTTCTATGTGGCCCAAGGTGGCCCGGCTCTGTGCGGCCCAAGGTGGCCTTGTTCTGTGTGGCCCCAGGTGGCCTCGTCTCTGTGTGGCCTTGTCTTCATGTGATCTTCAACGGCTCGTTTCCACTGACTCTCCTGACACTATATTAGCCTATTTCACAGTTATGTCTCTATTCCTTCATGCTCATTTCCCTTCGATTCATTCTCAGGGATAAACTGGTGACCAGTCGTAGTGTGTCCCAAACTTCTCAAAAGTCGCTTGTACGAAAGCGTCAGCTCTAATGCTTACGTTTACACAGCAGCAGAATTTTAATTGCATGATTGTATTCTTGTCGTTTTATAATGTAGTCACCTCTTACTAATTGGCTATTGGCCTTAAAGGTGTTTTTTGTCATGCTCATTATTAACCCTCATCTCTCTCCATGTTTAGGCTCTCCAGGATTCACAACCGGTGGGTATACTCCTCTTTTCCGTTCTTTGGGGGTAGGTCCTGTCCCGGTGGAATTTCTCTTCCACCTTCTTTGGGGGTCGGCTGCGCCCCTGCCTTCATCGCCAGGCAGGAAATGCAGAGTCCGGACCCCCGGATTGCGAGCTACGGATGGGGCCTACGCCAAAGAACTTTTATCTTTATATTGTTTGCCGAGCTGTAAATAAATGGTTAATTGTTCAGTATTATTCTCCCGAGTCTTTCTGGTAGAAATGGAAGCTTTAGCATAAGTTCTGCCAGGAAGACTCAATTGTTACGTCACTCATTACCTTCTCATCTATCCAATCGCGTTCTAACACTTGCAGTATAAAAGATGGGTACTTACACATGTCTGAGTTCACAGATGCTGACGCTTTCGTTCTCCTCCATCCTCCCCACCACCAAGATGATCCCTTCCTTCCTACACACCACCACCAGGATGGTCCCTTCCCATACCTCACTGGGGGTCGGCTGCGCCCCTGCCTTCATCGCCAGGCAGGAAATGCAGAGTCCGGACCCCCGGATTGCGTGCTACGGATGGGGCCTACGCCAAAGAACTTTTATCTTTATATTGTTTGCCGAGCTGTAAATAAATGGTTAATTGTTCAGTATTATTCTCCCGAGTCTTTCTGGTAGAACTGAAATCCTCACTGAAATAACGACCGAATAGTTGTTTCAGTCCTTCAACATGTTGAGTGACTGTGTTAATCAAAGGAGAGACATTTATCCCTGTCTCTTGCACACAGTCAGCAAAGTTGGGAAACATGTCAACATTTTATTAATTGGACGATCACTCCAAAGATCCAATTTGCCAACGAATGCACTGATTTTGTCTGAAAGAAGCAAGATTTTGGCATCTCTAACTTGCATCGATGTGCTCAAAAATTCCACCTATCGAAAATGTCTACTAGGTCATTTGTGCTAACCACAGGGGGTCGTCCAGGTACCGCGCAAGGTCGGACTTCGCATCAACAAGATGCACCACTTCACCTCTCAACGCAATTTGTAGAGGCAATTAAAAAACAGACCTCTGTAGAGCCAGCGAACCTCAGTGTGAAATATGAGCTGCTCATGTTCGGACAAAGCAAGGAATACAAGCGTGCATTTCATGGCTATGCTCTAATGAAATTGACCATTTGCACTGCCTGCTTTAAAAATGACTGTAAAACAGATCAAGTTCGTGGGCAAGGAAGAGGCGAGAAACCGGCTTGACATATAACTTAAAGGTTTAATGAAAAACTCAAAAGACAAACACATAGGACAACGGACATGTCCGTGAACGATCTCTCTCTCTCCCATTGCCGTCCGTGAGTGGCCTTTTTCCCTCTTGACGGCTTAATTAGCCTAATACGGGACCGGGCGTGCATAATCACGCCCCAGTCCCGCCCTCCACCGTGCCACATTCCTCCTCCGTTCTTTCAGGCTGGGAACCCCCGGCCTGACGTACATCCCCTGAGGGAGAGGGCAAGGGGAGGGAAACAACAACAATTAAAAATGGGGGGGGGAGGTTCCTGCACTGGGCAGTACCTCCCCTCCCACGAACACCATAATTTAAAAAAAGAGGGAAAAGGCCAACGTAGAGCGGCAGCGAGAGAGGAGAGAGAGATTAAAAAAAAAAAAAAAAACTTACTCGCCGGTTCTCTGATACGCCGTAGCTTGTTCCTCAGCCACTTCTCTACCCTCTACAGGACGACAGTCGCGCCTCTCCGGGCAGATCGGAGGCAGTCCTCAGCCCCTGGCGGACGGAACGCCCCGCCACGTTCCCGGGGAGTCAAAGGGGCCTCCCCCCGCCCCTGGCAGCGGCCCTAACCGCTCCAGGCGGTCGGCCAGGAGCCCCTCCTCCCCTCACGGTCGGCGGCCGTTCCTCCGCGTCCAGGCGGCTGGGCTCCTCCGTCCCGCTGCTCCGCTGGGCAGTGGAGAGGACTCCACTACGGCGCATCCCTCTTCCTTCCTGGGTTTCGGCACCAATGTAAAACAGATCAAGTTTTTGGGCAAGGAAGAGGCGAGAAACCGGCTTGACATATAACTTAAAGGTTTAATGAAAAACTCAAAAGACAAACACATAGGACGACGGACATGTCCATGAACGATCTCTCTCTCTCCCATTGCCGTCCGCGAGTGGCCTTTATCCCTCTTGACGGCTTAATTAGCCTAATACGGGACCGGGCGTGCGTAATCACGCCCGGTCCCGCCCTCCACCGTGCCACAATGACTTCAGAGACTCAGGCATTTGTTTGGTACGGGAGATTCGCGATGAATCATACATTGGGTCCACTTGGCTAAAGGGGCAAATGCTGGACACGAGTGACAAGACCGCTAACCCTCCCAGTCATTGATCGGTCCTGTCTGTGCATATCCCAACACATTTATTCCATGACATCCTACATCCTGTATATACCACGTGCGATGGAAGAGACCGACAGAAAAGAATGTCCTCCTCAATATTACCTGCTAGCCCTGCAACATCAGTTGTCTCATCAAGCTGCAGGGAATAGTACTGGCTTTGCATGATGTTAGCTAGCAATTGCTCCTTAACGTCACTTGCCATGTCATATATGCTGTGGCTAACAGTGACGTAAGAAAGATGGATGTCACCAATCTGTTGTGTGTAATTCTCTCCAAACATGACTTCGTAGATATCTTTGGCAGCAGGTAAGATTAGTGCCTCGGCAATTGTGTTAGGTATTCCTAATTTAGCAACTCGTTGTGAGACGTAGTATGGCACTTCTAGACACCTGTTAGACACTGATGTGTGTTTGCTGATGTTATGTTTCTGCTGTGCAAGGCAAGATAACTTTAATTTGAAAAAATCTAATGGTTTGTCTTTGAGTGTTGGGTGTTTGGTTTCTAAATGTCGCTTCAACTTGCATTGCTTCATGCTATCATTTGCCAGCAAATCTGCACATATGACACACTGGGGCAGCGGTTCAGCATCTGTCCAAGGTACCATAAAGCCAAACTGAAGATAGTTAATGTCATACTTTTGTGTTTTACACTTCTTAGAAAATGCAGAGGGAGAGGGTGGTTTTTTTTTTTTTTAATTTGGAGTGGGTTTTTTTTTTTTTTTTCCATTTATGTGCATTCTACTTGAAAAGCAATAAAATACACTGAGTACCCAAATGATGCCATCTCAGTTTTTTTCCTTGAAAATAATTTGCTTTCCCCTTCCGATCCACCCCCCATGTTGAGAACCACTGATCTATAGGTTTCGATGACATTTGACTTTAAGAAGATAAAGTCTCTTCTATTAAAATGCAGCCTTTTCTTTCTTGTCTTTGTATTTCTCAATCTCTCCTATGGTCTTTATCTAAATCAATTAGAGGAATTGTTGGAGTGTTTGGAGCCAGGTGATTGGATGTTACTAAGTCTCCTTCTTGCACCAGAAGAGTCCTGTTGGATTTATGACTACCTTTGATGACCAACTGAGACTTTGTGATTACAGCTAATCAGTGTTATGTTTCTAAATAACATATTTTGCATAGATCATCAGTTCACTATGTTTGGGTAGTTTTTGTAAATATGTGTATGGTTACCTATCAGAAGCATGTAAGCCTAAGTTGTTGTCAACTCACAATTATAGTTGCATTTACCTATTATTGTTAGCCATTTTACAAGTTAGTTCGAGGTTAGACTCTCAACTCAATTTCTGTTTCTGTCTTTAGCCTTTGGCAATGTGGAGAACTTTGTCTTTAGTAAACTCTCTTTCAACTAATTGAAACTCAGCTTTGACTCCTGGTCGACATTGTTCATACTGGTCTCTCTAATGGGTATAACTGCATTGCCTTGCAGATATCTCCCACAACAAGTGTGTGATGGAAGAGAAATGTCAGACTCAATGTTCAAACTAGCAGATGTAAGGAGATATTAATTTCTATTCCTCGTAGAGACAAGCTGAAAACAATTAAGTACTTCCTAATGCCTGTAATCAAATAATCTTCCTCCATTGATGTGTTTGTTTATTTATTTATGAAAATACTCATTTAATGACCTCATCACACACTTGAGCACAGCATAGTTAGCAAATGACCACAACATAACAACAGATCTATGTGCTATAATAGATGCACTAGCAAGCATTTGCACACTCCCAAATATCCATATTTATTTGTGTTTAACTTTCTGTTTAATGGAGCTCTGTTTTTCCTGTATATAAAAGAGTTTAAATTCATGTTGAATGTTTCTCCATCATTTACTGATAAATGAGATTATCTCTATGGGGTTGTGTTGTTATGGGGTTGTCTCCTTAAAAGGTTCTAGCAATTGCTAGGAGTTTTTAATAGTCTTCAGAGGGTTCATAAAATGTAGAAGTATACATGTACATACGTGACCAGGTTTTCATGTTAGATACGTTGATGTATGTTTTGAGTGTCTGTCCAAATGTACAAAAATGTATGTACACTTTACAAATGAAAATCTATTAATGCAAATGAGCCTTGTTCATTAAAAGGATAGTTCACCCACCATTTACTCACCCTCATGCCATAAAAGATGTGTATAACTTTCTTTCTTCTCTGGAACACAAACAAAGGTTTTTAGAAGAATGTCTCAGCTTTGTAGGTCCATACAATACAAGTGAATAGTGACTGGAATTTAAAGGTTCAAAAAGCACACAAAAGCAGCATAAAAGTAATCCATAATACTCCAGTTTTGATCTGTTTCTGACCCACACCTATCATATAGTTTCTGAAGATATGGATTTAACCACTGGCGTCATATGCATTACTTTCATGCTGCCTTTATTTTATTTTGGACCTTTGCGGTACGTGTCCATTGGCGTGTTTTGACTGAAGCTAAGAGAGCGTTTTCAATTCATCCCTATGGAAGCTGAGCACCGTGTTTGTGAGGTGGATTGTGAGATTGAAAGCAGCATGGAGCAAGCTGTTCCCCAGCATTGTAAACTGCAATGAGTGGATTTCTATCACGCCAGTGGAAACGAAGTGTTAAAATTCAGCCACTATTCACTTGCATTGCATAGATCTACAGAGCTGAGATGTTCTTCTAAAAGTCTTTGTTTGCGTTCTGCAGAAGAAAGAAAGTCATACACATCTGGGATGGCATGAGGGTGAGTAAATTATAATTTAATTTTTTTTGGTGAACTATCCCTTTAATTGCTCCAGCATATGAATTCAGTAAATCAGTAATGCCAAAATCTTGGTTTGAAACTCTTGAAGTTCTTTTGAATTTAATCTGTTCTAGATTTTAAATATACAATCTATTCTATGAACTGTTCCACTCCTTTCTCATATTTTTGTATCTGTTGTCCAGCATTACATTTAGCCAGAAAATATCCAGTATTTCAAATGCCTACATGCAAGCTTGCTTTTAAATCTTACAAATACAAACAGACATTAACAGACAAGATTCTGTCTGACACACAAACACACACAAACGCTACTGTCGAAGATTTAATTTGTCTAAAAAGTTTGCTGGCTGGTTTTTGCCTGTGTCTTGCAGCTCAGTAAATGTGATGAAGTGCAGTTTCGGTTATGTTAATGCACTCTGTTTATACAGCACTGCAGTGGCCAGGAAAGTTGCTTTATAGCTGTCAATCACCAGTTATCTGAGATATTTCTCAGATTCCAACAACATTTCCAACAAAATTTATCTTAAATTGATATGAAACTGTAGTGCTTCCTGGATTAAAGGATTACTTTTTCCTCATTAAAAACATTTTACTCCTAAAGAAATCAATGGTAGTTTTGAAACATAAGTATAAAATCATGAGCAATTGCATAAGATGAAGACGCCAGTCATATCAGTAACCTTATAATAGCTGTTTTATTCTACATGGAGAGGGTCAGCACATGGAGGCTGCCAAGTTAGAATCACATGACCAGCCAAATACTGCTGGCTTAATCTCTGTAACCACCTTGATTTGGACACTTTCATGGCTTACTGTGAATGGTGAATTTCTAAAATGGCATCTGAAACTAAAAACTAGTGATTTTAAATGATGCTGCATCCAAGCCGATAGGTGTCTGTGTAAGTCCAAGATGACAAAAACACAAAAGTTACTGAATGAAACTTTAATTTCTACTTAAGAGTTTGTGTTTACATCAGACTACTTGTAACTTGTTTATTAATAGCAGAGAACACACACACACACACACACACAATACTTATATGGTATTTTATAATTCACTAATTAGAATAATTATAGAATATGTGGTTGGTGTGCTCCTGATGCATTCATCTCAGCATCAGATTCCTCCTCTCAGCATCAGATCACTCCTTACCACATTAGATTCCTCCCATCACATCATACCACTCCTCTTTGCATCAGATTATTCCTCTCAGCATCAGATTACTCTTCTAAGCATACGATCACTCCTCACAACATCAGATCACTCCTTTTAGCATCAGATTATTCCTCTCAGCATTGGTTTACACTCAGTAATAGATCAATCCTCCCATCACATGTCTCACAACATTAGATCACTCCTCACATCACTCACAACATTAAGTCTCTCCTCTCTGCATCAGAGTGAGCAAGACGCACACATAGATAGGCGGAGACAGCTAGAAAGTGGAGAGCATTGCTCGAAAACAGGTCCGGGGTGAGTCTGAGTCAGAGATAGCTTTTTTGTTTAATTATATATATGTTCTGATGTCTACAGTCTATACCATGTACTCTCTAAGTCAATAAATGTTTTGGCTTTTCTGAATCTGTCTAGATATCTCTGAAGGAGAGGACACAAATAACAATGAGCTCCATATAGTTCTGTTGAATTTGATTGTGTTTGTTTCTGCTATGTCTGCTATAACAGACCTATCTCTTTCCCTAAGAAATAGTTTTGATATTTAATCATATATATGTTCTGAAATCAGTAAGTTTTCAGCATATCACACTGCATCTTTTTAAAACAACAAATAAACTAAGCTTTTCATAAATTATCCACTGCTGAAGTGTCTTAAATGTTTAAAATTGTGCTATCCAAACACAATAATAGTCATGGACCCTGCAATGACGTGATTTTAAATAAAAATGTATGCTCTTGAAATTTTCACAATATGTCCAATAATAATTCTTAATCTATGGAGCCCCATCACACGTGAATACACACAAGGCCAAGGTGTGTTCAAGCTGTATTTGGTACCTGATAATTAAGATATCTCCATCACACACATTCACATGCACACACACCCAAACACATACTTCTGTTGTCTTGCAATCTGTGACATGATTAAGGGTGCTCAGTAGATCTTACCTTTGCAGGTAGTGTGAATGTCTAGGTTAGAACACAGTCTCCAATCTTTAGGTATGGTGACACGCCTTACTCTGTCTTTCCTCTCTGTCTTTCTCTCTGTTCATCCCACCCAATGGGTGAACCCTTGACGGATGCTGCAGTGAAGGAAAAACACACCCTTTCTGCCTTTCTCCAGCAATCTGCCCCTCCTCCCTCTCTCTCTTTCTCCATTTGCCTTCACTCTCACCTCTGATTGGCAGCTAAGCACAGGTGACATCATCTCTTTCTCTGTTATTTCTGTACCACCCAGCCCATCCCTTTCTCACAATGGAAAGGTTTTTGCTTTTCTTTTTACAGTATATTTCTGAACCCCTCACAGCACTTATACAGAAATAGATTTAGCCCTCCAAGGTACAATTTATTTTTCTAGAGCTAATTTCTCTATGGACGAATCTTACAAAACATGTCAAAAACATATGCAAGTCATAATTTTACCCCAAAATCAAATAAAAAAGTGTAATTTATATTTTGCTTAAAGGGATAGTTCACCACAAAATTCTGTCATCATGATCACAATTCTGCTGTTCCAAATCTGACTTTTTTTCTTCCATGGAATTCACTTTTACTGTATGGAAAAAAGATGCAATGAAAGTGAATAGAGACTGATGCTATATCAGTCCTTAACATTCTGTCATCTCTTTTTGTGTTCTATCGGAGAAAGAAAGTAATATGGATTTGGGTGATGATGAGTTAATTAATTTTAATTTTTGGGTAAACTATCCCTTCAAAGTAACTGAAGCCAATCATTTTTGTAATGCCATAAATTAGTAATATTGATAGAATAGCTTTAAATGGTATGGCATTTATACATAAGAGTAAGATTTGTTGTGGTGCCTTTAATATATATTAAACAGCATATGCTGTTTAATACAGTATACACTGTTTTAACAGTTTTTATATTTGCATAGCTGAATATATGAAAAATTACTAAAGTGAGAAAATGGGAAATTCCTATAGTAATGGGAATTACAACAATAACAAAAAAGAAATGTAAAAAGTCTGGATGCATTCTAGTAATGGAAATTTGGAGGTAATTGGCTTAATTGTCATCAAAATAATATCACAAGGCATAGGCTTAATTTTCCTTATGCACTAAATAATTTCTTTCTATTTTATTTCTTCTGATGTTTTTGTGAGACTATGTATATTCCACATTATAATTATGATTACCACCTTTAAGCTAGAATTTCACCTATCTTGATATATTTAGATCTTTTCACAAGTGATTTCACTGCCTAATGCTTTCTGCAAAAGCAAAACCACATATATATGCTGAATATGAAGAAACCAGCCCAGCACCCCCACCTTCAGCTGGTGGTCCCAGCCCAGTCTGTCAAATGAGCAGATGGAGTGGGTGAGGGGGGTTCTGCCTTTGTCATGACAAACATGAGCTGACCACCAGCCCTGCTCAGGGTTTAAAGATCTGCCAACTGAAAATGTGTACTTTTGAAAATTTATTTTTCAGGCTGCAGGACATTTTAAGATGAACTAGTGAAGACAAAAATGTGATTACAATTGTGATGTTTAAAGGCATTTTTGTAATGATACAGCTAATTTTTGCCTGCGCCCTCAAAACGTTGCCCTTGGTCAGTATTTTAAATGTCACCCTGTTGTCATATTCAAATAATTTAAGAGGATTACAAAAATCCAAGGCTACATTTTCAAGGAAATTAAAGGAATTTTTTGTCTTCATTCACTCGGTGCTTCATCTATTCATTTTCAATTGGTTTGCCATGGGACAGCTTTTTTGAACATCCAAACTGCACCCAACGCTCCATAAAATGATTATAAATGTAATCCTCTACTTGTGCATTGTATTCCAGATCTTCTGAGGCTTTGTGTGAAGAACAGATCCAAATTGAAGTCTTTGCCAGTTTGTGGCAGGGCGGAGGGCAGGGCCGGGTCGTGATGCTACACACCTGGTCCCTTATCAGGCTAATCAAGCCTCCGAGAGGGATAAGGGCCGATGGCAGATGGTGGTGCAGGAGAGAGATCGTTTACGGATATGTCTATCATGTATGTGTTTTGTCTTTTAAGTTTTCACTAAAATATTATTTATGTTGTCAAGCCAGTTCTCACCTCCTCCTTGCCCATCTAAATTCCTTGTTACACTGGTGCCGAAACCCGAGAAGGAGGAGGGATACGCCGTAGTAGAGTTCTCGCAACTACCGTCCACCACAACGGAGCAGCCACGGCCATCTGCTGGGGGACGTGGAGCCCAGCCGCCTGGAAGCGGAGGAACGGCCGCTGACCGCAAGGGGAGAAGGGACTCCTAGCCGACCGCCTGGAGCGGTCAGGGTCGCTGCCAGGGGCGGAGGAGTTCCCTACCAGCCGCTGAAACGCGGCAGGGTATGAGACCACCGACCGCGAGCAGGGAGGGGATCGCGACCGACCTCCTGGAGCAGGAGAACCACTGCCAGGGGCGGGGGAGACCCCTTCGGCTCCCTGAGAACGCGGCGTGGGCGTTCCGTCCACCAGGGGCTGGAGGACTGCCTCCGATCCACCTGGAGAGGCGCGGCTGTCGTCCGTTAGAGGGTGGAGGAGTGGCCGAGGAACAAGCTAGGTCGTGATGCTACACACCTGGTCCCGTATCAGGCTAATCAAGCCTCCGGGAGGGATAAGGGCCAATGGCAGACGGTGGTGCGGGAGAGAGAGATCGTTTACGGACATATCCGTCATATGTGTGTTTTGTCTTTTAAGTTTTCAATAAAATATTATTTTTGTTGTCAAGCCGGTTCTCGCCTCCTCATTTCCCATCTAAATTCCTTGTTACACAGTTTTCCTGTGTTAACATTCAGATCACAACCTGACTTTTATAGTGTTTTTTTGTCATTTTTTACATTTACATATCATTTATATTGTTGAGATTTGGTTTGGTTTAGGCATAGGGGTGGGGTAAGATATTAAAAAATATATATATATTATAGTGTAATGTAAATCAAATTAATGTGACCTATATTTACCTGACTGATAAGTGTTTTATATTATTTACAAGCGGTTAAGTTTAGGGATGTGGTTGGGGTAGGAGATCTATAATATATGATGGTATAATGTAGCTAAACAAATATATTTATACGTATAATAAAACATACTGTGTTTAAAACCTCTTCAACTGAGCTGCCACCTGCATATTTCACACTCAAATCTAAAAGTTCATCATTTACACATACTGTGGACTAATTGCCAAAAATTGGTCAAATTATTCAGAAATCCCCTATATAAAAAAGACTCCAATTATTCATAAATAATATTGTATATGTTTACAATATTATGATGATTTTTTTTTTGTTTGTCCTAACTTTGTAAGCATTTAATTTTGGTTCTGTTCACTCCATCTTCCTCCAAAAAATATTTATCATCTATCCCCATCCTTCACAAAATGTAGATCTGAGATATACGTGATGCTATAACACATTTTAGCCCTCACAGATGTGTTTGTTCATAGACATTCAGTCTAATTTTCAGTTTATCCACCCTCATTGTTTCATCAAATATATTGGCCTCTGAGTGGACTAGAAGCTCAATATAGGTGTCATTAGTAAACTGAGATCTTCCCCTTTGTGATGATATAAAATGTTATCATCAGTAGTTGATAACATATATTTCCGATGTGGAAGGGTGAGCACGAGACAGACACCGTGGGTGTGGCATTAAGCTTCGGAGAGGCATTTATTTGAAATAATAATAAACAAAAAAAGTTCCTAGCAAGCGTTCTCCTTCTGGGTCCGTGGTGCTTGGGGTGGCGATGTCCCTGGCGCAACAGGTGAGAGGGGAAGGTAGCCCAGCCTCTAGCTCGTCAGCCGTGACATGTGCTGTTCTCCCCCGGCGACACATCTAATTCCTGCCATGGTCCAAGGAGCGGTTTCTGCGATGGATCTCATTCGGCCGAACACTCCCCGCTCTGGTCCTGGGTGTGCGAGGTACCAGTGTGTGCACAGATGGAGATTTGAAGCCAGCTCCCCTAGAAGAAGTTCGCACTGCATTTTAAAGACAGTGGTGATGAGAGCCGATTGGCATCATGTGAGGGTCGGACGTGTAAACAACGAGCTCTGGGCACTTTGCTAGTTTTAATACTTTTTGTCAAAAACAGGTGAGATTCGATACACTCTGATTCTTGACTCCTCTAGGAATATCTGTTCTAATTCAAAATCCTTGGTCTCTGGAGACATTAAAATACATTTACATACTAAGGCCGCAGAAAGAGATTCATCGCCAACTGTTGAACATGTCAGCAATGCTGGTGAAGGTCATTGCTAACTTAGGTCTTGCTGTAATACGTCGATTGATCACTGCCATGGAGACGAAATTCACTGAGATGGTTTCAAACATGTCGGATGTTGAGAACCATATCGATTATCTGAAGTCATTGGAGAGGGAATTAGCTGCTAATCCACTAGCGACCAAGATAGATTTGGAGCATGTTTTGGGAAAAGTTGTAAGACCTTGAAAATCATAACCGGTAACACAACGTCTAAATTGTTGGAATTCCTGAGGACGAGGGAGGCCGAGATATAGTGAAATTCCTAGATGGGCTCTTCCTGAGTCTGCTCATCATAACAGGCTATAAGCTGGTAATTGAGCAAGCTCACAGAGTTCCAGCTCAGAGATCCGCGGAGGGAAACAGGCCCCAATCAATTCTGGCCAAATTTCTGAGATCATCCGATAAAGATCTTGTGTTACGTGAGGCAAGGAGTAAAGCACAGATTTCTTGGAAGAACCACTGCATTTTCTTGTTTCTAGACTTTGCAAATCTGACAAGAGAGAAATGTGATCGATTCAAGGAATGCAAGAAAATAGGAGTTATTAGGGCATCGGTTCCACTCATGTAACAGCCAAGTGAGCCTCACTCACTGAACATTCACCTGTCTGTCCAAGGAAACTGGGCGCCTTTTTTTGTTTCTTTTTGTGCTGGTTCCACCTAGAAGCTGGAATGTGTTTTAAGGAGGAACACATCTTCGGAACAGTTATGTGGATGAAGCTACATGTTCCCCATCTGTCGCTCACTTCGACGTTGTATTGAAGAAGCGACACTAGGGATCTATTTTGAGAGCCTTATGCATTTCTGAACTTTGAGAAAAGGCCAATGAGAAATTGGCAGACAGAATTTGCATGTCCCGCCCCCGGACATACAGGTATAAAGCGAGGGAAATGCATCTGTTCTTTCAGAAATTTTCTTCGGAGCCGACCGGTTGTGTGAGCAGCGAGCTGCGAGTCATCCCCATCTCTGAAATCAGCTTATGCTGTTGGATCTATGCGCATATCAGCGACTTTCTCCTTCTCTGCACGGCAGTGCAGCTTTGCCCCTGGGCGTCTATGCGCATATCAGCGACTTTCTCCTTCTCTGCACGGCAGTGCAGCTTTGCCCCTGGGCGCTTCGGCAGTGTTGCTAAGAGATACATTTTTCCCTAAAAGAGTATTTTCTCTAAAAGAGCAATACACAGCGGCGTTGAACGTCCTTTTCAGGACGTGTCTTTATAAAGATGCCTTTCCGCCCCTGTACAGTTCCTGGATGCAGTCGAGTTTTCTCCACTCCTGATGGCCACAGGTGCTGCCTCGTGTGTCTGGGCTGCAAAAACACAGAGGCCGCATTTGTGGATGGTTTGTGTTTTCACGAACCTTACCATGTCAATGTTGCGGTTGCGGCTTTCCTTCCTAAGAAGGAACACCACTCCAGCCGCCCCCCGCATCGCTCCTTCTTCCCACGGGATTGAGGACAACCCGGCTAGTGATGGAGGCAATTTGGGGATGGCAGCGGGCTCGGTTTCAGCTGGATGATGTGCTCACTGCAGCATCAGAGAGTGTTCCGGCATCTGACGCGGAAGACTCGATTGGGCTGCCACCTTCGGGTCAGCACGCCCAGTCAGAGGCTGACGCCCAGATGGCCGATATGCTTGCCTGGGCCGCCATCAGCGTGGGGCTGGACTGGAATCCTCTGTCCAGACAGCCTTCGTGGCTGGATTATTGGTTCCTCTGGTCTGCGCGCCACTCACAGCCACGCCCCCCCCCCTCCCCATTTCTTTCTTCCCAGAAGGGCATGATGAGCTGACAAGGTCGTGGAGGGCAACTTTCACTCCCCGTAATCGATCCTCTCACTCATCCACTCTCACTACCCTCGACGGCGGAGTGGTCCACAGGTACACGCTGGTCCCCCAGGTGGACAGAGCGGTTGTGATCCACCTGTATCCCATAAACACCACCACCTGGCGGGTTCGCCCAGTGCTCCCCTCCAGGGCCTGTAGGATGATGTCTTCATTGACCTCCAAAGCCACCGGACAGGCCACTTCCATCTTGCATGCCATGGCCCTCCTGCAAGTCCACCAGGCCAAGGCACTTAAAGATCTGCACTTGGGTAGTCCTGACCCTGATATGGTGCAGCAATTGCGCTCAGCAACTGCCCTCGCCCTCAGGGCCACGAAGGTCACAGCATGGTCATTCGGGCAGGCAATGGCCACCCTCATGGTTCAGGAATGTCATCTGTGGCTGAACCTGGTCGAGATGTGCGAAATGGACAAAGCACGCTTTCTCAACACCCCTGTCTCCCAGTTCGGCCTTTTCAGCGATACCATCGAGGACTTCACCCAACTTCGCACCCTGCCAGGTGTGTGGAGCAAGGTAAGCCTCGGGATGCGCTTTTGCCTCCCAATGCCGTATTACCTGTTCTGCCCCGCTGCTCCGCCCCGCCGGGTACATCAAAAGTAATCGTCCCTTAGTGCCCCTAGCATGGAGAATGGACGCGTTGCTTTCACTTCCCAATCCGTCATGCGGGGGCGTCCGCTTTACCGCAGTGCATGGCAAAGACGCAAGATCGGAAATCGCGACTCTCTTACTCAAGGATGTGATAGAGCCTGTCCCTCCAGCCAAGATGAAAAAGGGTTTCTACAGCCCTTACTTCATCGTACCCAAAAAAGGTGGTGGCTTACGACCGATCTTGGGCTTGCGAGATTTCAACCGGGCCTTGCACAAACTCCCGTTCAAAATGATCACGCAAAGAAACATCCTAACTTGCGTCCGGCATCTAGATTGATTTGCAGTGGTAGACCTGAAGGACGCGTACTTCCACGTCTCAATCTTGCCTCGACATCGACCCTTTCCACGGTTCACATTCGACAGCCAGGCGTATCAGTACAAAGTCCTCCCCTTCGGCATGTCTCTGTCCCCTCGCGTCTTTACGAAGGTCGCAGAGGCAGCCCTTGCCCCGCTTCGGGAAGCAGGCATTCGCATACTCAACTACCTCGACGACTGGCTCATCCTTGCCCACTCCCGAGAGTTACTATGCACCCACTGGGACCAGGTACTCAGGCACCTCAGCCGTTTAGGGCTTCAGGTCGACAGGGAAAAGAGCAAGCTCGGTGCTATCGTGACAGCGTTCGCCCAGCGAAGAGTGGAGGCTTCACCCCCAGTCGGTTCAGCTGATTTGGGAATGGTTCGGCAAGGCACAGGTAGACCTATTCGCCTCCTGAGAGACATCCCACTGCCCACTCTGGTACGCCCGAATGGAGGCTCCCCTCGGGACAGACACTCTGGCACACAGCTGGCCCACGGGGCTGCACAAGTACGCATTTCCCTCAGTGAGCCTTCTTGCACTGGTGCTGTGCAACGTCAGGGAGGAGGAACAAGTCACTCTGGTGGCCCCTTATTGGCCCTCTCGGACTTGGTTCTCGGATCTCGTGCTCCTCGCGACATCCCCTCCCTGGCGAATTCCCCTGAGGAAGGACCTTCTTTCTCAGGGACGGGGCACTCTCTGGCATCCGCGCCCAGACCTCTGGAACCTCCACGTCTGGTCCCTGGACGGGATGCGGAAGATCTATCTGGCCTACCACCTGATATCGTAGACACGATCAACTAAGCCAGAGCTCCCTCTACTAGGCAGCTTAACACCCTGAAGTGGCGCTTGTTTGCGAATTGGTGTTCTTCCCGGGCTGAAGACCCACAGAAGTGTGCAGTCAGGTCAGTGCTCTCATTTCTGCAGGAGAGGCTGGAGATGAGGCTGTCCCCCTCCACCTTGAAGGTGTATGTAACCACTACCACGGCCCACCACAACGCAGTAGACGGCAAGTCTTTGGGAAAGCACGATTTAGTTATAAGGTTCCTAAGAGGTGCCCAGAGATTGAATCCCTACCGGCCAAGCCTGTTCCCTTCCTGGGATCTCTCAGTGGTCCTCTCGGGCCTTCAGAGACCCCCCTTTGAGCCGCTAGAATCAAGGCCCTTTTCCTGAAGACGGCCCTCCTGATCACCCTCGCCTCCATCAAGAGGGTCGGCCCCCTGCAAGTGTTCTCTGTCAGTGACAACTGCCTGGAGTTCGGTCCAGCAGACACTGATCCTAAGACCACAACCGGCCTATGTGCCCAAGGTTCCTACGACTCCCTTCAGAGACCAGGTAGTGCGCCTGCAAGCGCTGTCCCGGGAGGAGGCAGACCCAGCCCCTTCATTGCTGTGTCCGGTACTTTGCGTATCTATTTGGACCGCACGCAGAACTTTAGACGTTCTGAGCAGCACTTTGTCTGCTTTGGTGGACAGCGGAAAGGGAACACTGTCTTCAAACAGAGGTTTTCCCACTGGGTGGTTGACACCACAGCATTGGCCTATCACACCCAGGCCATGCCCGCCCCCTTGCGGGTTCAAGTACACTCGACGAGAAGTGTGGCACCCTCGTGGGCACTGGCCAAAGACACCTCCCTAGCAGATATATGCAGATTTTACAATCTCAGGGTTGAGTCGGTTTCATCCTGTGTTTTCTCAGGTCTGAGCCGGTAGAACTCGGTAATGCTATAACAACTGACCGGGTGTACCGCTTGCACCTAGTGCCCTTTCCCTCTGCTGAGGCAATATCATGCGCTCTTATCCCAGGAGATCCCACTAACTCGGCTCCCTGGATGACTCCTCCCTAGCCCTCTGGTCCACAAATTCAGCGGAGGAATTCGCCAACCGAACCCAATGAGGGTACTCAATTTACCCTGTACTGGAATAGGTGCTCCACAGGTGTGTATATTCTGTGGTACAGTCCCCTTGCGAGCAGACCCTTGTCTCCCTTGGGCAGTCCTCACTGACTCCCTATCACCGTGTTTGTAGCAACTCCTCCCTCCCAATGAGGTAGGATCTACTACCGCACCATTCTCCACATGTGACCTAAAAGCCCATGTGATGTTAATGCACGCATTTAAATTTTATCTGTTTGTTTGGTTCAGGGTTTGACTGTTGTACTAACGTTGGAATGTGGTCAATATAATTTTATTTTTGACACAATCTATTTTTTCTAATATGTCAAAATATCAAATGTTAATATGAGTGTATTGTCTCTCTCCATGTGGAATGTGAAGGGGTAGGGGCACCCCATAAAAAGAAGAAATGTTATTTCTTTTCGTAAACGTAAGAAATATGATATAGTGTTTCTTCAAGAAATGCATCTTTCCCCGCAGGAAGCTGAAAATTTCAGGAAGATATGGGGTGGACATGTTTTTGCTAGTGCTTGCTCAAGTAAGAGCAGGGGAGTCATTACATTGACAAGTAAGCATATACAATTCAAATGTCTCAAACAGATTAAAGATAAATTAGGAAGAGTCATTATTGTTTTAGCAGAAATTCAGGGGCATAGGTTGATTTTGGCTAACATTTACGCACCTAACACTGATGATCAGGGCTTTTTTTTATTGATCTTGAAGGGATGTTGCAAGAAGCTGCACCCCTCATGATATAATATTGGAAGGAGACTTTAATCTTTTGATGGACTCAGTTCTTGATCATAGTGAAGCAAATATGTGTAAGCCCCCTAGAGCAACAGTTACACTTCACAGGATGTGTAAAAATCTTGGTCTTACATATATCTGGAGACATTTGAAAACATTTGGTAGGGACTATACATTTTTTTCATAAGTCCATAAGATTTATTCTAGAATAGATTTTTTATATATATCAGCCCCTCCTTCCATCTGTTGTTGATTGTTCAATTAGAAACATTTTAGTCTCAGATCCTGCCCTGGTGAGTTTAGAGGAATACAGATACACATACAGAGAAAAATAAATCATTTAGTTGGTGCTTAATGTATCAATTTTGAAAAATCCTGAATTCCAACAAATGCTAAACGCTGAAATCAGTGTCTATATGGAGACCAATTGGTCCTCAGTATCCTGTGTGGGCATGGATTGGGAGGCACTTAAGGTGGTTCTTAGGGGTCGGATCATACAGTATGCCTGATTCACCAAAAAATCCAAAGCAAGAGAACTTGTGGAACTGGAAGGGAATATTAAAAGTGCAGAGGCAGAGTTGAAGCGCCGAATGTCATCTGATGGCCTCGGAGAATTGAACCAATTGAAATACAGATATAATCTATTTTGTCACGGAAGGTGGGGTTTTGGCTATTCAGGGAAAGACTTGAGTCGGGGGACAAAGCAGGGAGCTTTTGGCTAGATATGTAAAGCAGAGAGTCTTTTTCTACCATTCCCTCAGTGAAATCTGCTGGTGATGAAATATTGACCTCAGCCATTGATATTAATAATGCTTTTAAATAATCTTGATCTCTATAGTTCCACATCTTCGTCTACTGATGAAGACATTAGAAACTTTGTGGAACCATTAGAACTCCTAAACTGACGACTGAGCAAAAAAATTATCTTGATTCTGAGATAACCTTGAAGGAGCTTGATGAGTCAATTAAGGCCTTGCCTACAGGCAAGGCTCCAGGGCCATATGGCTTTGCTGCTGAGTTTTTTAGATTTTATGCCACAGAACTGGCTCCACTTTTGTTAGAAATGTATACAGAATTATTAAAGAATGGAAAGCTTCCGCCAACCATGACTCAAGCCCGGATCAGTCTGATTCTTAAAAGGACAGAGATCCAAGTGAGTGTAAGTTTTACTCTCCAGTTTCTCTGATCCAGCTAGACATAAAAATATTATCAAAAGTTCTGGCTAACCAATGAAATACAGTTATGACATCTTTCATGCATATAGATTAGGTGGGGTTTGTTCAGGGCCACAGCTCTTCTGATAATATTAGGCATTTCATCAGTATTATGTGGTCAGTGGTGAATGATCAGACTTACTGCCATCTCACTTGTTGCCGAAATGGTGTTTGATATGGTAGAATGGGATTATGTTTTTAAGATTTTGGAAATATATTGGTTCGGGTAAACTTTTATTGAATGGATTAAGTTACTGTATAGACACCCGGTAGCGGCAGTACAAACAAATCGATTAATTTTAGATGATTTTACTCTGGATAGGGGCACCCAGCAGGGTTGCCCTCTTTCCCCATTATTGTTTTGTCTTGCCCTGGAACCATTAGCAGTTGCGATAAGAAGGGAAGATTATCCAGGGGTGGTGGCGGGAGGTGTGCCGCATAAGTTTTTTTTTTACGCAGATGATATTTTATAGAATATCGAAGTCTTTCATTTGGAATGGTAAGCATCCTTGATTACATTTTAATAAGTTACATAGGCCGATTTGACAAAGGTGGGCTTGGGCTACCCAAGATTTAGTTTTATTATTATGCATTCGGTCTCAAAAATTTGGCTCATTGGTCGCTTCCACCTGAAAGAGCCCCTCTCTGGTTTTGTATTGAAAAGGAAGTTCTTGCCCCTATTTTGCCATTGCAAAGCCTTTCTATCAAACTAACCAGAGAAGTTAAGTTACACCCGGTATCTCGCATTTGCAGTCGATATGGGTTAAAGTCTCCAGAGTGTTTAATTTGGACATTTAGTTAAATATTGCCTCAAGCATATGGATGAACCCTAAATTATGTATTAATAAGTCCCCTTTCTGCTGGTCAGAGTGGATTGTGAGGGGGGTTCCTACACTCGATGATCTATATGAGTATTTACAGCTGCGCCACCTGCTCTGTATTGGTTTTGGGAGTAGCACCACTAAATTGGCAGATACTCTGGGAGTGGTGATTACTGCTTTTGAAAAAGGTCATGAGGAATCAGTGTATTACTCCTTGCTAATTCAGAGACTGGGGGATGGAGCTTTAACTTCTTTTAAGAGATCATGGGAGAAAGATTTCAACTTGGTGTTGGAGGAGAGAGTGTGGGCTAGGATTCTAAAAAACGTCAAGATTCTATTGGACCCCCCTCTAGATTTTAAAGGCTTGGTCTTAAAGTCACACCCACCTGCTGGCGATGCCAATCAGAAGATAACACAACCCATGTTTTTTGGGGGTGTGTTAAGATCCACGAATTTTGGCTGAAGGTTTAGAGTTGTATGTGTGACATTTTGGGCATTTTACTTTGCCCCAGACTCTGTATTTTAGGTGATGGGGCGGTCATAAATTTGGGGCATAAACACATAAAAACTGTGTTTTGACCAGTATCATGACTGGCAGACAAATTATTTTAAGGGGATGGAAGTCGGTGGAACACCCTCATTTTTGGAGTGGTGTGTGGAGATGGGGAGGCTGGCAGAGGTGGCAAGCAGAAGGCTGGCATTTGGGGACTTGTTTGGGGAAGTAGGGCAGTTATTGGGGTTTTTTGGGGGACTCTCGTGGAGGGGATGTGGAGAGTGAAGTTTAGTTTAATTATATATATGTTTATTATATTATGTAAATTATTATTATTATTTAAATTTTTTTAGTGTGTTTGTATTATGATATGTGAACACAGGGGTGTTCGTTGGGGGTCAAATTGGGGTTGGTGACTGGGGAAGGATATTAGTGGGGGTTAAATGTTAAATGTTGATTTGATATGTATGTGTTGTATTTTTCTCTGTTGTGTATTTTTTAATCAATAAAAAAATGTTCATTGGAAAAAAGACAGCGGGATGAAGCATTATTCACATCAGGTGTGCTTCATCCACCACTGTCTGAATGAGGCTTATTAACAATGCACTCCTTCTTGCTCTTCAGCCCAATCCCATTATGATACTGGATGAAGGATGGCCCTAAGAGGCAGGGCGACGATGACTCCTGAGAGGGAGGGGCGGGACATACCGATAATTTGTTTAGCATGCTTTTCCTGCTGGACCGCATATTTTGTTCTGGACATCTACGATATAATATTTGATTATTCAGACAAGTAAAAATGGTTATTGTTTTTAGAAAACTGCCTAAGTTAAAAGCAAATACAAGCTTTTATCTATTTGGGGTTTACAGCAGCAATTGTTTTTAATGTCTTACTGATATCATATTTCACTTTGTGATTTTTTTGAAAATCTTTCAAACAGTGGTATTAGGGCAACAAAATAAAATGTACAGTCACATTGAGAATGAGAGCTTTCATTTGATATATGATTTGTCTATTAAAATGCTATTTGAAAGAATTTTATATTCACATTAATATTTCTACCAAATGACATCTAGGTGCCACTGATTTGTGACGCTAAATGTATTCAGGCCTTATTTTGTTATTTTATGTAATAAAAAATCAGAAGTAATGTTATCTATGAAAAGTTCAGATTCTAAGCTTTCAGACAATACCACATATGCCTGACCTTTAACCTGCGACATAGCGCTGCCTTTTCGACCCACCGCAGGTCTGCAGAGTTTACAAGTTCACAAGTTGTTGTAGTGGCATCTTGCTCCTAAGACTGTCCTGCTCAGTCACCATTCTTTTGTTACAGTTAAAGGTGTAAGGGATTTTTTTCATGGAAATGTACGCACAAATGTTCCTACTCCTTAAAAGATATTAATGAAATAAGTGTTGTGAGATGTCTCACCTATCTCTGTCACAGCACTAGACATTGTAAACAGCAAACAAAAATGTGCGTCTTATGCCATTTTTATGCCATGTTGCTCATAAGAGTTGTCAGTTGAGGGTTGCTGTTTTGGTGCTGCTGTTTTTGACAACTGTTTCTGGTTGGTCTTGTTCTCAATAAAGCTAATTTGGTATCTTTGGAGTGTGGGGTTTTGGAAAGAGGAGGCATGGCTATTCCAATATTTCTGCTCAGACTGTCATTCTGCTTAAAGTCTCCTTTTGTATTCCACATAAGAAAGTAAGTGTGTTTGGAATACATTCATTTACAGTAAATTAATTAGATTTCAAACCTAAAATCTTGATGTTGATAAGAAAATCTGTATGCATACAGTATGATGCACACATTTGTTTGTAGGAGGTTTGTATTGATTCACACTATCATTTTGGGATCTGATAATCTGATTAGAGTCTCTTATGAGGGTTCAGCCCACTCATCTTATTCCCCCTTCTCTCTTAATGTATGTCATTGAACTTTAGAATTGAATTAACATGTGCAGAGTCTAAACTAGATGGACAAGACACGATCCGTCTCTCTCACATATGGCATCCCCCCACCCCATTTACCAGCACAATTCATCTATGACAACAAGTTGAGAAGGACAAAGCAATCAATAACACTGTAAAGGACAATATGACATGTTTTCACTGCAAAACAAAGATACATTTTATTTAGATATCTTAATCTTAAATCTTAAATATATTAAGATTTGCTTTCAGAGAATATTTCACGAAATGCGTTTATTTTTGTTACCCCCTTAAAAAAAATACCTTTTTACATTTATTAAAATGTAGTTATGGGAAAATCACTAATGGTAATAAAAATGAACATATTTCAAGATATTTTGAAAAAAAAAAAAAAATCTATTCATGTGTCTATGTAAATGTGTCTTGCTTTAAGAATGCTAAGATATTTTTAACTGGAAAACAATATTTATAAGGAAATAATTTTGTGCAGTGTTAGCTTCCATATTCTTGTCATTGTGTACCTATTTATTACTTTTACACACATATCGTGCACTTCATGTTTTGATTTTGTGCACACATTCTCTTCTGTTCCTTTACCCTGCCCTTTCTGTTTTCCACCAGTTTACAGTAAGAGTGACTCAGCACATGCACATAAGAATAATTTATATGACTATGTCACATGTGGTGGGTGGGGGATATATTATCTTTAATTTTGAACCACATACTGAAATACTGAAAATTAATTGATAACATTACAGGTGCTGGTCATATAATTAGAATATTGTTACGTTCTAGCCCCCGAAAGGGAGGGGAACCTGATAACCCACTGCTCGGGCCCACAAATGCCAGCAAAGGAGGTATGGAGTCGTGGCGCGAGAAAAGGACACAAATACCAAATACCGTACAAACTAAGCTTTTATTTTTGCCACGGTAATAATGTGAATAGTAAACAATAATAATTTTCTGGGAGAAAGGGGGAGAGCTGGACGGACCAAAGAAACCAACAAATATCATCAAAAATTTGATTATTTCAGTAATTCCATTCAAAAAGTGAAACTTGTATGATGTATACATTCATTCCACACAGACTGATATATTTCAATTGTTCATTCCTTTTAAGTTTGGTGATTATAACTGACAAATAATGAAAACCCCAAAATCAGTATTTCAGAAAATTAGAATATTGTGAAAAGGTTCAATATTGAAGACAACTGGTGCCACACTCTAATCAGCTAATCAACTCAAAACACCTGCAAAGGCCTTTAAATGGTCTCTCAGTCTAGTTCTGTAGGCTACACAATCATGGGGAAGACTGCTGACTTGACAGCTGTCCAAAAGACGACCATTGACATCTTGCACAAGGAGGGCAAGACACAAAAGGTCATTGCTCAAGAGGCTGGCTGTTCACAGAGCTCTGTGTCCAAGCACATTAATAGAGAGGCGAAGGGAAGAAAAAGATGTGGTAGAAAAAAGTGTACAAGCAATAGGGATAACCGCACCCTGGAGAGGATTGTGAAACAAAACCTGATGGTGGGGGAGATTCACAAAGAGTGGACTGCAGCTGGAGTCAGTGCTTCAAGAACCACCACGCACAGACGTATGCAAGACATGGGTTTCAGCTGTCGCATTCCTTGTGTCAAGCCACTCTTGAACAAGACACAGCGTCAGAAGCGTCTCGCCTGGGCTAAAGACAAAAAGGACTGGACTGCTGCTGAGTGGTCCAAAGTTATGTTCTTTGATGAAAGTAAATTTTGCATTTCCTTTGGAAATCAAGGTCCCAGAGTCTGGAGGAAGAGAGGAGAGGCACAGAATCCACGTTGCTTGAAGTCCAGTGTAAAGTTTCCACAGTCAGTGATGGTTTGGGGTGCCATGTCATCTGCTGGTGTTGGTCCACTGTGTTTTCTGAGGTCCAAGGTCAACGCAGCCGTCTACCAGGAAGTTTTAGAGCACTTCATGCTTCCTGCTGCTGACCAATTTTATGGAGATGCAGATTTCATTTTTCAACAGGACTTGGCACCTGCACACAGTGCCAAAGCTACCAGTACCTGGTTTAAGGACCATGGTATCCCTGTACTTAATTGGCCAGCAAACTCGCCTGACCATAACCCTATAGAAAATCTATGGGGTATTGTGAAGAGGAAGATGCGATACGCTAGACCCAACAATGCAGAAGAGCTGAAGGCCACTATCAGAGCAACCTGGGCTCTCATAACACCTGAGCAGTGCCACAGACTGATCGACTCCATGCCACGCCGCATTGCTGCAGTAATTCAGGCAAAAGGAGCCCCAACTAAGTATTGAGTGCTGTACATACTCATACTTTTCATGTTCATACTTTTCAGTTGGCCAACATTTCTAAAAATCCTTTTTTTGTATTGATCTTAAGTAATATTCTAATTTATGGAGTTACTGAATTTGGGATTTTCATTAGTTGTCAGTTTTAATCATCACAATTAAATGAAATAAACATTTGAAATATATCAGTCTGTGTGTAATGAATGAATATAATATCCAAGTTTCACTTTTTGAATGGAATTAATCAAATAAATCAACTTTTTGATGATATTCTAATTATATGACCAGCACCTGTATATTAATCTATAAATCTATTTTGTGAAGTTGAAAAATGTCAATAACTCCCACCTGAAGGTTTAATTTTGAGAAAAATGTCTTCAAAGGGTCATATATTAATTAAACAAAACTTGTATTACACATTACATAGCTACAGTATTACAGGTATAATGGATTTTTATGTTGATTTGATTAGGTTATGTCGCTGTTTTGCCTTATGTGGTAACTGTACTGTGACATCTCAGCAGTGTCATATTTTCAATTCAATTGAATTGAAAGAAGACATTGTGTTTCAGTGATTAATCCAAATGTTCTCATTACACATCGTGTGGTGAAATGTCCTGAACACTGAATTCCACAACATAATTGATATTTGTATATCACTAGTTTGGGATATGTCTGAGAAATCCTGAGATGCTCATCAGCTTACAGAGGCCATTATTTTGCAGATGCTTCCCCAAATCTTTGTATTCTAACCAAATCAAAATAAAATCCATTATACCTGTAATATTGTAACTATGTAATTTGTTATACAAAATACTAAATATAAAAAAAATTACACTGTACATAACAGATTTGTATTTTGCATTGTACATAACAGGTAACATATTTGTATTAGATTTGCACTATGTATGTGTATGTGTGTATGTATGTATGTGTGGGTCTCTGTGTGTGAGTCTACGTATGTGTATAATTATTATAATGTCTTACTGCTGATTTTGTATTGTTTTTGTATTGTTGTGCACTGGAAAATCCTGTCATCAAGACAAATTACTTGTATGTGTAAGAATACTTGGCAATAAAGCTGATTCTGATCTCATTTCTTTGGCCTGTAGACTGTAATTATTTGAAATTATAGGAAACATTAGAATGATTACACACACTCACATATCTGATTCTGAACTATCCTTGCAATTTGGTTGCAATATTATAATAAAGTATTATGATATTCTTTTGTAAAACAGATCAAATTCGTGGGCAAGGAAGAGGCGAGAAACCGGCTTGACAAATAAACTAAAGGTTTAATGGAAAACTCAAAAGACAAACACATAAGATAACGGACGTCCGTAATTGAGCTCTCTCTCTCGATCGCCGTCTGCGAGTGGCCTTTATCCCTCTTTGACGGCTTAATTAGCCTAATCACGCGCCGGTCCCGCCCTCCACCGTGCCACATCTTTCTATACCTAATGTAGTGTAATATAAGTATCGTAGTCCAAAGGATCACATTTCATATGGATCATACATGCAAATGCAATCACTTACAATTTCCTTCCATCCTTCCTTCCTTCCATACATCCATGATGGTAGTGACTAAAATATACCATACTGCAGTAACTATAGTATTTTCCAGAAACTACAGCAGTGTGTTTACATGGTACAAGGGAAAATAATGTTAGTCATTGTAATTTAAATGTAAGTCAGATTAATTAATATATTGTAATGCATTTCAGAAGACTGACAAGGTGGGTGGACACAGAGGCAGGGGTGTAACTCAAAAGGTAAGCTTTTAATTAATATTTGGGAAAACAATGTACACAAAACAATCTTTACAAGGGCTCTCTCTCATAGCCAACACTGGACTGGCATTCTCTCTCTCTAACTGGCGGTGCTGTGGCTCTTTTACGCCGCTCTCCCCGTGCTCACTGGAATTAGAGACAGGTGTTAGACATAATTTAGCTCAGGTGCAAGCGCCCTTACCGCTTTCCCTCTCCGGATGGGCGCTTGACCACGCCCCCGCTACCACATACCCCCCCCCGCCCGACTCAGGCCCTGGCGTCATCCGGCCTGCCTACCACTCCCCCCCCATTTCTGGAAAGGAAGTCGGCGACAGCCATCTGCACCCCCGGTCTGTGGACCACCTCGAACTTAAAAGGCTGGAGAGCCAGATACCAACGGGTGATCCAGGCGTTAGTATCCTTCATGCGGTGGAGCCACTGCAGTGGGGCGTGATCCGAGCAGAGAGTGAAGGCCCGCCCCAGCAGGTAGTAGCGGAGCGTGAGGACCACCCACTTGATGGCCAGACACTCCTTCTCTACAGTGCTGTACTTCGTTTCCCTCAAGGAGAGCTTCCTGCTGATGTACAGCACGGGGCGCTCCTCCCCCTCAACCACCTGCGAGAGTACGGCCCCCAGCCCTCTGTCTGAAGCGTCCGTCTGCAATAAGAAAGGGAGAGAGAAGTTAGGCGAATATAAGAGCGGCCCTCCACAGAGTGCTGCTTTAACTTGTGTAAATGCCTGTTGGCACTGCTCCGACCATTGGACCGGATCTGGAGCCCCCTTTTTAGTGAGGTCAGTCAGCGGGCTGGTGACATCCGAATAATTGGGCACAAATCTTCTATAATAGCCAGCCAGCCCCAGGAACTGCCTCACCCCCTTTTTGGTCTTAGGTCTAGGGCAAGTCGCAATCGCCGCGGTCTTGTCAATTTGGGGACGCACCTGGCCATGACCCATGTGGAACCCCAGATACCGTACCTCCACACGCCCAATCGCGCACTACTTGGGGTTTGCTGTGAGCCCTGCCCGCCGCAGCGACTTCAAGACTGCCCTCAGGTGTTGTATATGCCGCTGCCAGTCATTACTATAGATAATGATATCATCTAAATAGGCAGCAGCGTAAGCGGAGTGCGGGCGGAGGATACGGTCCATCAGACGCTGGAACGTGGCTGGAGCCCCGAACAAACCGAACGGAAGTGTCACAAATTGGTGCAATCCGAACGGCGTGGTGAAGGCGGTTTTCTCACGGGAAATTGGTGTCAAGGGGATCTGCCAATAACCCTTTGTCAAATCCAATGTCGAATAAAAGCGAGCAGTACCTAACCGATCGAGCAGTTCATCAACACGAGGCATTGGGTACGCGTCAAATTTAGACACCACGTTGACTTTTCGATAGTCCACACAGAACCGGACAGATCCGTCACTCTTGGGAACAAGAACGACCGGGCCAGACCAGTCGCTGTGGGACTCTTCTATTACCCCCATATCGAGCATCGCATCTAATTCGTCCCGAACAATTTTCTTTTTATGCTCGGGGAGGCGATAAGGGCGGCTACGAACCACCACCCCCGGCTCGGTCTCGATGTGGTGTTCGATGATGTTCGTACGACCCGGTAGAGGAGAAAACACGTCTGCAAACTCTTTTTGCAACTTGGCAACCTCTGAACGTTGGCACGGGGAGAGGTGGTCTCCGCAAATGACCGGGGCATTGTAATCGGGTTTTGGATTCACCTCCGGTCCAAGCTCCGCCTTCTCTGGAACCACCGTAGCCAATGACACAGGGACCGCCTCCCTCCATAATTTAAGGAGATTGAGGTGGTATATTTGACGCGCGTCCCCCCTATCGGTTCGCTTAACCTCATAATCGAGATCCCCCACTCGTCGTGTGACCTCAAAGGGCCCTTGCCACTTGGCGAGTAATTTGGAGCTCGATGTGGGGAGCAATACAAGAACTTTGTCTCCCGGTGCAAATTCCCTTAGCTGAGTACCCCTGTCATACAGCCGGCGTTGGTGTGCTTGAGCCTGGAGCAAATTCTCCTGTGTTAGTTTCCCCAGTGTGTGGAGTTTTGCTCGAAGATCAAGAATGTACTGAATTTCATTTTTACTACTCGAAGGTCCTTCCTCCCAGGTTTCACGGATGACGTCCAGCACTCCGCGCGGGCGCCGCCCATACAGCAGCTCAAACGGGGAAAATCCCGTGGAGGCTTGCGGGACCTCTCGTACTGCAAATAACAGGGGGTCAAGCCATTTATCCCAATTCCTAGCGTCTTCGTGTACGAATTTACGAATCATATTCTTGAGCATTTTATTAAATCGTTCCACTAGGCCATCTGTCTGCGGATGGTACACGCTAGTGCGAATTGATTTAATGCCCAATAGATCGTAAAGTTCGCGAAGTGTGCGTGACATAAATGTTGTGCCTTGGTCGGTGAGGATTTCTTTTGGAATCCCCACCCGGGAGATTATTTTGAAGAGTGCCGCAGCAACACTGCATGCTGAGATGTTGCTCAGAGGCACTGCTTCCAGATATCGCGTTGCGTAATCCACTAGGACTAACACAAAGCGATGTCCCCGTGCTGTCCGTTCTAATGGCCCGACGAGGTCCATTCCAATTCTTTCAAAGGGGACCTCGATTAACAGAAGAGGGCGCAATGGCGCTTTTGGGGTGGCCGGTGGGTTTACCAGCTGGCATTCACGGCACGTCGCACACCACCTGCGGACGTCGCCGGAAATGCCCGGCCAATAAAAACGGGCTATTAGACGGAGAAGTGTTTTTCTTTCTCCTAGGTGACCCGCCATGGGATTATAATGAGCCGCCTGGAATAACATTTCCCGGCGGCTCCGTGGAATCAACAACTGAGTGATATTTTCTTTTGTTTGAGTGTCCTGCGTCACTCTGTACAACCGCTCATTTATAATTGCAAAATAGGGGTATGCGAGAGCGATGTCTGGCTGGAGATGCTGACCATCAATCGTCTTCACCTGGTCAAACGCGTGCTTAAGGGTCTCATCCCGTGACTGCTCCAAAGGGAAATCTACGTCAGGGAATTCCCTGCGAAGGGGAGGGGTAGAAGGCTCGCCCCTTCCCTCGTCATCCTGATTCAGAGCAGCCGAGGATGGCCCCGGCTCTGCCTCCCCTGCCAAAGCATCACACATCGCACATCTCCACAGTCTAATGCAGGACCCATCCTTCCCAGTTCCCCCCAATACATGCTTAAATGCAGGCCAATCGGTTTCCAAAATCAGAGGATGGGTGAGGCGGGAACTAACCGCTGCCTCCACTTTATGTTTTTTTCCCGAAATTTAAGCAGCAAAGTCACCATCGGATAGCTGTGAACATCCCCGTGCACACACCTCACCCTTACCCGCTTAGCCGTGCCCAAAGCCTCGGGTTGAACCAAGCATTGATGGATGGTGGTCTGATTACAACCGGTATCCAGCAAAGCTTGGTGTGTACCCCCCTGGATTCTTACCGGAACCCATACGCTCCAGCCCGATCGGGGGCAGCGTGTGGGAGATCGGCGACCCGGACCACCACCCCCAACTTCATCAACGGACACCGCTCGCGGAAGTGGCTCGGGTCCCCAGACCTCCGACAGGCCGGCCCAGGCACCACACCCGTACCTGCTTCAACGGACGCCCCCACCTGAGGGGGAGAGCGGCTGTAGGTTATGGAGGGGGAATGTGATGAGGCTGACTTCTGGAGTGTTGAACTCTGCCAGGCTCCTCGCCTGCGTGGGGCAGTAACGGGACCTGGAGAGAGGACAGAGCGAGAGGGTTGAGGGGAGTGGGGAAGAGCGGAAGTAAACACAGGGGGAGGGGGAAGAGAGGGAGAGAGAGAGAGAGAGAGAAAGAGGGCTCGTCCGCCCTCGGGATCACCGCGATATGGTCCTCCGCCAACTGGACGGCAGCTTCCAGCTACGCCGGGCGGTGGCACTGGACCCACTCCGCCGTTTTCTGGGGCAAGCGTTGGATGAACTGTTCCAGCACCACCTGATCGACGAGGCCCTCGACGTCGCGGTCACCCACTAACAGCCACCTCCGGCAGGCATCACGGAGCCGCTGGGCAAAAGCAAACGGGCGGTCGGACTTCTCTAGCTTCATGCCCCGGAAGCGCTGTCGGTTTTCCTCTGGGCTCCGACCTACCCGCTGCAAGATGGCTTTCTTTAAATCAGCATAGGCCAGGAGGCTTGTTGTCGGCAGTTGTTGCGCCGTGAGTTGGGCTTCCCCGGACAAGAGAGGAATGAGGCGGGCTGCCCATTGGTCTTGCGGCCAGCCCCAGATTTCCGCTGTTCTCTCAAACAAATCCACATAGGCTTCTGTATCGTCGGCCGCCCCCATCTTCTGTAACGTGGGCGGCGGCAGCGTGGCACGGGCGTCCGGGGTCGCGGCTGTGACTGGTGAGGCCTTCTGGCTGAGCAGGCTCCGGATGACGCGGCGATCCTCTGCTAGAGCCTGCATGATCTCGAAGAACCGCCGATCTTGGTCCTGTCTGAGCTCAAGCAGGGACTGTTGGTGGCTCTGATGGAGGGTAGCGAGGGACTGGAGGACTTCGGCCAGCTGGGAGGACACTACGGGGTGACCCTTCTCCATCGTTGGAAGTAATCCCGGGTTTTGGCACCAGTGTAGCGCGTTTCAGAAGACTGACAAGGAGGGTGGACACAGAGGCAGGGGTGTAACTCAAAAGATAAGCTTTTAATTAATATTTGGGAAAACAATGTACACAAAACAATCTTTACAAGGGCTCTCTCTCATAGCCAACACTGGACTGGCATTCTCTCTCTCTAACTGGTGGTGCTGTGGCTCTTTTACGCCGCTCTCCCCGTGCTCACTGGAATTAGAGACAGGTGTTAGACATAATTTAGCTCAGGTGCAAGCGCCCTTACCGCTTTCCCTCTCCGGAAGGGCGCTTGACCACGCCCCCGCTGCCACATATATATTAATAGCATGGTAGGTTTAACATGAGATTGGTAAAATTGATACAGTTTTAAGTAGTAGAATAACTTGTCCAGCCGATGTTTTTTGAGTAGACCTGACCTGCTTAAGAGAAAGGCTCCATCCCTCCAGGGAAGGTGCTGCTCTCCTCTCTAGTAATTTGGCTCATAGTCATAATAGTAATAGTATTTGATTAACTGGGGCTCGGTTCAGCAAGCAGACAGACTGGCTAAACCGGTTCACATAAACTACTGTACAGCACATAGAGACTGTGGGCCCTAAGTCAATGGGCATTGCCAAGAAGTATTTGTATTTTCATGCAAGTATGCACAAGTCTACACGCAAATGGGTTTGGTGAAATTACACATGGACATAAGTTCTTATTCACATTATTGTGTCCCTGTTGAATGTCAAGCACTTCTATGACAGTGAAACACTCCTTTTATAAGCATGGTAAATGTGATACTCTTCAGGATTTGTATTTACACTCCATTAAATTATAGATCCTTCCTTCCATCCATCCATGATGATAGTGACTAAAATATACCACACTGCAGTAACTATAGTATTTTTCCAGAAACTACAGTAGTATGGTTACATGTTTCAAGGGAAAAGCATGTCACTCATTGTAAATGGAATTTATTATTAAATCCTAAAATAATTTTGGTGACCTTGTATGAAATGAGAAAGAATGTAAGATTAATTAATATAGCATGGTAAGTTTAACATGAGATCGATAAGACTGATACAGTTTTGATTAGTAAATTGACCCAAACTATACATTTCTTCTTGTTAATGTTTATATAGTTTCACTTTTCTTTAATAAATTCCACATCTCCAGATGAAGTTGGAATAAAATCTATTTACTTTGCTTGTCACAGATTTATGAATGGACTTTTTATGAAAAGAGACTTTTGTTTCTCTTAAACACTCCAACCTTCTGAAGATATAGTGGTTGTCATAGTTGCCAATTAATACAATAAAAATAACAATGACAAGAAGGAAAGAAAGTAAAGTTTTTTAATTCAAACTTAGGCTGTTTTGCTGCGAATGACCGTTGTGCTTTGCCGGCATGTTGAATTCAGTCAAATGACTCCATCTGCTGGTTCATCTTTTGTAGAATGATTTCAATCTGTCCCATGAATGCTAAAATGGAAAAAAGATGTACAAACTTTTTTATTGATAAGTATAAAAAACTAATATATTTACATTTATCAACTTTTAATAGTCAGGATTAATAGTCAAATGTTTTCTTTTGGAATTACTGCAGAAAATCAATTGTAATTACACTTTCTTTATGCCAACACAAAGAACTTACACTATAACAAATGTGCATGAAACAAGAAATCACATACAGAAATAATAATTCCCCCCCCCCACAGCCCACTCAGCCCACAGTGCTATTCGATACTATAAGCAGACAATGAAGATATAAGAGAAAAATATACACACCAGTTTGAAAAAGAGATATAAACGGGGACCAGATTTGATCAAATAGCACTAGTTTATCCTTTAAGATATATCAAATTTTTTCTAAATGTAATGTATCAGTTAATTCTGTCAGCCACATTTTAAGAGTTGTAACTTCCAAAACAAAAGAATTAGTTTTTTTAGCCCATGTAAAACAAACTGTTGTTGTACTGGTGTAAGTCTCAAAGATTCTTCTGAAACGCCAAATATAAATAATATAGGATCTGGTTCAAAATGTATGTCCAACGTTTCCGAAAAGATCTGAAAAAGTTTGTTCCAGAAAATGTGCAATTTAGGACACGATACATAGCAATGAGACATGGTGGAATTTACATTTACATTTGTTGTATAACGGTGACACTTCTGGAAAAATTTTGTTCAGTTTACACTTTGAATAATGAAGCCTGTGGAGCACTTTAAACTGAATAAGACAATGTCTTGGATTAATGGAACATCTGTGGACAAATTCTAGACTGTATTCCCATATTTCCATAGGAATTTCCAAGTCTCTAATCTGAAGGTATCTTAAGAAATTATTAGAAGGAATACTATGCAATTGCTGAAAAGAAGCAAATTTACCCTCCACATATAGATCCCCAGTGTTACGTAATCCTACATTTTTCCAGATCTCAAATGCACCATCTATCATGTATGGGCAAAAGGCAGGGTTAGCTGAAATATAGGAATGTTCTAACCAAGTACAGAAATTGTGGGAGAAATATCATCTTGGAAATAGCATCTATGGATCTTAATTGCATTCACCCTTCCCAGAAGAGAGATTGGAAGCGTTCTCCAAAACCTGATCATGGATTCCATCTTAGGCAGCAGAGGTCGAAAATTTGCTATGATTAAATTTGTAACGGTGCCACATAAGGCAAAGCACCTCCTTGTAATAATGCTTATTGACTAAATTGTTGGTTTGTCAATTATTCTATTGCTTTGCCTGGTAAGCTGTATTTTACCCTTACAAATGTGATATTGACGCCCCCATACATGTTCTCGCGATCACTTCCCGTGAGATCTCGTCACGGGATGACGCAACATGTAAACAGGAAGGACTAGCATTTTGAATAAAAGAGACCGATATGCCGGTCATCGAGAGAGCTGCTCCTCACTCTCAACTACAATTGTATCTGCGTGGATTATCCTTTTTGCTGGCTGTTTTTTGGAGCATGATATGCCGTTCCTTGGAAGAGAACTACCAAATAACGCTTGTTTGGATTACTCAACTCTGTGGACTTATAACAGTCACTTTACCGCACTGATCCTGCTCACGGTTTGAACATACACCGGTGAGACCGATCTAACATTGTTTGTTTGTGCGTGCACTGGATAACGAGACTCTTTACATACCTACCTGACATTCCCACCTCAACATATATATTTATATATATATATATATCACTGTCTTGTCAGCGTTGTTCCATTATATGTTTGTATATATCTGTGATCTCTTAAATACACTTGGGTTTATTGTTAAACATCTGTGTTTGAGTGAGATTCTTCCTCCATATTACGAATCACTTAAGAGCAGCACCGATCCCTTTGAGTGTGTTAATACTTCCTATTTTAATAAATAGGGGAGTGTTACATAGTTGTGGCCCGTACGGGGAAACGTGCTGTTTCTGTTTTGTTAAATAGTGATTCTGGTGTTTATAAAATGGAGGAAGAAGCATATATAAATGGAGGAGGAGATCGAAGTATACATGCTGATATCATGCATATGGATGTGACTAATTTAAGAGGTAGCACTGATGAAGCCCTAGTGGCTGATTTCACAGCAGGCCCATTTGTTACCAGACGTAACCCTGCTACTGAAATAACATCTATGCTGAGTTCCATGTATATTTCTGATGATGAAAAAACTGATGATGAGGATGATGAAAAAGAGGTATTGAATGTAAATGTTGTACAAACAATGCAATCTGAGATTGACAAGCTAAAGGTGGATTTATTGGCTCTTAGTGCAAAAGTACAAAATAATGAACAGGAGGCAATACTGTCTGTAGATAGTTCTCTTAATAGAGAAACCAGTTTCCGGGAGGCAGTGAATGCTAGCTTGGCAGATTTAGATCATTTCCAAGGGTCTATAGAGAAATTGGAGAGAGCCGTGGTTGACTGTTTTCTGAGGAGAGATGCAAGATGGGAAAGTCAAATGAAAAAGTTAAGATTCACCAGTACCCCATCTCGTTCTCAAATACAGACTTTTGACCCCGTTCCTTCCTATTCTACTGTTAAAGAGGTGAGAACTCCCATTCCAGCTGCGAGAGTTAAAACCCCACCTGCCACTAGGATCAACGCTATGATGTCACTTGACAATGATGAAACGGCCTACAGAGAGGAGGTGCACACTCTGACACGCTGGTGTCAGGAGCACAACCTCTCCCTCAACGTCAGTAAAACCAAGGAGCTTGTGGTGGACTTCAGGAAGAAAGACAGAGAACACAGCCCCATCACCATTAATGGAGCACCGGTGGAGAGAGTCAGCAGCTTCAAGTTCCTCGGTGTCCACATCACTGAGGAACTCACATGGTCCGTCCACACTGAGGCCGTTGTGAAGAAGGCTCACCAGCGCCTCTTCTTCCTGAGATGGCTGAGGAAGTTTGGAATGAACCACCACATCCTCACACGGTTCTTCACCAGTACTGTAGAGAGCATCCTGACTGGCTGCATCACTGCCTGGTACGGCAATAGCACCGCCCACAACCGCAAAGACCTGCAAAGGGTGGTGCGAACGGCCAGAAACATCATCGGAGGTGAGCTTCCCTCCCTCCAGGATATATATAACAGACGGTGTGTGAATAAAGCTCGGAGGATCATCAGAGACTCCAGTCACCCGAGTCATGGGCTGCTCTCACTGCTTCCATCAGGCAGGCGGTATCGCAGCATCAGGACCCGCACCACCCGACTACATGACAGCTTCTTCCCACAAGCAATAAGACTTTTGAACACATGATCTCTCACGATCAACAATCAGCACTGCACTTTATTAATCCTCATTCTGTCAATATATTCTCCCAATTCAATTAGTGTTTATATATATTTATACCCATATCTAGTGTATGTGTATTCTACATTGTGTGTATTGTGTACATTTGTTATGTATATTGTTGTGTAAGTATGTGTACATTTGTTATGTAAATTGTTTTGTGTAAATATGTTGTTATTGTAAAGTTGTCTCGTCACTGTCATGACTGCAATGTTGCTCGGAACTGCACACAAGAATTTCACCTGCTGTTGCACTCGTGTACACAGTAGTGTGACAATAAAGTGATTTGATTTGATTTGATTTGATTTGACTTCTGGAGCTCCACTAACGAACATGGCTCACCCCTCACTTATGTCCAGTATCTCGTCTTTCTGTGGGAGACCCCCAATACGACTGGAATTTCCTTCCTTTGGGGAATCATGTGAGACATCTGATGTGCCCCAGTTCATTGAACAATGTGAAAACTTCCTGGACATCAGGCCTCTTCCTAGCGTGGAGCTCGTCGGAACTCTGAGTACAGTACTCAAAGGACCTGCACAGAGCTGGTGGAAGGCTGAAAAGGCAAAGGTAACTGATTGGAAATCTTTCAAGGATGCTTTTATGTCTGCTTTTCTCCCAGAGGATTACCTTACCGAAGTGGAGGATAAGTTAAGAGCCCTGGTTCAACAACCCTGTCAGCGGTTGAGAGATTTCGCCTACGATTACCGAGCCCTCTGCCTAAAATGGAAGCCAGCTATCACTGAAGAGGAAATGGTGAGCCGAATCCTTAATAACATCAACCCAAGGGTTGCGGGCTGTCTGAGAGGGACGGTGAAGTCTGTGGAACAACTGGTGAAGGTAGGATCCATGGTAGAGAAAGACTGGATGGGAGCAAAAGATTACTGGCAGAAAGTGGGCAATTTGAACAGTAAAGAAAAGGCGACTAAAAGACCTCCTGAACGGAATACATCTAAAAGTCTAGCAGGATTATCCATTGCACAACCCCATCCTATAACATCCCTTCTAGTAGTGCCTCTAACGATAAAAGGACAAGAGGTGAAGGCAGTGCTGGATACTGGGAGCACTTACACCCTTATTCAGGAGAACCTGTGGAGACAGTTAGGAGGGGAAGCGACACCTGACCCCCCAGTCCCTCTTCAACGGTTCATTATGGCTGATGGAAAAATGCACCAGGCGATTAGTAAGAAAACAGTCTGTTATGAGTGGCATGACAAGGTATGCAGGCTGGATTCCTATATAATGAAGGATGCTCACCTGGCCTTTCCCCTTATAGCTGGTCTGGATTTCCTAAGAGCCACTGAAGCCATAGTGGATGTAGGACAAGGGAGATATGGACTGAAAATGGGCAAAGGATATATTTATCATCCATTCCTTACTGCACTTATAAATCCTGTGCTGTCTACTAGTACGATGGGTGAAAGAGTATGCTCCACTGCTGTTGTGAGTCTCTATTACGCCTTACCGCCAACCTGGGATCCCCCAATCTACGACGTACACACACAAGTTGCTCCCATCTGGGACTCCGACAATCAGGAGGAATTACGGAGGCTGATGGATAATTGGCCTCATACTACCTCCAAAGTCCTAGGCAAAACATCTGTGGAACAACACAAAATCTTACTATCAGACGAAATGCCTATGAGATCCAGAGCTTATAGGGTTTCACCTTTCAAGAAGAAGATTATTGATGATCATGTGGAACAAATGCTAAAAGACAACACACCTTCCGTCTCTCCATGGTCATCACCGGTAGTCCTGGTCCCCAAACCTGATGGTTCTTACAGGTTCTGTGTGGACTATAGGAAGCTTAACAGTATGACCATACCTGACGCATATCCAATGCCCATCATCCATGACATCTTGGAATCCATGGAAGGCGCCTCCTGGTTCAGTACATTGGATTTGCAGTCTGGATACTGGCAGGTCGAAATGGAGGAAAGGAGTAAAAACAAAACCGCTTTCATCACCTCCCAAGGACTATTCCAATTCCGCTCCATGCCATATGGATTACGGAATGCGGCAGCCACCTTCCAGAGGCTGATGGAGAAGGTCCTAGCAGAACTGAGAGGGAAGTTTTGTTTTGTTTACATTGATGACATTATAATCTATTCACAAACTTTAACGGAACACGTCCAACATCTGAACACCATTCTGCAACGCCTTTGCCAAGCATCGCTTACCCTGAACATGAACAAGTGTCACTTCTTTAAAAAACAGTTAAAGTTCCTGGGACACATAGTCTCAGAGAGAGGAGTGGAGGTCGATCAGGAAAAGACCTGGGCGATAGCTGAATATCCTCAGCCCAAAGATATTAAAGCCCTCCAACGCTTCTTGGGATTAGCAGGATGGTACCATAAGTTCATTCCCCACTTTGCCGACATCACAGCTCCGTTAAACAACTTAAAAAAGAAAGGAGTAAAATGGGATTGGACTCCTGAGTGCCAGACAGGTTTTGAAAACATCAAGACATTATTACAAGACCCACCTGTATTGATGCAACCTGACCTCAACCAACCTTTCCAGGTACACACTGATGCCAGTGATGTGGGCTTAGGAGCTATCATTACCCAACTAACCCCTGAGGGGGAAAGAGTGATAGCTTACGCATCACGAACTTTACGTGGACCTGAGTTAAACTATTCAACGTCTGAAAAGGAGTGTCTGGCTGTAGTCTGGGCGGTGGAAAAATGGAGGCATTACCTTGAAGGGAGACAGTTTGAGATTTATAGCGATCATGCTGCCTTAACCTGGGCCTTCAATAGCCCTAAAACCTCCTCTCGGCTGACCCGATGGACCCTTAGGCTGCAGCAGTTCAGCTTCAAAGTCCATCACAGGAGAGGATGTCTAAACCTGGGGCCAGACGCCTTGTCACGAGTCTGTGAATCTGAGGAGAGAGAAAGGGTGCACTGTATGGCCATAACAACAACGACAAAATGTGCGTCTGACATACCCAACACATTAGATGAAATCGCTCAAGCCCAAAGTAGTGACAATGCAGTGTCTCTTCTACCAATGTCACAAAAAGCCAGAAAGGTTCAAGATCACCAAATTACCTTTGAGGTCCACCAGGGGGTGGTATATCGCCGGGTGCCTGTCAAGAATAATGGAGATAAATTCCAACTGGTTGTTCCTCAGGCATTAATACCTGGATTCTTACACTACGTACACGATAACCCTCTGGGAGGACATCTGGGATGTATGAAAACCTTACTGAGGCTCTTGGAGGTGGCATGGTGGCCCACGGTACGTAAAGACGTCTGGCAATACGTCAAAGGATGCTCTACCTGTCAGAAATACAAACATGACAACACAAAACCCAGCGGATTCTTACAGCACACTCAAGTGGCAGAACCAGGTCACACTTGGGGGATGGATTTCATGGGACCTTTCCCGGTCAGTAAGAAACAAAACACTTACCTACTGGTGCTAGTGGATTATTACACCAAATGGGTAGAGTTGTTCCCCCTTAGAGACAGTAAGACCCCTAAGATCGTCAAAATTCTCAGAGAAGAGATCTTTACACGATGGGGGGTGCCGAAGTACATCATATCTGACCGGGGAGCCCAATTCACTTCCAATATGTTGTCAGAGCTCTGCAAAACCTGGGGAAGTGTCCAAAAACTTACTACCAGCTATCACCCGCAGACCAACCTGACGGAAAGAATTAACAGGACATTAAAAACGATGATTGCGTCATATGTGGGACACCATCACGAGAAATGGGACCAGTGGTTACCTGAGTTAAGATTTGCCATCAACACAGCATGTCAAGAAACTACCGGTAGAACACCTGCTGAGTTAATGATGGGCAGACAGCTGCAGGGTCCACTAGAGAGGTTGATCCTCAAACCCCCCACACCGGACCAAACATCGTATAACCAAATTGAACGACAAAAGATCATGGCGGAGGAAGTAAAGCTGCGAGTAGGAGTGCAACACGCTAGACAAGCTAGATACTACAATGCCCGACGGAAGGATGTACAATTCCAGCCGGGAGATCTAGTCTGGATAAAAACTCACCCTCTCTCATCTTCTTCCAATAAATACTCTGCGCCCAAGTGGGAGGGACCGGCTGAAATAATAAGGAAAATGGGGCCAATAAATTACACAGTTGGTTGGGGTGACCCATATAAAACAGACATTATAAATGTGGTGAATCTGAAACGTTGGTACGGACGATCTCCTCCTATGCCGAAGGCTGGGGGGGGGATTTATGTAACGTTGCCACATAAGGCAAAGCACCTCCTTGTAATAATGCTTATTGACTAAATTGTTGGTTTGTCAATTATTCTATTGCTTTGCCTGGTAAGCTGTATTTTACCCTTACAAATGTGATATTGACGCCCCCATACATGTTCTCGCGATCACTTCCCGTGAGATCTCGTCATGGGATGACGCAACATGTAAACAGGAAGGACTAGCATTTTGAATAAAAGAGACCGATATGCCGGTCATCGAGAGAGCTGCTCCTCACTCTCAACTACAATTGTATCTGCGTGGATTATCCTTTTTGCTGGCTGTTTTTTGGAGCATGATATGCCGTTCCTTGGAAGAGAACTACCAAATAACGCTTGTTTGGATTACTCAACTCTGTGGACTTATAACAGTCACTTTACCGCACTGATCCTGCTCACGGTTTGAACATACACCGGTGAGACCGATCTAACATTGTTTGTTTGTGCGTGCACTCTGGATAACGAGACTCTTTACATACCTACCTGACATTCCCACCTCAACATATATATTTATATATATATATATCACTGTCTTGTCAGCGTTGTTCCATTATATGTTTGTATATATCTGTGATCTCTTAAATACACTTGGGTTTATTGTTAAACATCTGTGTTTGAGTGAGATTCTTCCTCCATATTACGAATCACTTAAGAGCAGCACCGATCCCTTTGAGTGTGTTAATACTTCCTATTTTAATAAATAGGGGAGTGTTACAAATTGGAAAACGTAATTCCTTAATATGTAAATTGTTGATGGCAAGTGAAAAAGCCACGAAGAATCCTTGATAGCAACAGGCATTAACACACTCTTGTCCGAGTTAATTTTATACCCAGCAAATGTACATTAGAATTTAATCAATTTGAGGATATTTGGAATACTGATATGGGGTCTGTAATGAACTTAGATTGGAGGTTGAGTTAGAATCCATTTTGCAGAAGAGTTTAATTAACACATCCAAATCAGCAATCACAAATATAGTAAGTAATACAGGCAGAGGTTGGCAACAGGTAATCAATCCAATAAGGCAAACAATACAAAACGGGTAATCCAAGAACGTAAATACAATAAACAGGCAGAAGATCATAACAGAACAGAAGCAGAACGAGATAACAACAGGTAATCACTTGGTAAGGCAGGTAAACTGGCAATACTTTGCAGTGTTTGAGTGAGTTTGCATGGCTTATATACATGACAGACAGGAAGTGACATGGCAGGAACTGATGTGGCAGGAAACAGGAAGTGAGGGCTCCCTCTGGTGGATGGGAGACCGTTCAGATGTTACAGAATCCCCCCCACCCCCCACACCCTCTTCGATCACCTCTGGGTGTTCTATTCCTGGGGAATCCCCTTGGTCTAGGTGCAGGGGGATTGGGGTGCGTTCGATGGAACTCCTGGGTCAATGAGGAATCTAAGATGTCTCTGGCGGCTACCCATGATCTCTGGTCAGTATCCCTCCAAGTCCACCAAATATTGCAACTGGCCCCCTCGTCGTCTTGAGTCCATGATCTCTCTGACCAGATATGCTGGATCTCCATTTAATATCCAAAGATGATGGAGGTTCCATTTCCAGAGTTCCAGGGTCAGATTCAGGATGGATCGATTTTAAAAATGATACATGAAAGGAAGGAGAGATGCAGTAGTTAGCAGGAAGCTCTAGTCTACCAGACACTCTGGCTTGGATGGTAGTTGGGATGGGGACACCTCCTACGGTTTGCATGAATACGTTGAGCCCGATCACACACCCTCTCACTCATCCTGACCCAATCGTCCACAGCTGGCATGGTTGAAGGTTCACCTGACCAAGGGAACATGGGTGGTTGGTAGCCCAGATCACATTGGAATGGGATGAGTCCTGTGGAGGGTAGGGTGAGTGAATTCTGAACATATTCGGCCCATGGAAGAAAGTCACTCCATTTTACCTATTCATGGCTGCAGTAAGTTCTGAGAAAGTGACCAATCTCCTGATTTAGTCTCTCCACCTGTCTGTTGGCCTGTTGGTGGTAGCCTGAGGTGAGACTGACGCTAATATCTAGCTGTTTGCAGAAAGCTTACCATACACGTGAAGTGAATTGGGGGCCCCTGTCCGACACAATGTACTCTGGCAGAACATAGATCCTGAATACGTGGTGAAACAAGGACTTAGCAGTTTCCCTGGCTGTAGGAAGACCTTTAAGGGGAATCAGACGACATGATTTAGAGAATCTGTCAATAATAGTGATGTAACTGTTGGAGCTAGGGAGATCGGTGATGACTGGGTGATGCATCGTCTGAGAGTTTGTGGTACATATTGTTTGGTAGGAGGGCATGCTGTAGGGATGGGGTCTGTTTTTTGCTCCCATTGGATCTCTTCCATAATGTCCCAATGGATGTGAGAGACAATGATTGCTGGTGGTAGAATGGAGTCTAGGTGACAGGGGCCATGTGAGGGGTCATACCTTCTGGAGAGTGCATCTGCTTTACTGTTTTTACTGCCAGGTCGGAACGTGACTATGAACTGAAATCTGGTAAAAAACAGGGACCAGCGTGCCTGTCCAGAATTCAGATGTTTAGCACTCTTAATGTATTCTAGATTCTTGTGGTCTGTGATTACCTGGGATGGGTGGACAACCCCCTCTAGTTAGTCCATTGCAACTTCTTGGGATTGCCTTTCAGGAGAGAAGTCAACGGAGCTGCGGTGGTGTGAAACTCACATTTCTCAGCTTTCACATAAAGTTGGTTCTTCTGTAGGTGAGTTAGTACAGTCTTAACCTGTTGAACATGCTGTGCTTTGTGAGTAGATCAGGATATCATCAATGCAGGTGATGACATACTGGTTTAAGAGATCACGGAAAATGTCATTGATGAAAGACTGGAATACTGCTGGTGAGTTGGCAAGGCCATAGGGCATGACTTGATACTCATAGTCCCCTCTTGTGATGAGAAAGGCATCTTCCATTCGTCTCCTTCCCTGATGCAGATGAGGTTATATGCACTTCGGAAGTCTAATTTTGTGAAGATTCGAGCCTCACATAGTTGTTCTAGGGCTGAAGGAACGAATGAAAGAGGATATCTATATCTGAATGTCACTGAGTTGAGGCCATGGTAATCAATGCAAGGTCTGAGGCCACCATCCTTCTCCACGAAGAAGAATACTCATGCCACTGGGGATGTGTATTCAAAAATTCACTGGAATTGTATCTATCTATTTTTGTGGAGGAGGATTTGTCCAAATACTGATCTAGGACACAATTAAAATCCCCCCCCATTTATGAGATTTGTGTCTGAAATATCAGGGATTGAATTAAACAGTTTTTAAAAAAACTCAGGGTTGTCATAATTTGGCCCATAAACGTTGACTAATGTCAAAGACACAGAAAATACTTCTCCAACAACTATTACGTATCTACCATCTTTGTCTGGAATAGTCAAATTATGTTTAAAAGGAACTTCTTTACAGATAAGTATAGCTGTACCTATAGATTTTGCAGAGACATTTGAGTGATATGTTTGTCCATCCCAATTGGTCCTCAGTCTAGTATGTCCAGAAAGTTTCAGATGAGTCTCTTGCAGGTACATAATATTCGAAGACAGCAATTTTAAATGCAATAGTATTTCCCCTCTCTTAACTGGTTCATTCAGACCTTTAACATTCCAAGATGAAAAATGTAGAGAAACACCCTTCGTATTTAGATTCGTCTCATTGTACATTAACAGGGATTATCTTCCTCTGCTTCTTGTTGCAGTGAATGCGCGGTGAAGTTGTTACAATGAATATTGTTAGCACTTACCCACCCTCCCAACTGAACACTACATAACAAAACTTGACCAGCTGTTACAAGAACAAGTGTACAACACAACTTACCATGAAGAAGATGGCAACATAAACATATAAGAGTCAAAAAGAACAAATGAACAGCCAACCTTCGCATATTTCTTCTTCAAGACTTCAAAAAGGTCCAAGATTGAGTCAGCTAATTAAGAGGCATTTATGCAAAACAACATACGTTCCTTTCGGCGCTATTAAACATCATTTAGCTCTTTGCGCCAAACTGTTCAATTGCAAATTTCCATGCTTCATTAGAATCAGTGAAGATCTTCTCACCCTCACTGTAAGTCACTCTCAGCTTCACTTGATATAGGATGCCAAATTTCACACCAGGTTTGTCACGAAGAATCTGCCTTACTTTATCAAACGATGCCATACATTTGACCACAGCCAAAGAGTAATCTCTGAAGATCTGAATGGAACGTCCGTTAAAGGTTAGCTTTTTTTGTGAACAATGTCCTTCGGATGGGCGCAGAGCACTCGATGAGCATGGTCCAGAATAGGGAGCTTGTCTAGTTCAAGCACCCCCATGAGCAACTTCACTATAAATTCTCTAGTACATTGACCGTGTTCCAGTCCCTCACGGACTCCCACAATTCTGATATTTTGCCTTTTAGAACGGCCCTCCAGATCTATGCATTTCTCCGTTAATACTGAGACCTCCGCGGACAGGTTTTTGACTTAACCCTCTGGGGTCTGGGGGTATTTTGGGCCCTGGAGAAGTTTTGACATGCCTTGACATTTGTGCTTTTTTCAGTTGCTTAAAAACATATTAATGGCTAAAGTCTAATAACACTGTATTCAGCACAAACAGGGCTACAATAATATGTGAGCAACATGTGTGTACATGTTTGTATTTTTGAGAAAATAACGTTTATGCGTGGTTTTTGAAAAAACTAAAATTTTAAGTCACTGAAATAAGATCATATAACATATACTAAACATTTGTCCACAAGACATTTGAGAACTGGATCTTGTAGCCTAGAGTTTTTGCTACAAAATGATGTGAAAACCATCCTGATCACTCATTCATTCAAAACAATATAGTAATTTAACTTTTGTAAGACAATTATAGTGTTGAAATGTAATATGCGAGGAGGCGTGAACGATCATGAATATTTAGGTAATTCACACCTGAGAGACAATGACCACTCCCCTGGGCCTATCAATGAGGCATGTGACAGAAAGAGAATGAATGTGAGGAGACTTAATGATCCAAATCAAGTTTTAAGTTAAAAGAAGTAATCTGACTATACATTTTCTTTACATAAAGACTTTACTTAATTTTAGACCTACACTACTGTTAAAAGAAGTCTCTTCTGCTCACAAAGACTGGATTTATTTGATCCAAAACACAGAAACAATATTGATATTCTGAACTATTTTTTACAATTTAAAAGAACAGTTTTCTATTTAAATATATTGTGAAATGCAATTTGTGATCAAAGCATAATTTTCAGCATCATTACTGCAGTCTTCAGTGTCATATGATCCTTCAGAATTCATTATAATATGCTGATTTTCTAATATGGACATATTTAAAGTGCATTTTACTCATTTAACCTGATCACATATTTGCAAGCACAAGCTTTGCTGATGATAATGAGGCATTATAAACACTAGATAAAATATAATCTAAACATCATATTATTTTATATCATATTAAATATTATATTTATATAATACAGAATACAATTTAAATGCCTGCTTTAGCCGAAACAGCATTTAAATGTAACTAAAACTTGCTTGATAAAACTCCCGCTCTTCTTCTGAGGAAAATGTTAACTCTTCCTTACAATCCTAGAGCTTTCTCGCCTGTGTATCATTACAAAAGCGCAGTAAAGTGAATGAACTATATGTTTTCATGGCACAGTCAGGGGCGTGTACATTTGCATTGATCGTCTCAGCACATTACGTATTAATGGCACGCTCTGCTGGTGGGTGGGATCACATTACAGATAATTAGATGAACCGGTAAAAACTGAACATTGCTTTGTTTCAAACAGATTGCATTGAAGGAGAATATTTGTTTTAAATTTGATTTGGTTTATTAAAAAGTAGACATTTTAAGCTTTCTTTATACATACATTTCATGTTTGTGATATAATTATTCGCAGAGTTTCAGTTCATTTTTGTGACGTGTTTCTGAAATATGCTCGTGAACACAGAGACTGCTGAAACCTCACCCTTTTTATTTTCTTTATTTTACAAAAGCACAATGTTTCATTGTTATTATGAGTGTACACAAATAAAAGTAGACCCTTTATAGCCTCTAATGATGTCTTACACTTATCTGTATACCCAAAAATGACGGAGTATTTTAAGTTGTTTCTGTTGTAATGACGAAAATATCCAGCAGGCGCGTCCATCGACCACAGTGGGTTAAGCTTGCAGTGTCACAACTGCATCCGACGAGGCCGTAGCAGCCTGTTCAAGATGTTCGAGAGTTGTACGGTGCTCATTCATAAATAACTGCATTGCATCAAACTTTGCGTCGATTTTCTTCTCTAGCGATGCCAACTCACCTCTCAGTATTTCTTTCATTTCCATTTTAACTTTGCACAGATCAACACGGAGAGACTCAATCACAAGTGGCACTGGGTCATTACTCGTCATGGGGATGACCTCTTCAGGTGTGCCCGCTGTCTCAATCGGGCCTTCTCCCTCCACGCCATCTTTCTTTCCTTGTTTCTTTGGAGGTATTAAAATGAGCAAAGTGCAATTAAAGTTGAATGTATACAACCCTGTATAAGATTCAAATCACCAACAAGCTTTACGTATTCTTGTTTTAATGAAATTTAGGTGAAAATCGGTGGAGCTGCATGAAACACATCTTACTCCATTGCCCACCCGGAAGTCCATCCTAAATGGCGTTCTTCAATAATAATAATCGCTATATCACTTCTGAGAATACATCATGATTTAGAGAAATGTAATGTACATTTTAATTTGTATAGGGCCTTTCACAACACACATCTTTTCAAAGCAGCTTTACAGAAAATCACCCATTAACAGAAAATGAGACTGTAATATCTATAATGCCGTAGAGTCATCATTGTGTTGTTTGATAAAATATGATTGTGAATTGTGTTTAAAAATAAGTAATTAAATAATAATTATTATTTAGAACCCCAGTGAGCAAGCTAAAGTGACTGTGGCAAGGAACACAAAACTCCATAAGATGTTGGTTAATGGAGAAAAATAACCTTGGGAGAAACCAGACTCACTGTGGGGGCCAGTTCTAACATCATGAATATAATGCAAATATTACTTATTTATGTATAGTGCAAGTCATGATTTAAAATTATTAAACTAAGTAAGTGTTAAGGGTCATTGTTTAAATAAAGCTTTTGTAAGAACTGTAAGATAAATGACTAATGTCTTTGAAGTTCATTCTGGATTAACTGCAGAAGTTTACATATATGCATTGTCCCTTGTTAGTTGGCTGATTAAGTGTTTTGTTGGCGATGAATTGATAGTCTATTTATTCCATTATAAGAGGTGATAAGAGGTGATGCAGACAGAGATCAGTGAGGTGCATCACAGTTCAACCGGCTCCTGGTGACTTCAGGATAGGAGTCCCGAGGTTGAGACAGGGATACAAATAGAATAATATTAGCATAGATGCCGTTCAATTTATTGCAGAGTTATATATCATGATACAGTGTTTCTGGTTCCAGCAGACCTAACTAAAGCAGCCTAATTGTGAGCTGAATGATAAATTAGGTGTATGCCTGGCTAAATAGATGAGTCTAAACTTAAACTCAGTGAGTGTGTCTGCATCCCGAACAGTGTTTGGGAGACTATTCCATAGTTTAGGAGCCAAATATGAAAAGGATATATCACCCTCTGTGGATTTGATATTCTAGGAACTATTAACAGACCAGAGTGTTGTGATCGTAATGAACATGATGGAATATAACATGGTAGAAGGTCACTTAAGTACTGCAGAGCTAGACCATTCAAAGCTTTGTATGTAGTTAACAGAATTGAAAAATTAATACTAAATTCAACAGGTAGCCAGTGTAACAACAATAAAATGGGGCTAATATGATTCATATTTTCTTTTCACTCTGGCTGCTGAATTTTGAACCAACTGAAGTTTATTTATTGTTCGTGCTGGACATCCTCCAAGTAATTAATTACAATAATCTAGTCTTGAGGTCATGAACGCATTAATTCGTTTTTTGGCATCAGCAACAGCATCAATTATGTGTTGTAATTTTGCAATATTTCTTAGTTGGAAGAATGCTGTTCTACAAAAATTGGTAATTTGATTATCAAAGGACAGATTGGTATCAAATATAACCCAAGTTCTTTGCTGTTGAAGCTGATGTAAGAGTACATCAATCAAGAGTCAAATAATATTTTAGCAGCTTGTTTTAGAGGTTTTTGGTCCAATAATTAGTACCTCTGTTTTGTCGGAATTCAGTAGAAGGAAATTTCTGGCCATCCAATCTTTGATTTCATTGATACACTACTAATTTGTAGAATTGTGAAATTTCGTAAAGTTTTGATGAAATATAAAGTTGGGTATCATCTGCATAACAGTGCAAATTTATTACATGATTCCTGATAATATCTCCCAGGGGAAGCATATAAAAGGAGAAAAGCAGAGGCCCTAAAACTGATCCCTGTGGTGACGCATTCCCTCCATCAGGTAATGGCGCTTACAGAAGTAACCAGGACGTTCCCTATCTGTCACGCACTCAATGTTATGTCGATGTATGGACACTAGGGTCCCCTACAAAAACGCCACAACTAGCTGAACTGTGTTACGTGGACCGGCGGTGCGAGATGGGCAGACTACATTGTGCCCTGTAGCCAGTGCACCAGGCCAACACGTAACCTCCCTTAATGCTGCTATGAGGGTCGAACGGCCCTTCAGGGACAAGTCAACTGCCCTAAAATAGGGGCAGGTTAGCCAAGTCATGCCCTTTCCCTTTATTTTATTTTCTCCCCAAAAAGAGTGAACATTTTTCATTCGACTGGGACCACCAGTGACCACGTTGGGGGGGTGTCACTCCCAAGGGTAAGACATCGTGGAGACCACACCCGCCAAGAGGGGAGGGGAGGCATTTTGTGTGGAGATACAACACATGATCTTGCCGAGCGTAGCCAAAGTATGTCATGTGGAGAAGTCCCATGGTAGGTCCTACCCAATGGGGGAGTTATGATTACAAATATGATGTCTGGGGCAGAGGGGCCACTGCCCAAGGAAGATGCAGTTTACCAACAGGGAAACGTTTAAGCGGAAGATATATGTCGCAAGGGGTTACCTACAGGGAACCATCACATGCGGAGCACCTACACCAGTATAGGGCTTAGTTAGTACATGTACTGGGTTGGCAGCGAGCTTCACCGTAAACTCGTCTGTCACAGGGCTAGGAGGAAGTCATCCAGGGAACAAATTTTGTGAACAATACTGGGAGTCAAGAGCGCACGTCTTCAGCTCAGTGGAGGTGAAAGGCACTATACGCAAGTGATACACCTGGCCGACTGTCCCAGACTTACCTGTTCGTCTGCTAAGACTCAGGACAAAACCGGCACAACCTGGAGATTGTAGAACCCTGCAAAGGTGATGGGTGTTGCCCAGCCCGTTGCTCTGCAAATGTCTGTTAGAGAGGTGCCACACTCCTGGTAGAATGGGCTCATAGTGTTGCAGGAGGTGGCACGTGATGAGCGTGGTATGCAATAGCTATGGTGTCAATGAACCAGTGTGCGATCCTCTGCTTGGTGACAGCGCTTCCTTTCAGCTGTCCGCCAAAGCATACAAATAGCTGCTCAGAGGCTCTGAAGCTCTGCGCGTCCAAATAGATGTGTTAAGCACACACCAGACTCAGCAATATAAGGGCTAGGTCTGCCTCCTCCTGGGGCAGCGCTTGCAGGTTCACCACCTGATCCCTGAATGGGGTCGTGGGAACCTTGGGTACATAGCCCGGTCGGGATCTCAGGATAAATTGAGAGTATTTGTCATGCCGTCATGCCGTCCCCCCGTGCTGCATTGGGACACTCTGACCACGTCATGGTCCACCTGATTCCTGCGTACAGGCAGAAACTAAAGCTCTGCAAACCTGTAGTGAGGACATCAAGGAAGTGGACCAGTGAGGCTGTGGAGGATCTCCATACGTGTTTTGACTCTACTGACTGGGACATGTTCAGGACTGCTACAAACAGTCTGGATGAGTACACAGAGGCTGTGACGTCATATATCGGCTTCTGTGAGGACTGCTGTGTTCCGTCACGCACCAAGGTGAGTTACAACAATGACAAACCCTGGTTTACAGCCAAACTCAGAAGGTTAAGGTTTGATAAGGAAGAGGCCTTCAGGAGTAGGGACAAAGACAGATTTAAAGAGGTGAAGTACAAGTTTAGCAAGGCGGTGAAAGAGGCTAAACGACAGTACTCTGAGAAGCTCCAACACCAGCTCTCAGCCAACGACTCTGCGTCTGTCTGGAAAGGGCTCAGGCAGATCACCAACTACAAGCCTAAAGTCCCCCAGGCCATCAACGACCGACGCCTAGCCAACGACCTGAACGAGTTCTACTGCCGCTTTGAAAGACAATGGGACAGTCCTGTAACCGTTCCCCACGACACCTCCCAACAAAGGAAAAGTCCTGAAACCATCTCCCATGACACCTTCCAACAGCTCCAGCTACAGTGCATCACCTCCACCTCCCCCAACTCAGCAGGGGTCTGGGCCCTCACCAATGCCCACCTTAAAGGTACCCCCCTACACCACCCAACCCACCTCAGTGACGACTCTTTCCATCCATGAGAGGGACATCAACAAACTCTTCAGGAGACAGAACCTCCGGAAAGCTGCTGGACTGGATGCTGTCTCACCATCCAGCTTGATCAGCTGTCTCCAGTGTTCACAGACATTTTCAACACCTCACTGGAGACATGTCATGTGCCAGCCTGCTTCAAGTCCTCAACTATCATCCCTGTTCCCAAGAAGTCAAGGACCACAGGATTTAACGACATCAGACCCGTCACCCTGACCTCTGTGGTCCTTTGAGTGCCTTGTGCTTTCACACATCGAAGACATGACATTTGCATACAGAGCCAACAGGTCTGTAGATGATACAGTCAATTTGGCCCTCCACTACATCCTCCAGTACCTGGACTTTGCAGGAACCTACACCAGGATCCTGTTTGTGGAATTCAGCTCTGCCTTTAACACCATCATACCGGCTCTGCTCCAGGAGAAGCTCTCCTAGCTAAGTGTGCCTGACTCCACCTGCAGGTTGATCACTGACTTCCTGTCTTACAAGCAGCATGTGAAGCTGGAGAAACATATCTCAGACCATTAGCACTGGTCCCCCCAGGGCTGCGTTCTTTCTTCTCTGCTCTTCTCCCTGTACACTAACAGCTGCACCTCTAGTCACCAGTCCGTCAAGCTTCTGAAGTTTGCGGACGACTCCTCCCTCATTGGACTCATCTCTGATGGTGACGAGTCCACCTACAGGTAGGAGGTTGACCACCTGGTGACCTGGTGCAATCGAAACAACCTTGAGCTCAATGCTCTAAAGAGAGTGGAGATGGTTGTGGACTTCAGGAAGAACTCAACCTCACCTGCACCTGACCCCATCACCCTCTGCGACTCCACAATTGACACTGTGGAGTCTTTCCACTTCCTGGGAACTATCATCTCCCAGGACCTCAAGTGGGAGCTGAACATCAGCTCCCTAATCAAGAAAGCACAACAGAGAATGTACTTCCTGCGGCAGCTGAAGAAATTCAACCTGCCAAAGACAATGATGGTGCACTTATACACAGCCATCTTCGAGTCCATCCTCACATCCTCCATCACTATCTGATACGCTGCTACTACTGCCAAGGACAAGGGCAGACTGCAGTGTGTCATCTGGTCTGCAGAGAAGTCTGCCACTGCTCCAGGATCTGTATGGGTCCAGGACCCTGAAGTGTGTGGAAAGATTGTGGCTGATCTCTCCAACCCAGGCCACAATCTCTTTGAGACACTCTCCTCTGGCAGAAGGCTGAGGTCCATCAGGACAAAAACCTCACGCCACAAGAACAGTTTCTTCCCGTCCGCCACTTGCCTTATCAACAAGGCCCGGTACCTACCACTGTACTTACTCTGCTGTAATGCTCTCTTTTATTTTTATTCTTACTTTTAATATATACTGTATGGACATATTTATATTTAGAGAATTTAGAGAATGTGTGACACGCGCCTACAACACCAAAACAAATTCCTTGTATGTGTAAAAAACTTACTTGGCAATAAAGCTTTTTCTGATTCTGATTCTGATATGTCCAAGTATTTTGGCTATTAAGTTAACATACTGTACAAAACTAATATAATGCAATATCATAGGAGGAAATCTATCCTCTATGATATTGCAGTAATAATCCAGATATGGAATGAGATTAGATTATTAAGAAAACTGTTATCAACTCCTACATGCCAACTGAATAAAATAAACATTTCACACAGTGTTTAGGGAGTGTTTTTTAGATTGATTCAAACACTAAAAGTGGTTGTTCTGTATAAGTATTATACTACAGTTGTAATAATGTTGTAATTAACATTATAGTTATTTAACATAGAGATATGATTAAGTAAATTGTAGCATTTTATACATTATGTTTTGTGATTTCTCAAACCTTTATATACAGTAACATCCATCCCTTGCTGCAGAACACGGCAGGGAAGTACAGTAGAGCACCATGAGCGAGAGTGTTACCCACTGGGACAGTTTACTTTTGGACAAGAGGGGTGAACAGTTACGGAATTTAATGCTGGAGTACAATACCGAACTGATGCGGATTGATAGAAGCGGACCCGTCTGTGCGGGCAATGGTATGAGGAACTGGACAAAAAGAACAAAATTACATTCAGGGAAAAGTCAAAAGTAGATTGCAATGTATGTAATTGTTTCTATATCAGATATTATTAATAAAAAAAAAAAAGGGAACTCATTGCGTGGCCATTTATTGCCTCCATATTATGCATTTCTGGGATATTTGTTAATTTCGGTGGCATTGTGTTTCTGTTTGACAGTTAAAACATTGCCTACTGTAAAAACAAGCGAAGTTTGATGAGAGGTTAAACCTATTCTGATGGTTATATGTGAATGAACGGATCCTTTCCATAATAAAATGAAATATGCAGAAAATCACAGTATTACAGTTCTTGTATAGTGATAGGACAGGAAGTCTTGGAGAAGCTAGAGAAGGGAGGACATCTCTTATGAATGTTGCTGTGCTCACGATGCTGTGCGCTGCGGATGCCGCACACAGCATGTTTTAGTTTATGTAGCGAAGCGAGCGGATAAAGGGTGTAAAAAAAAACCCCAAAGGGAGTTCTCAGATGATACACCTCTCAGGAGGTTTACCTCTACAGCAAATAGCGACTACGCCACCCTGGTCTAATTACCCAGGGAAATACCCAATAAGGGCACACAGGTTCGGTTTCTCTCACATAGTCAATGAGACATAGATATGTTTATACCAAAAATACATTTATTCAAATCGCAATAAAATAATTAAAAACACAGAAGAAAAGGGCATTCAGTATGATGTAACAGGAGTAAAGTGCCAATATAAAAATGCAAACAGCACAAATCTGCTGTAATGGAATGTCACAATACAAATTTACAAAATAACTCTTGAGCTGGGGCTTACCAGTAGCAAGGCAGGCTAGATACAGGGCTTTAATAATGCCCGCAATAATAAATACCCACACGTGCATCAGATCTCACACACACACTCCAGCGAGATTCACTGCAAAGATATGCACACAGCACTCAGTGAAAGGAAAAACACCACCACATGGGGACCACTTGCCTGCCAGCTCCTGGAAAGACAAAAAACACAAATTAAGCCAACAGAAACAAAAAAACAAACAAACATTTAAAGCAACCACAACACATTGAAACCCAATACATGGGTTTTATATGCCAACATGTGGAGACCATACCATCTATTCAGCAGCAGATACTTCAGTGTTCACTGAACGGGAAATTAATACACAGACCTGAGCAACATACTGAACACGGCCATAATAATAAACTGAAGATACACTTACCGAGCAGGAGAGCAGCTGTCAACGAACGACACACAGCATAAGAGCATTCATTATTGGGGAACAATCCAACTCCAATGAGCAGTGATCAGCTGCACTTTATGGCACAGCGAGCACACCCAAGCAGGCACCAGCTTTCCCAGCTAATTAAACATTACAATTAGCGAACACATACCTCTAATGCGGAGCAGCAGAAACAGTGATCAGCCGCACCATGCGGCACAGCAAACACACCTGAGCAGACACCAGCTCTAACACAGAGCAGCAGAAATCCGGAAACAGCTGAACAAGTGACGTACCGTCTAGCTGACTTGGTGACGCCTTTATTTATACCCCCCCTAATTGCGGCTCAATAATATGTAAATGCCAAAGGGACGTGGGCATCAAACAGCCTTAAAGATAGAGGCAAATAACTACATTTCATCACATTTATGAACTGATTTAGCACATATAACTTTCTTCTTCACAAAAATTCCGAAATAATAATTATTTTTTTGTACTTTGTAATTGTGGTGAAAAATGACTGTAGTGAAGAAGAATACTTCATTTTTAAATGACTATTATTTATTTATACTTCAAAAAAGTAGAACGTGAAAAATTTACTCAAGTACTGTAACGAGTGTAGTTGTAATTCATGACTTTCCACCTCTGACCTCAACAATGATCCAATCATAGGCTAAGTATCTACTTATTTAAATCCAATTGGCAATTTTTTTTGACCAGGCATTGAACTTAACGAGACATTCTAACAGTGATGACATAAAATCCACCTGTCTAATATAACAGAAATACTCAAACCAGCTCATCTGGCACCAACAATCATACAATTGTCCAAATTACTGAGATCACATTTTTTTCTCCATTTTGATGGTTGATGTGAACATTAACTGAAGCTCCTGACCCATATCTGCATGATTTTATGCAGTGAACTGCTGCCACACAGTTGGCTGATTAGATAATCGCATGGATGACTGTTGGTGCCAGATGGGCTGGTTTGAGTATTTTTACAACTGCTGTTCTCCAGGGATTTTCACACACAACAGTATCTAGAATTTACTCTAAATGGTGCCAAAAAATAAAAAAACATCCAGTGAGTGGCAGTTCTGTGGATGGAAATGCCTTGTTGATGAGAGAGGCAAAAAGAGAATGGTCAGACTCTGTTTCGAAATGACAAAGTCTACGGTCTCTCTGATAACTGCTCTGTTCAATTGTAGTTAGAAGAATATCATCTCTGAATTCTATTCTGAGATGCAGGTTGGCGCTGTTTTGGTGGCACGAGGGGGACCTACACAATATTAGGTAGGTGGTTTCAATGTTGTGGCAGATCGGGGTAAAATTCTGATGCTTCCAGTTTTTATGAACTTTGTGCAAGCATTCCGTTCTAACATCACATTAAAATTATCACTAGTATTTATAATCGAAACATCAAATTATTGTGAAACTATTCCCATGCAAGTTACATTAGGTTATTATAGTTAATAATTGTGATTCTTTCTTGGGAAATCCATATTCATAGTGACAGGGTTCTTGACATTTGTCTACATTGTAATCATCAGAAGTTAACATGTCATAAATAGGCTTAACTAACGAGCATTAAACAGGAAACCAAGTGTTTAACTTCATACTTTTACTTTCACTTTTAAAGCTCATTGTCTTTCTCTCATGTCATGACATTATTAATAATGCATTTTATTTAATGGCGCCTTTCATAACACCCAAAGTCACCTCACAAGCAATATACAGGTCACTGCATAAAACAAAGCACACAACAAACAAGTAGCATACAGATTAAGTACAGTAGAGTCATGTTATAAGAAAGCCTGTATAAAAAGATGTGTCTTAAGACGCGTTTTAAAAGTCAACAAGCACTCGCTATTGCGAACATCAGTGGGAAGAGAGTTCCATAGGCGGGGGGCAGCATAACTAAAAGACCTGGCACCATTCGCACCCATGGTAGTGAGTCGAATCCGAGGTACCACAAGAGAAATTGAAGATGAAGATCTGAGAGAACGTGAAGGAGTGTAAACATGGAGAGATTGTGTAAGGTATTGTGGTGCAAGATTATTAAGTGCCTTATAGGTAAGTAGCACGATTTTGAATTCAACTCTATACTTTACTGGAAGCCAGTGCAATTGCTGAAGAACTGGAGAAATGTGCTCAGTATAAGGTGTTCTAGAGAGAACACGAGCTGCAGAATTCTGAACCAACTGGAGCTTATGTAGCAGTTTGGCGGGAATACCTGTGAGAAGAGCATTACAGTAGTCTATACGTGAAGTGACTAATGCGTGAATAAGAACTGCAGTATTATTATTTGAAAGAAAAGGACGGAGACGGTTAATATTATGCAAGTGGAAGTATGCAATCCGCGTGATATTATTGATTTGAGCTTCAAATGATAGTGTGCTATCCATGATGACACCCAAACTTTTAACCTGTGATGAAGGACAGATTGCAGTATTGTCAATATTCAAAGAAAAACAGTTTGATTTAGACATAACAGATCTAGTGCCAACAAGCAGAGCCTCAGTTTTGTTGTCATTTAGCTTCAGGAAGTTAGCTGAAAGCCAATCTTTAATTTCAGCTAAACAGCTGGTCAAAGACAGTGGAGTAAAAGAACCGGTGGGTTTGGCAGACAGGTAAACTTGGGTGTCATCTGCATAGCAGTGAAAATTAATACCATATTTCCTCAAAATATAACCAAGGGGGAGCATATAAATAATGAAAAGAAGCGGACCCAAAACAGAACCCTTATTCCACTGAGTTCATCAAGCATTTTCTTTCTTTCTTTATTTCTTAGTACACCTCATATAGAGTAAGCAGAACACTTTCAATGTTTTGGAGTGGGCTGCTGTATAGATATCCGACTGCAGCTGTACACATAATTTGATGGTGTTGTGTTTAAGACTTATGGAGGAGACAGGTCGAGACACATGCTCATAGCGCAAAAAACAGACAGAACCAGGGCAATGCATTCTTTAAGGCAAGATAACTTTTTTCAGCTGGGATTTGAAAGTTAAACATAAAAATAAACACTTCAGTAAAGTGTTAACTATTTCCTGTTCATTTCAATCACATTTGGCATTTCATATCTTCTCAAGAAGTGGTGTCTCAGGGTCCTTATTTAGTGTGGGGCACAAACAATCACTTAATCAATTATTTTACCAATCTTTGCAAACATTCACAAATAATTCAAATAATGTAACAGATGTGTTTCTCATGTTACAATTTATGTTCACATGAGGGACTGTGAAGTTCTGTGAACTTGTGCATGTGTGTATGTGCTTTAACCGGTAAAGTTTAAAAACCTTTTTTAGCGCAGCGGTTGATTGACAGGTAGACGTTTCACACTAGAACTCATTGGTTTCACCAGACTCAAACAAGGGGAGTCAAAAAATCTATCTTAAAATCCTATCTATTCTAATTTGTATGCCAATATAATGGATGCTACATCCCTTAGTACCTCAGTAAATATACCTTTTTCTAGCGCAACTTCATTGATGAGATGAACATGATACCACACAAACATCCCTAATGATTTAATGTCAGCACAAAACAAGACTAAGACATGCACATCCATGTCAAGAAGCTCAAGTGACTGTGAAAGTAAACCACAAACAGGCAAATCGACAAAGGGTGTGTATATTATCTCACTAACTCATGAACAGCATAACATTACTAATCAAAACGATGAAAACTTCCAATATTTATCAGTCATTGTAAACTAATAAAAACCAGTGCATCAACAACACAACACCTCAACGCAATGGCATACAGTTAATTTAAATGGTTTACTTTAACTAATCCAACCAGCAGCATATTAGAATAAAATTAGCTTTTAAAACGTACCTTTTAATTCACTACACAGGTCACTCAGCACCCAGGTACTTCCAATACTCATGTCAACAACTTGACACAAATATTATTGAAGGTTTTGATTGGCTCAGGGGGAAAGGCAAACTAGCCCTTCAGGCCATCGTTGAATGCTTGTTGCACATGCACATGATGTTCTCCAGATCCCCATTAATTAACATTGAGGATGAAGGGCTAGGTCCACGCATAGGAAATGAGAACGATTAAATGGCTTTTACACAACATAGCTTAATAATAATATAATTTCAGGTGGCTTAGGAAGCTCAGCGAGTATTGATGCTGACTTCCAACTCTGGAGTCGTGAGTTCAAATCCAGGGAATGCGGAGTGACTCCAGCCAGGTCTCCTATGCAACCAAATAGGCCCGGTTGATAGGGAGGGTAGAGTCACATGGGGTAAACTCCTCATGGTCGCGATTAGTGGTTCTCACTCTGAATGCGGAACGTGGTCATTTGTGTGTAGATCTCGGAGAGTAGTATGAGCCTCCACGTGCGGAGTCTCTGTGGTGTCATGTACAACAAGCCACGTGATAAAATGCACGGATTGATGGTCTCAGAAGCAGGAGACAACTGAGGCTTGTCCTCCATCACCCAGCTTAAGGTGAGTAACCACGCCAACATGAGGGCCTACTAAGAAGTGGGATTGGGTATTTCAAATTGGGAGAAAAGAGATAAATAAATAAAAATAAATAAATAATAATATAATTTCTGAGTCGCGTGGCACCATGTGAGGTTCAGACATGTGAACGGCAAGCTCTGCACACTTTAGTAGATTTAATACTTTTTGTGTCATAAACTGGTGAGACTCCAGGGCTCAACACTAAGATTTTTTCTACTAGCCAGGGTGGGCCAGTGCTTCAGATTTTTACTGGCTCTGCCAACATTTTCACTGGCCCCAACACAAAAATGACAAATAGCTGTTTTTACCATCATGGCTTTAAAAAAATATGTCCGAAGATAAATATTTTTTACATATCTTATGTTTTTAATACAATGTCTCCCAGGGGCCTGGATAGGTCAGCGAGTAAAGATGCTACCAACCCTGGAGTCACAAGTTCGAATCCAGGGCATGCTGAGTGACTCCAGCCAGGTCTCCTAAGCAACCAAATTGGCCTGGTTGCTAGGGAGGGGAGAGTCACATGCGGTAACCTCCTTGTGGTCACTATAATGTGTGTGTCTTGCTCTTGGTGGGGCTTGTGGCGAGTTGTGCGTGGATGCCGTGGAGAATAGCGTGAGGCTCCACATGCACTACGTCTCCCCAGTAACGCGCTCAACAAGCCACGTGATAAAATACGCAGATTGATGGTCTCAGATGCGGATGCAACTGAGATTTGTCCTCCACCACCCACTGATGCAGAGCGTTTGCTGTGCCGTATAGTGTTTGCTGCGCCGCATAGTGCGGCTGCTCTGCGTCAGATTGAGTCACTACGCCACCACAAGGACTTAAAACACATTGGGAATTGGGCATTCCAAATTGGGGAGAAAAAGGGGAGAATGTCCCCCAAAATTGTATTACATTTATAATTTTCAAGATATGATTTATGCCATATGTAATCCCATATATGCGCTTTACAGATATAAATTCATAAATACATAATTTTAACCTCAGCCATCTTGCCATTTACACATGTGTTTTTAAGCCAGTTCTGTGGATGGGTTTTTGGTCACCTGTTTTTGCTGTCATGCAACTTTTGCCCATTTGTAGTGATTTCACAAGAAGGACCAAAGATTATTCACTGAGTTAAAGATTTGATTATCAGAGAACAGACTTGCTACTAAATTGATTGTGATGTGTAATATACAGTAGGTAGATATTAGGCCTAAATCTGTGTATAAACAATGTGTATATAACATGAAATCAGCCAGCCTAAACAAGACCAACACTGACTGATATACAAAGAACAAAACAAAAATACATGTATAGTCCAGAAATTAGACATGTAACAAGTGTTTTATGAGGATGATATGAAGTAGACTGTATCAAGACGGTATCATCTTTACTGTGCAGCTGAATAGCTCTGATAATAATAGCCTAATGGCATGTGGAATTTGCATACCACTCCCATGGACATACGGGTATAAATATGGGTCCTGCCATCTACATTCATCTCTTTCTAAGCTGTTGGATCTACGGCGCATTCCAGCGGTCCTCCCCCTCATACACCACAGTTGTGCTGAGCAATACCCCTGGGCGCTTCAGCAGCAGAAAAACGTGAATAACTTAAGTATATATAAGTATATATATATTAATAAAGAAAAAAATTAAAAAATGTAGTACGTTTTCTCTAAAAGAGTGGCGCAAACGAAAAACATCTTTTTCAAGAAACCTTTTAATTTGTGTATGTTTCCTGGTTGCGATCGTTACCTCTCGATCTCGGTGCTTCCCACGGCCATTATCACTGCCTCTCGTGTTGGGCACTGCCCACGCAGGGACAGCACTTGTGGATGGATCATGCTCTCACTGCGAGGGCATGATTCTGGCAACATTGCGGTTGCAGCTCTCATAATTTCTCATATTTCTCTCATAAGAGGGAAAGCCACTCCAGCGGCTCCCCGACTCAGTCCTTCTACCCAAGGGTATGAGGCGGGGTCAGTTAGTACTGGGGGCGATTTTTAATTTCAGTGGAAGCTTCTCCTCCGGGAAACCAACCACGGATCTCCCATTCCCCAGCATGCTCGTCCCCAGCAAGTTTGCACCTTCACGGCTTGTGAAGTGGATAAGCTTTTGATTACAGCATCGGAGAGTGAGTAGGTTCAATCTGTCGCCATAAGCAGCTGACGGCCATGCTTGCCCGGGCGGCTGCAAGTGTTGGGATGGAGTGGAATCCTCTGCTCCCCCATGAACCCTCGCAGCCCGGTGATAGGTCCCGGGGCTCCGAGTGCCGCTTATGACCATGCCTCGCCCCTGTACCTTTCTTCCCAGAAGTGCATGATGAGCTCACGTGACTGTGGCGGGCACCTTTTACTGCCCAGACCCAAGAACCCAAGAAATGCTTCAAAGCGTTCCCTGAGATGGGCAGTCCAGGAAGTAGGAGACCTGCTGCACAGGAGCTGGTAAGAGGACTCCTTCCCCCGGTGGAGGGCCGGGTGGAGGTTCTTTATTTTCCTTTTCTTACCTCACCGCATTCTAAGAAAAAATTCTAAGAAAAAAACGGTCTTCTCATTTCCTGAGCCTCACAGTCGGTGTCCCCAGCTGTCGTTATCATGACCACCTGGCACCGTTTTTCTCTCTGGCAGGTGAGCAGCTGTGGCAAAAATCCGCCCCTGATATGATGTCTCCACAGGCTATGAGGACGAAAATCTTCCTCCCACGTCCCAGGCTGTTCTGGGAGTGGTCACAAGGTGCCAGGTAAGTGCTTTGATGTCTCTAGACTCATCACCTCGGGCTCCTCCCTGTTGTGAGGCCCCACCCACTGGTACGTCCGACACTGTAGTTCCCTTGGTCCCTCTCGCACAGAGCTTGGGGGCATGGCTCGCGCTCCCCGACCATCTGGTTGGTTGATCAGGACCGTCCGACTCGGCTATGCAATTAAGTTCGCCAGGCCCACACACAGGTTCAACGGCATCCGCTCCACTGCAGTGAGAAGCGAGAACGCCGCTGCCTTGCGTGCAGAGATTGTCTCCCTTCTATGAAAGGACGCGATAGAGCCTGTCCCTCCAGCCGAGGTGAAGAAGGGGTTTTACGTCTCCAAATTCATCGTACCCAAAAAAGGCGGCGAGATTAGTGCTGTCGTGTGTGGGGTTAATGAGCATGTTTTTCTTTTTTCTGTTTGTTTGGTTCTGGTGGAAATTTGGGGTTTGACTGTTGACTAATATTGGAATTTATTCTTCATAATTTTGAAAAATCTATTTTTTCTAATATGTCAAAATGTCAAATAATTCAATTATTAAGTGCCTTTTAATGGCCCAAATAGGGCATTACGTATTTGGATATTTTATTCCCAGCAAATTTGTGTGATTTAGTTAGTTACCTTTGACCCTTTAAAAAAATATATTTTTGAGCGATGTAGGCATTACATTTATCAATTAAAGTAAAGGTTAATGTTCTTAAAATGAATTGTATTCCAAAATGTAACTACATTATACAGACTATAGAAGACCCCTATTGTTTTTGTTAGTTTTCTTATTATTATTAATCCGCCGCTGCTGCTTCTTCATCCGCTCTTGAGTCTATGGCAACCCATAGAACCACTTTTGGGAAAGTTATAAAATTTGGCACACAGATAGAGGACTGATTGTTACCATAGCAAATTTGTCATCTCTACTTCAAACCCTCTGGCACCAGCAACTGCCCAACTTTACACTCATGTTGTAACTTTTGAATCGTGAGTCCTAGAAAATAAATGATTTTTTCCTCTGATTATTTACAAATGATTTGCAAAAATTGGCCTGCTTCATCTAGAGGCACTCACGACAAAAAGGTATTCACAGAATTTTGATAAACCATACCATTTTCGAATGGCACTTCAACGAATTCGCCAAAGAACTTGCAAATTGAACTTGAGGCTGTATCTCCGCAATGTTTTGAGGGATTGTGATGAAACTTGGTATGTGTCATCATACCATCATATCAGGCCATGTGGTTACCTGCAGCGTTTTGGCACACTGCCCCCTACTGATCACGAGATATGAAAAAATATTTTTTGCTTATAACTTCTGAACATTTTGTCATAAAACTGATGATCCAAGATGACGGCGCGGTAGAATGCAGTGGCCACTCCAGATCCAAAATGGTGCTATTTTTGCTACTTAGCCTGAATTTTACAGTACATAGACATCGGAGCAACCAGTGTTTGTGTCTACCATCGCCAGACACTGTTAAAATATAAGATTCATGCAACAACCAAGCTGCATGATGATCTGCAGGAGTTGCTACGTGAACTCGGCTCACTGCGGAGACCAGGCCTCCAGTCCTCGGCGTTGCCTGATGCCGGTACCCGAGCGAAAGCATGGTAAGAGGGCGGGGGTCCATGCTAGGCTAAAAATAAACCCTAGCTCTCCCGTCTGTCCTGCTCTCAAATGTTTGCTTCCTGGACAATAAACAGGACTACATTCGACTACAGCAGACTAAGCAGCGTGAGCTTAGAGACTGCTGCGTCTTTGTTTTCACGGAGACGTGGCTCAGCGACAGAAATGCAGCTCTGTGCGGTAACACTCGCGGTGATGACTTGTGTGTTTACATCAACACGGAATGGTGCAATAACTCTATGCTAGTCTCTAGTTATTGCCCATCGCTGCTGGAGCTTGTGACTGTTAGATGCAGACCTTTTTATTTACCACAGGAATTCACCACTGTTATCATAACCGGAGTTTACATTCCCCCCAGCGCTAATGCTAAGGAAGCGCTCTGTGAAACGTCGAACTGTATCGACACCACTCTCCCGTTCCTGTTAGGGTTTCCAATTGATTCTCCCCACTCAGTGATACACCCACAGAGAATCATGTTGAAAGAGCCCTTGTTATAGGCGATTCTATTGTAAGGAACTTAGAAATAGAGACTCCAGACACTATTTTTAATTGCATTTCGGGGGGCCAGAGCGTCTGACATCAAATCAAATTTACAAGTGCTGGCTAATGGCAAACATAGATTTTCTAAAATTGTTATCCATGTCGGCACTAATGATGTCCGGCTTCGCCAGTCGGAGATCACTAAAGATAATGTTAAAGAGGTGTGCAAATTTGCAAAAACGATGTCAGACACTGTAATATGCTCTGGTCCCCTCCCTGCTCGTTGTGGTGACGAGGTTTATAGTAGATTAGTGTCACTGAATGGCTGGATGTCTGAGTGGTGTCTGAAGAATAAAATAGGATTTATAGACAATTGGAAGAGTTTTTGGGGTAGACCTGACCTGCTAAAGAGGTCATCCCTCCAGAGAAGGTGCCGCTCTCCTCTCTAGTAATTTGGCTCATAGTCTTAATGATAGTAATTGACTAACTGGGGCCCAGGTCAAGCAGACAAACTGGTTAATCCGAACGTCTGCTAGCTGCCTTGAGATGTCATACAGGTCACATAAACTACAACACATAGAGACTGTATCACCTAGATATCTCATAGAGACTGTGTCTGTTCCCCGAACTACCAAACACAATACACTCACTTATCATCTTAATCATTTAGAAAAAATCTGATTAAGGTCAAACTTGAACAAAATAAACAAATTAAAAATACACATCATATAAAATTGGGCTACTACACATTAGATCACTTTCTACCAAAGCACTAATTGTTAATGAAATGATTACAGATCATAGATTAGATGCGCTCTGTTTGACTGAAACATGGCTTAAGCCGGAAGAATATATTAGTTTAAATTAATATACTCCCCCAGGTTATTGTTATAAACATGAGCCTCGTCTGAAGGGTGGAGGAGGAGGTGTTGCTACAATTTACAGTGAAGTTTTCAGTGTTACTCAGAGGACAGGATATAAATGTAAGTCTTTTGAACTAATAATGCTTAATGTGACACCATCAAATATAAATAAAAAATCTCTGTCGTCTTTTACCCTTGCTACAGTGTATAGATCACCCGGGCCTTATTCTGATTTCCTTAGGGAATTTGCTAATTTTTTTATCAAATCTTGTAGTTACTGTAGATAGAGCTTTAATTGTTGGTTCACATAGATAATGAAAATGATACATTGGGATTAGCATTTATTGATATTTTCAACTCTCTTGGAGTCAGACAAAATTTAACAGGACCAACTCATCGCCATAATCATACACTAGATTTAATTCTTTCATATGGAGTTGATGTTGATAATATAGAAATTCTGCAGCAGAGCGATGACATCTCAGATCATTACCTCGTCTCTTGTATGCTGCAATCAACTAATGTTACTCAATCTACAACACGCTATCGTTCAGGTAGAACTATTCTTTCGACCACTAAAGAGAGCTTCACTAATAATCTTCCAGATCTATCTCATACACTCAATAAACCCCAAAGCCCAGAAGAACTTGATGAAATAACAAAAAATATAAATGCAGTCTTCTCTAGCACTCTTGATATTGTCGCCCCACTTCGATTAAAGAAAATTAAAGAAATAAGCATGGAAGGATAGTGTCTGTAGCTACAGACAGGCACTAAAAGCTGCCAGGTCAGCATATTTTAGTAAACTCATAGAAAATAACCACAACAATCCTAGATGTTTATTCAGTACTGTGGCTAAATTGGTTAGGAATAAAGCCTCAACAGAACCAGATATTAAGTCACAGCTCAAGAGTAATGACTTCATGAATTTCTTTACAGATAAAATTGAAATAATCAGAAATAAAATTGGAATTATGCAATCATCTGTCATCGCACCTCAGAAAACAGTGCCTAATAATTTTCCTCACGTGCAACTTCAATCTTTCTCTGTCATAAGTCATGAAGAGCTAACAAAACTAATCGAAACATCAACTTGTTTGTTAGATCCTATACCAACTAAGCTCTTAAAAGAGATATCTCCTGTAATCTCAGAACCTCTTCTTAATATCATTAACTCCTCACTATGCTTAGGACATGTCCCAAGAAACTTTAAAATGGCAGTTATCAAACCGCTTATTAAGAAGCCACAACATGATCCTGGAGAACTTGCTAATTATAGACCGATTTCAAATCTCCTGTTTATGTCAAAAATACTAGAAAAGGTAGTATCCTCCCAAATATGTTCATTTCTACAGAGAAATAGTATACGAAGAATTTCAATCAGAATTTAGGCCTCATCACAGTACAGAGACTTCACTTATCAGAGTTACAAATGACTTGCTCTTATCATCTGATCGCGGCTGCATTTCTCTTCTAGTGCTTTTAGATCTTAGTGCTGCATTCGACACAATAGATCATGACATTCTCTTGAATATGCTGGAGAATTATGTTGGCATTTGTGGAGTTGCATTAGCATGGTTTAGGTCATATTTATCAGACCGCTACCACTTTGTCTATGTAAATGAGGATTTGTCAAACCAAACAAAAGTAAAATATGGAGTGCCACAGGGATCAGTTTTAGGGCCTCTGCTTTTCTCCTTATATATGCTTCCCCTGGGAGATATTATCAGGAATCATGGAATAAGTTTCCACTGTTATGCTGATGATGAGATTTCACAATTCTCGAAATTAGCAGAGTGCATCAATGAAATAAAAGATTTCCTTCTACTCAATTGACAAAACAGAGGTACTAATTATTGGACCAAAAAACCAAAAATAAGCCACTACAATATAATTTGTCTCTAGATGGATGTTCCACTACATCAACTTCAACAGCGAAGAACTTAGGTGTAATATTTGATACCAATCTGTCCTTTGAAAATCAAATCACCAATGTTTGTAGAACAGCATTCTTCCACCTAAGAAATATTGCTAAATTAAGGCACATGCTCTCTGTTGCTGATGCCGAAAAACTAATTCATGCGTTCATGACCTCAAGACTAGATTATTGTATTGCATTACTGGGAGGATGTCCAGCAAGATCAATAAATAAACCTCAATTGGTTCAAAATGCAGCAGCCAGAGTGCTAACAAGAACCAAGAAATATGATCATATTAGCCCCATTTTATCATCGTTACATTGGGTACCTGTTAAATTCCGTATTAACGGAAATTTTACCTCGCCTAAAATTCTGTTAACTATGTACAAAGCTTTGAATAGTCTAGCTCCGCAGTACTTAAGTGATCTTCTACCATGCTATATTCCAACACGTTCATTAAGATCACAAAATTCTGACCTGTTAATAGTTCCTAGAATATCAAAATCCACAAAAGGAGGAAGATTCTTTTCATATTTGTCACCTAAACTATGGAATAGTCTCCCTAACACTGTTCGAGATGCAGACACACTCTCTCAGTTTAAGTCTAGACAAAAGACTCATCTATTTAGCCAGGCATACACCTACTTTATCCTCCAACCCACAATTAGGCTGCTTTAGTTGGGTCTGCCGGAACCAGAAACCAGAAACTTTGATCATGATCTCTAACTCTGCAATAAATTTAATGGCATCTATGCTAATATTATTTTATTTGTTTCCATGTCTCAACCTCGGGACTCCTATCCTGAGGTCACCAGAACCGGCTGGATCCAGCACCATTCCTGCTTCGTGTTGGACTCCACTGCTATATGTCGCTGAATGATGATGACTAAATGCAGCCGGTGCCAGCCAAACATCCCTTCACTCTATTACAATGGACTTCAGAGGATGAACTGATGCCGACTCCAACCTGCTTCACCTCGGTCTATTGATGGACTACGTTCTTGAAATGGAATGCATAGACTAACTTTTGCCAACAAAAGCCTTCATTAGCCAATTAACAAGGACAATTGCATCTATGTGAACTTCTGAAATTAATCAAGGATGGACTTCAAAGACATTGGTCATTAATCTTGCAGTTCAAACACAATGTTTAAACACTGACCCGTAACACTTAATAAGTTTAATAATTTTAAACCATGATTTTAACTATACATAAGTAATATTTACATTATATTCATGATGTTAGCCAGAGGGGAACTGGCCCCCACAGTGAGTCTGTGTCACGATGGGTAGCAGTCAAGGCAAGGATGAAGGTGAAGTGTAGACGGTGGTGAAACAGGAACAGGAAATGATAACTAGACTAGGAACTCAGGACAGGAACTGTAAACGGAACAGGAACAGACTATGGCTCAGATAACACTAATTAACTAAAATTAAACTACTGGCAGGCAAACATCGGGGTAACAACAGGCAGAGGTCAGGATCACAACAATACTCGACAAGGTACAAGGGAAACATGAGGACTTAAATACTAAAACAAGGGAAAACGTAAGCCAATGGAAAACTGAAACTCAAAACAAGATGATAAGGCAATAAACTGAAACCAATGACAAACTAAAACTGATAACAAGGTAATTAAACAATGAACCAATGAAAATCAGACACATAGACATGGGGGGAAAACAGGAAATGAGACAAAGACCAGGAAACAGGAACTTAACAATAAAGTAAATGTACTTACTTCAAAGTAAAAGTACATAAACAAAAGACAATATGGAACGTAACAGGTGCCAGAAACGTAAAAATAAAAGTACATAAACAAAATACAATATGGAACGTAACCCCTTTAAGGAGCGGATTCCAGACGCTCCAAACAAAAAAAAGGAAAGGCAAATTGTCCACGGAGAGCAGGGGAGAACAGGCAGTTCAAGGGGGAACCAGGGGCATAGAGAAACAAGACAAGGACAGGGAGACCATAACAGCTCAGGAGGACGGCCAGGAGACCAAGGAGGCCAGGCAGATGCCCAGGGGACGACTTCAAGGTGGGGACCGGGTCAGGAGGCCAGGGAGGCGGCCACAAGGCAGGGACTGGGCCAGGAAGTCTGGGAGGCAGCTGCAGGGTCGGGACAGGGTCAGGGGGCCTGGCTGGTGGCCGTAGGGCAGGGACCGGGTCAGGAGGCCAGGGAGGTGGCCGCAGGGCAGGGACCAGGTCAGGAGGCCAGGGAGGCGGCCACAAGGCAGGGACCGGGCCAGGAAGGCCAGGGGGGCAGCCACGGGGAAGGGACCGGGTCAGGAGGCCGGGGAAAAGGCCACGGGGCAGGGACCGGGTCAGGAGGCCGGGGAGAAGGCCATGGGGCAGGGACAGGGTCAGAAGGCCTGGGAGGAGGCCACGGGACAGGGTCAGAAGGCCTGAGAGGAGGCCACGGGATGGGGTCAGAAGACCTGAGAGGAGGCCATGGGACGGGTTCAGAAGGTCTGGGAGGAGGCCACGGGACGGGGTCAGAAGGCCTGGGAGGAGGCCACGGGACAGGGTCAGAAGGCCTGGGAGGAGGCCACGGGACAGGGTCAGAAGGCCTGGGAGGAGGCCACAGGGCAGGGCCAGAAGGCCTGGGAGGAGTCTCAGGGGAAGCGGGCGGAGCCGCGGAGGACTCTAGGGCTTTGGAAGGGTTGGGAGGCTCGAGGGGTGGAGCCGTGGGAGGCTCGGGAGGCGCTGGCTCTTGGACGGTCGAGGCTACAGGCGCTGGCTCTGGCTCTGAGACGGTCGAGGCTACAGACGCTGGCTCTGGCTCTGAGACGGTCGAGGCTACAGGCACTGGCCCTGGCTCTGAGACGGTCGAGGCTACAGGCTCTGGCTCTGGCTCTGAGACGGTCGAGGCTACAGGCGCTGGGTCTGGCTCTGAGACGGTCGAGGCTACAGGCGCTGGCTCTGGCTCTTGGACGGTCGAGGCTACAGGCTCTGGCTCTGGCTCTGAGATGGTCGAGGCTACAGGTGCTGGCTCTGGCTCTGAGATGGTCGGGGCTACAGGCGCTGGCTCTGGCTCTGAGACGGTCGAGGCTACAGGCTCTGGCTCTGAGGACGGAGCCGTGGAAGGCGGAGACACGAGAGCGGAAGCCTTTCCTCATCTCCTCCTCTGGGCGGACGAGGCTGACCATGCTGGCTCTGGGACGGACGAGGCTGGCAACGCTGGCTCCGGGGCAGACGAGGCTGGCAACGCTGGCTCTGGGACGGACGAGGCTGGCAACGCATTGGCCGTGGCAGGCGTGGGCGTTGGCTCATTGGCCGTGGCAGGCGTGGGCGTTGGCTCGTTGGCCGTGGCAGGCGTGGGCATTGGCTCGTTGGCCGTGGCAGGCGTGGGCGTTGGCTCGTTGGCCGTGGCAGGCGGAGACTAGAGAGCAGAAGCCTTTCTTCTTCTCCTCCTCCTCCGGGCAGAAGAGGCTGGTGACGCTGGCTCTGAGGCGGACGGAACTTGCAGTTCGTTGGCCATGGCGGGCGTGGAGGGATGAGTTATGGAAGGCTGAGGGGTGTCCACTGTGGGAGGCGAGGTTAAAGCCCTCTTCCACAACACCCACAGTGAATGGAGAGCTGCAGATCCTCAGGGTCTCCTCCACGAAGTCGTGGAGCGTCCAGCGCGGGGTCGCTGGTGGTAGCCGCTCCTTTAGCGAAAGGTTTGCCCTGAAGAAGGCCACCAAGTAAAACTCTGAGAAGTCCGAAAAATTTGCCAGCTCCAGAAACTCACAGACGTGGGCCTCTATCGGGCGGTCCTCTTGTCTGAGGCCGCCTTCCACTAAGGAAACTTAAAAATAAAAGTACATAAACAAAATACAATATGGAATGTAACAGTCTGGTTTCTCCCAAGGTTATTTTTCTCCATTAATCAACATCTTATGGAGTTTTGTGTTCCTTGACACAGTCGCCTTCAGCTTGCTCACTGGGGTTATTAATAAAATTATTATTTAATTATTTTTAAACACGATAAAGAATCGCATTTTATCTAATTACACAATGATGATTCATCGACTTCATAGACATTACAGTTTGATCTTCTGTAAAGCTGCTTTGAAACGAAGTGTGTTGTGAAAGGCGCTATACAAAAAAAATTGACTTGACTTGATTTGACTATGGGGCTAGGAGTGAACTGCAGAATACTCACCCTGACGGACTGTTTATTGTCGCCGGAAATTTCAACCATGCGAATCTCAAGACAATGCTTCCTAAATTCCATCAGTATGTGGACATTGCAACGAAAGCAGCGAACACACTTGATCTTGTTTACACAAACATACCAGGCGCGTACAGTGCGGAGCCCCGCCCCCACCTCGGCTACTCAGACCACATCTCTGTTATGCTAATTCCAGCATACAGACCGCTCGTCAGACGCACAAAACAGCTCCAGAAGCAGGTGAAAACCTGGCCAGCAGGAGCCATCTCTGCTCTTCAGGACTGTTTTGAGTGTACTGACTGGCACATGTTCAGGGAGGCTGCAACATATGGCGAATCTACCAACTTGGAGGAATACACAGCATCAGTGACCAGCTACATCAGCAAGTGCATTGATGATGTCACCTTCTCCAAGACCATCATCACACGCGCCAACAAGAAGCCATGGATAACTGCAGAGGTGCGTGCGCTGCTGAGGAACCAAGACTCCGCCTTCAGAGCAGGCAACATGGCTACCCTAAGAACAGCGGGGGCCAAACTGTCCTGGGCCATCAGAGAGTCAAAGCGCACAAACACCCAGAGAATCCATAGTCACTTCCAGGACAGCGGCGACACGCAGCGCATGTGGCAGGGCATCTAGGCCATCACCAACTACAGGACAACATCAGATCCCTGTGACAAAGATGCCTCCCTTTCAGATGCGCTGAATGACTTCTACGCTAGATTTGAAGCACAGAATGATGTGGTGGCGAGGAAGACCACCCCTCCTCCCAACGACAAGGTGCTCTGTCTTACCACTGCTGATGTGAGGAAACCTCTATGTAGAGCCAACCCACGGAAGGCTGCTGGACCAGACAACATTCCTGGCAGAATGCTCAGAGGATGTGCAGACCAACTGGCAGATGTTCTTACTGACATCTTCAACATCTCTCTGAGCAGTGCCGTCGTTCCAATGTGCTTCAAGGCCACCACCATCATCCCCATGCCAAAGAAGTCTTCAGTATCCTGCCTCAATGACTATCGTCCCGTAGCACTCACACCCAACATCATGAAGTGCTTCGAGAGGCTCGTCATGAGGCACATTAAGATCCAGCTGCCCCCCTCACTAGACCCACTGCAGTTCGTGTATTGTCCAAACCGTTCAACAGACAATGCCATCACCACCACCCTCCATCGGCCCTCACCCACCTGGATAAAAAGGACTCATACGTTCGAATGCTGTTCATAGACTTCAGCTCAGCATTCAACAGAATAATTCCTCAGCACCTGATTGGAAAGCTGAACCAGCTGTGCCTGGACACCTTCCTCTGCAACTGGATCCTGGACTTCCTGACTGGGAGACCAGGGCTGTGTGCTCAGTCAACTGCTGTTCACTCTGCTAACTCACGACTGTGTAGCAATGCACAGCTCGAACCACATCATTAAGTTCGCCGATGACACGACCGTGGTGGGTCTCATCAGCAAGAACGACGAGTCAGCATACAGAGAGGAGGTGCAGTGTCTAACGGACTGGGGTAGAGCCAACAACCTCTCTCTGAATGTGGACAAATCAAAAGAGATGGTTGTTGACTTTAGGAGAGCCCAGAGTGACCGCTCTCCGCTGAACATCGACGGCTCCTCTGTGGAGATTGTCAAAAGCACCAAATTCCTTGGTGTTCACCTGGTGAAGAACCTCACCTGGTCCCTCAACACCAGCTCTATTACCAAGAAAGCCCAGCAGCGTCTCTACTTTCTTCGAAGGCTGAGGAAAGCACATCTCCCACCCCCCCATCCTCACTACATTGTATAGAGAGACTATTGAGAGCATCCAGAGCAGCTGCATCACTGCCTGGTTTGGGAATTGCAACGTTTCGGACCGCAAAGCCCTGCAGAGGATAGTGAGGACAGCTGAAAAGATCATTGGGGTCTCTCTTCCCTCTATCAAAGACATTTTCAAAAAACACTGCATCCGCAAAGCAACCAGCATTGTGGATGACCCCACACAAACTCTTCACCCTCCTGCCGTCTGGCAAGTGGTAGCGAAGCATTTGGGCCCTCACAGCCAGACTGTGTAACAGCTTCATCAGACTCCTCAATACTCAGAGACTGGACTGACACACACGCACACGTGTCCTGAGTTGCACTTTAATTTGTCACCTTATACCTGGCTGCTGCCTCAATAACTGCTATGTGCATAGAACACCATCTCATAGTATGTTATGTTTACATTTGGCATTTTTAGAAACTGTCATCTTTTTGCACTACTGTGTTCTCGTCTCTCACTGTGCCTATTGTCCTGTTCATTTTTAGCAATTTATTGTACTGTCCCGTACTTTTTGCACATGCTTGCAAGTGCACTTTATATAGGTATGTTATTTAGTCTGTGTAGTCTCATGTGGTTCTGTGTTTGTCCTATGTTGTTTTATGTAGCACCATGATCCTGGAGGAACGTTGTCTCGTTCTAACTCGTCCTAGGCCATTTGTCCGATTTGTACAAAAATTGTCCTGCATTATCTAGAGCAGGGGTGCCCACACTTTTTTGCATGATGATCTACTTTTAAATGACCAACTCGATAAGATCTACTCAACTAAAAAAATAAAAGTTTCATTTTAAAAAATGCTTGTTGGGACTACTGCATGTATCCCTATGAATTCATCTTCTAATGAATAAAAAATATAATAATGTTCAATGTTGATATCATTCAGTTTTAACACTAAGCCCAACACACCTACAGCACAATAGCCAGGGCATTTACCTTATTCTGATGACTTGCACTGAATGGAATCAGACAGTTTTGCATAACCCGAGCATTAGCTGCTGGTAGCTAGCCTCAAACACGGCTAGCTTCGCAATTTCACGTCAGTTCTCAGAAGCCCTTGGAAGGCGCGAACCTAGTTGTCATGGCAACTGAATAAACAAAAATCTCGCCTGGTCAAAATATACTCGTCGAGTGCAAGTCAGACAGAAAATAAAATAAGGAAAGACACTATAATTTTGCAATAAAAATTTTACGAAAGCACATTTAAATTTTGTGCGATCTACCAGCATTGCCTTTGCGATCGACTGGTAGATCGCGATCGACGTATTGGGCACCCCTGATCTAGAGGCACTCGCAACAAAGTTATTCACAGAATTTTGATAAATTCTACTGTTTTAGAATGGCACTTCAACTAATTCGACGAAGGGTATATCTCTGTAACGCTTTAGCGTATTCATACCAAACATATTAATTGTCAAAGGCACCATAACTTGAGGGTGCCTGCTCTGTTTCGGAACAGTGCCACCTAGTAGTCATAAGATATGAAAAAAGCACATTTTTGCTTATAAATTCTAAACAGTTTGTCATAAAATAATTTATGATATAGGGTATAGCGAGTCCAGCGATATGAAAAATTCCATTTTGGCCATTTTGAATTGTCATGAAATACTGTATTTTACGAACGACTTGGCGTATTGTTACGAAACCATCATGCCAAGATACTACAGCGTAGTTTCAGAACAGTGCCAAAAAAAATAACTGTGTGAATGAAAAGTGGACTGATGTCTTACAACTAAATTGAACAAAAAAGAGATCTGAATCTTTTAAAGTCCAGATGCAAACTGAAAATTTTTTTGGGGAAAAAGGCAAAAATAAAACCCTAGTTTATTTTCACTGAAGACTTGAATACTTTACTGCTATATTATCCAGTATACTTGTTAACAATAAAGTTTTTCATAATAAGCTATACATTTATTTTGAAATAATGTGTAGTTAGAGGTTTGTGTTTCTTTACATTATTGTGTGGAACTAATTTGGTGTACTCTTTAATATGTAAAGATATTCTAAAATGATTATGCAAAAAAACAAAACTGGTATCGGCTTGGGATCGGTATAGGCTGATACTGAGATTTCCGATATCGGAATCGGAAGAGAAAAAGTGGTATCGGTGCATCCCTAATTAATACCAGGTGTTAACAGAGCCTAGAACATGTTTTTTGATCAAAATACTTTGGTATCCCTGGAACAACTTTACTCTGAACAAATCATAGCTCTAACCCTAACTATAGCCTAACCCTAACTCTAAAATCTGAGGGCAATAATTGCTTGATATGAATGTTGTTTCATGCCCTAACCCCAGAGTTGATGGGCCTCCAACAGGATATTTCTTGCACTGAATAATTTTCGCTGGCTGCATAAGTAAAATTGCACAGAAACAAGTAGTATGATGTTTATCTTGCGTACAGCGCTGTAAAATCTAGAAAATATGCTTCAGATCTGAAACCTGTCTCTGCACGATTGAAGCCTGGTTTTACGTTAACGTCTTGTGCTAATGATCTGCTCCTGGAAACTCCTGTGAACCTGGCTTCCCCTGATATGCATGCTCAAGAGACACTTTAGCACAGAGTGCATCTCTTGTGCGTGCCAATCAGGCTTCCCTCGTTATTGCGGTACAAAGCACAAAACTTATGTGACCCATTTGAATTCTACTGCGAATGTTCATCTATTAAGTACTACGGAGTTGTCAAACATTTTATACAACCCTAAGATTCTGAGCAGCACTAAGTGAAAGAGAAATAAACTCTTCAATGCACCAGCATTAATCACAAGCGTATATAAACTATACATCATCACCCTTACTAAAATATATAATAGAAAATGTTTGTGTATCTTATTACAGTTTTTCTCAATTGCTTTGGCTCAGTTCTCAAATGTTTTTTTTATTTCCCAAAACATTAAGTTCAGATCTCTGAACAATTCGCTTCTTTTTCACATCAGATTGGAATTTCTTATTGATTTGAGCAAATTGCAAATGCTTTGGCACATGTGTGCAAAGAGTACATACAACTGTCTGCAGTTTGGACAACAAATAATTGCATATGGCTTGTTGATCAAAACTGATGACTCGATTCTCACTTACACTGTCAAACACTTCAGAACTTCTCAGACATTTTTTATTGTGTAAGCCATCACATTCAAAACGATCTATTCAATTATCATAATTAGTATACATGAATGTATATTCTAAAATATATCTGACATTGACATTGTTTGTAATGTTTGCTAAATTGGCACATGACCTCTAATTGCATTCGCAATCTAATTGCAAATTACCTCTAATATGAATCAACCATTTAACCATTTAACCAATCAACTTTGGGAGTATATATATATATATATGTATGTCTATATATATATAGATTGCCCACAGCACAATCACTGCTGTAGAAGTTTTTGAGAATGGAGGACATTCACAACCCTGAACTGCAGCAACATGCTCATGGAAGAGCAATTGGAAGGTGTGTAAGAATACGTGGTGGTGGTAGAGGAAGAAATAATCGAGGAAGAGGTGGAAATAGAAGAGTCAGAGTCTCTGATGAAATCAGAGCCACACTTGTGGATCATGTCATAAATCATGGTTTAACAATGGAAGAGGCTGGTCGAAGAGTACAGCCTAATGTAAACAGGTCCACAGTGTCATCAATTGTGCAAACCTTTCGTAGGGAAAACGGGTAAATATGTTTTTTTGTTTTGTTTTACAGTATGTAAAGTATTTTTACAGTATAAACAACAATATTGTAAAGGTAAATGCAAGTCTATTTGTTTATTCTATAGAACTGCGCGACAACCTCGCGCTGGTGGCAGAGCAGCAGTATTTAACCAACTGCAAGAACAAGAAATTTGCAACATGGTCATAGCCAACAATTCCATCAGGCTAAGAGAGATCCAAAGTGCAATCATAAATGACAATAATGTCTTTGCAAATATAAATTCTGTCAGCATTTCCACCATAGACAGAGTTTTAAAAAGACATCAGATGACTATGAAACAGCTCTATAAGGTGCCATTTGAGAGGAACAGTGAAAGAGTCAAGGCGTTGCGGTACCAGTATGTCCAGGTAAACCATTGGTGTGCACTTAGTGAGTTTTCCTGTTTTTCTAAGATGCCTGTATTACTTTACTGTAAGTTTCAGAAACCCATAAGAAAAAACATTTACTGTTACATTTTTTTTCTGTGTTTCTTCATAGAGAATCATGGAGATAGAAGTACATGAAACGACCCACATTCTTGTTTTTGTGGACGAGGCTGGGTTTAATCTGTCCAAAGGCCGGAGACGTGGTCGCAATCTCATTGGACACCGAGCCACAATTGACACACCAGGCCAACGTGGGGCCAATATTACAATGTGTGCTGCCATTTCAGAGAATGGTGTGAGCACACATATTCCACACATTGGGCCCTATAATACCCAACTTCTCCTGGCCTTCCTAAATGCACTTTACAGAGACCTGATTCCAGAACAAGAAAGAGGTTTAGTTAGACCACATTTGCCTAATTATGTTGTTGTCTGGGATAATGTCAGCTTCCACCGAACCAACAGTGTTAGGGACTGGTTTGCTGCACATGAAAGGATAACAGTGGAATTCCTTCCACCATACTCTCCATTCCTAAATCCAATAGAAGAGTTTTTTTTCAGCATGGAGGTGGAAAGTGTATGATCATAGACCACAAAATCAGATTTCTTTGTTGGATGCCATGAATGCTGCATGTGAGGACATCACAGCTGACCATTGCAGGGGATGGGTGCGGCATTCAAGGAGATTTTTTCCACGGTGTGTGGCAATGGAAAACATCAGATGTGATGTTGATGAAAATCTTTGGCCTGACCAACGTGAGCGACAAGATGTCCACCAAGAATAATTTTTTTTTTTTTTTTTTTTCCCATGAATGTTATTTGTTTGTGTATTTGTGGTAATACACAAATATGAAATGTAAAGTGAAATCTTGTTACTCTTGTCAGTTACTTTACATGTACAGTAAATACACTTGTATTGTGTGTGTATATACACATGAAGTACAAACATAAACACTGTAAAAATACTAATGTTCAGACTTTTTTTTTTTTTTTTCTACATACTATTGACTTTTCTCAACAAGTATGAGATTTGTTTACAGTAAACCCTTAATTTTCATGGTTGACTGTTGTGGTGAAAAAACAACTAAACATTTTGACCAGTGTGGCTCACACAATGACAAAAATACTTTAGATTTTGGTGGCCTTGGCCAAATTATTGACACAATAACTAGGTTTTGAAGCATGAATTAAATGTTTTGGGTGAGTAACTACATTTTGCAGACATGCTATAAAGTTTTGAAGTTCCTGCAAACAGTTGTGACATTTGCACTCACAGTTTAGAGAATGTTAAGACCGTTTCGAAAAATGTGCCAAAGCAATTGAGAAAAACTGTAAAGGGTCTCAAATAGACAATTTAGTACACTTTAATTTATATTATTTTACTCATACATTTTGGGAGTGGCATTACAAATGACACAATGGAAGTACTAAGGTGAAACTAGATTAAAAAGTTTGAGTACAAACTTTAGGTTGGCTTGAGAAAGCCTAGCATGAAAGTTTGAAGTAGTTGTAAAAGTTTGAAGATTTAAGGTTTTTAGTTTGATGTAATTATAAGTAGTGGTTTTCAAAGTTTAGAGATTAAACCATTCAGTCTATCAAATAGATTAGAAAGATAGATAGATATTGACCCTTAGATAGATAGCTAGCTAGATAGATAGCTAGATAGATAGTCATTGACCCATAGATAGATAGATAAATAGATAGATAGAGTATGACCCATAGATAGATAGATATTGAAACTCAGATAGATAGATAGATATTGACCCTCAGATAGATAGCTAGATAGATAGTCATTGACCCATAGATAGATAGATAGATAGATAGAGTATGACCCATAGATAGATAGATAGAGTATGACCCACAGATAGATAGATATTGACCCTCAGATAGATAAATAGATAGATAGATAGATATTGATCCTCAAATAGATAGATAGATAGATATTGACCCTCAGATAGATAGATAGATAGATAGATAGATAGATAGTCATTGACACTTAGATAGATAGATAGATAGATAGACAGATAGATAGATAGAGTATGACCCACAGATAGATAGATAGATATTGACCCTCAGATAGATAGATAGATAGATAGATAGATAGTTATTGACCCTCAGATAGATAGATAGACAGATAGATAGATAGAGTATGACCCACAGATAGAGAGATAGATATTGACCCTCAGATAGATAGATAGATAGATAGATAGATTGACAGATAGATACTGACCCTCAGAAAGATAGATAGATAGATAGCTAGATAGATAGATAGATAGATAGTCATTGACCCATAGATAGATAGATAAATAGATAGATAGATAGAGTATGACCCATAGATAGATAGATATTGAAACTCAGATAGATAGATAGATAGATAGATAGATATTGACCCTCAGATAGATAGATAGATAGCTAGATAGATAGCTAGATAAATAGTCATTGACCCATAGATAGATAGATAGATAGATAGAGTATGACCCATAGATAGATAGATAGATAGAGTATGACCCACAGATAGATAGATATTGACCCTCAGATAGATAGATAGATAGATAGATAGATAGATAAATAGAGAGATAGATAGATAGATATTGACCGTCAGATAGATAGACAGATAGATAGATAGATAGATAGATAGATATTTATTGACCCTCAGATAGATAAATAGATAGATAGATAGATATTGATCCTCAAATAGATAGATAGATAGATATTGACCCTCAGATAGATAGATAGATAGATAGATAGATAGATAGATAGTCATTGACACTTAGATAGATAGACAGATAGATAGATAGATAGATATTGACCCTCAGATAGATAGATAGATAGATAGTTATTGACCCTCAGATAGATAGATAGACAGATAGATAGATAGAGTATGACCCACAGATAGATAGATAGATAGATAGATAGATAGATAGATAGATTGACAGATAGATACTGACCCTCAGAAAGATAGATAGATAGATAGATAGATAGATAGACAGATAGACAGATAGATAGATAGATATATTATTTTTTACTTGGTTGCTAGGGTAACCCAATCTGGTTGCTAGGCAGTTTCCAGGGTGATCCTTATCAAGCCTCCTTTTCATTCTGAGTGAATAAAGTCAACCCGGAAGTCTATACGATTTTCTGTTGCATAGATATGTGATTTGTTACTTGGTTGCTAGGGTAACCATATCTGGTTGCTAGGCAGTTACCAGAGTGATACATATCAAGGCTACTTTCCATTCTGTGTGAAATATCTCAACCCCTAAGTCTCTACGATTTTCTGGTTCAAAGATATGTGATTTGTTACTTGGTTGCTAAGGTAACCCCATCTGGTTGCTAGGCAGTTACCAGAGTGATACATATCAAGGCTACTTTCCATCTTGAGTGAAATAAGTGAAACAGGAAGTCTCTACGATTTTCTGGTGCAGAGTTATGTGATTTGTTACTTGGTTGCGAGGGAAAGCCCTTGTCGTTGCTAGGCAGTTACCAGAGTGATACTTTTCAAGACTCCTTGCTATCCTGAGTGCAATAAGTCAAACAGGAAGTCTCTACGATTTTCTGGTGAAGAGTTATATTATTTGTTACTTGGTTGCTAGGGTAACCCCATCTGGTTGCTATGCAGTTACAAGGGTGATACTTATCAAGCCTCCTTTCCATCCTGAGTGAATTATGTCAACCCGGAAATCTCTACGATTTTCTGTTGCAGAGATATGTGATTTGTTACTTGGTTGCTAGGGTAACCACATCTGGTTGCTATGCAGTTACCAGGGTGATACATATCAAGGCTACTTTCCATCCTGAGTGAAATAAGTGAAACAGGAAGTCTCTATGATTTTCTGGTGCAGAGATATGTGATTTGTTACTTGGTTGCTAGGGTAAACCCATCTGGTTGCTAGGCAGTTACCAAAGTGATACTCATAAGGCTCCTTGCAATCCTGTGTGAAATGTGTCAACCCCTAAGTCTCTACGATGTTCTGGTTCAAAGATATGTGATTTGTTACTTGGTTGCTAGGGTAACCCTGTCTGGTTGCTATGCAGTTACCAGGGTGATACATATCAAGGCTCCTTGCAATCCTGAGTGAAATATGTGACACAGGAAGTCTCTACAATTTTCTGGTGCAGAGATATGTGATTTGTTACTTGGTTGCTAGGGTAACCCCATGTGGTTGCTAGGAAGTTACCAAAGTGATACTCATAAGGCTCCTTGCAAATCTGAGTGAAATATGTCAACCCCTAAGTCTCTACGATGTTCTGGTTCAAATATATATGATTTGTTACTTGGTTGCTATGGTAACCATATCTGGTTGCTAGGCAGTTACCAGAGTGATACATATCAAGGCTACTTTCCATCCTGAGTGAAATAAGTGAAACAGGAAGTCTGTATGATTTTCTGGTGCAGAGATATGTGATTTGTTATTTGGTTGCTAGGGTAACCCTGTCTGGTTGCTAGGCAGTTACCAGAGTGATACATATCAAGGCTACTTTCCATCCTGAGTGAAATAAGTGAAACAGGAAGTCACTACGATTTTCTGGTGCAGAGATATGTGATTTGTTACTTGGTTGCTAGGGTAACCCCATCTGGTTGCTAGGCAGTTACCAGAGTGATACATATCAAGGCTACTTTCCATCCTGAGTGAAATAAGTGAAACAGGAAGTCTGTATGATTTTCTGGTGCAGAAATATGTGATTTGTTATTTGGTTGCTAGGGTAACCCTGTCTGGTTGCTAGGCAGTTACCAGAGTGATACATATCAAGGCTACTTTCCATCCTGAGTGAAATAAGTGAAACAGGAAGTCACTACGATTTTCTGGTGCAGAGATATGTGATTTGTTACTTGGTTGCTAGGGTAACCCCATCTGGTTGCTAGGCAGTTACCAGAGTGACACATATCAAGGCTACTTTCCATCCTGAGTGAAATAAGTGAAACAGGAAGTCTGTATGATTTTCTGGTGCAGAAATATGTGGTTTGTTATTTGGTTGCTAGGGTAACCCTGTCTGGTTGCTATGCAGTTACCAGGGTGATACTTATCAAGCCTCCTTTCCAAACTGAGTGAATCAAGTCAACCTGGAAGCTACTATACTGTGGCTATGAAGATTTTAGGTCATTACTTATTGGCTGCTTGATAAAATAAATCCTCTGAGGGAGAGAGAGAGGGAGAGACGCAGGGCTGACAGGCCCTTTTTTGTCTGTGTGTGTGAAAATGTCAGTTGGGATTTAAATTTCTGAACATTCCGCAATGTTAAGTCAATGGGAGTTTTTCCGAGTTTTGATCGTCATTTTTAGGAAAACCGTAAGTCCGATCAGTTAGAAAAGATATAGCACACTATTCGGGATTAGTCTGAAGGTCTGTGCCGAGTTTGGTGCATGTAGCTTAAAAGCTCTAGGAGGAGTTAGATTTAGAAATTTAGTCTCAGAATAATAATAATAACTAGAATGTACATTTCCTGAAGAAAATGTGAGTGGTGCTTGCCGTGGCAAAATTTCTTACCACAATGTCCCACCTACTGCCCAAAGTTCAAAGAGGCCACCCCCATGACAGTAGAATGTTCTGGTGCAGAGATATAGGTGTTGTTCCATGGTTGCTAGGGAAACCCATCTGGTTGATATGCAGTTACTAAGGTGTCAGCCACCAACGCTACTTGCCATCCTGAGTAAAATATGTCAACCTGGAAGTCTCTACGATTTTCTAATACAGAGATATGTGATTTGTTACATGGTTGCTAGGGTAACCCCATCTGGTTGCTAGGCAGTTACCAAGGGGCAAGCCAACAATGCTCCTTGCCATCCTAAATGAAAAAAGTCAACACGGAATCACTACAATTTTCTGGTTCAGAGATATATGATTTGTTACTTGGTTGCTAGGGTAACCCCATCTGGTTGCTAGGCAGTTACCAAGGTGACAGCCAACAATGCTCCTTGCTCTCCTGAGTGAAATAAGTCAACCCGGAAGTCTCTGTGATTTTCTTGTGCAGCGATATGTGATTTGTTTATTGGTTGCTAGGGTAACCCCATCTGGTTGCTAGGCAGTTACCAAGGTGACAGGCAACAATGCTCCTTGCCATCCTGAGTGAAATAAGTCAACCCGGAAGTCTCTGTGATTTTCTAGTACAGAGATATGTGATTTGTTTCTTGGTTGCTAGGGTAACCCCATCTGGTTGCTAGGCAGTTACCAAGGTGACAGCCAAGAATGCTCCTTGCCATCCTGACTGAAATAAGTCAACCTGGAATCTCTACGATTTTCTGGTTCAGAGATACGTGATTTGTTAATTGGTTGCTAGCGTAACCCCATCTGGTTGCTAGGCAGTTACCAAGGTGACAGCCAACAATGCTCCTTGCCATCCTGAGTGAAATAAGTCAACCCGGTAGTCTCTGTGATTTTCTTGTGCAGAGAGGTGTGATTTGTTTCTTGGTTGCTAGGGTAACCCCATCTGGTTGCTAGGCAGTTACCAAGGTGACAGGCAACAATGCTCCTTGCCATCCTGAGTGAAATAAGTCAACCCGGAAGTCTCTGTGATTTTCTTGTGCAGAGATATGTGATTTGTTTCTTGGTTGCTAGGGTAACCCCATCTGGTTGCTAGGCAGTTACCAAGGTGACAGCAAACAATGCTCCGTGCCATCCTGAGTGAAATAAGTCAACCCGGAAGTCTCTGTGATTTTCTTGTGCAGAGATATGTGATTTGTTTATTGGTTGCTAGGGTAACCCCATTTGGTTGCTAGGCAGTTACCAGGGTGATATTTATCAAGTCTACTTTCCATCCTGAGTGAAATAAGTCAACCCGGAAGTCTCTACGACATTCTGATCCTAAGATACACATCTTAGTGATATTGAATGGATGTCAATGGTGTTTTGTTGCTAGGGTGCTTTAAATGGTTGCTAGGGCGTGGCTAAGTAGTTCACATGATGAAAGATGAAGACTGATTACTCACCCAATTAAAACAAAGCAACTATCATGTCTCTAGGACATTCTGATCTGAAGATATCTTACTTCAATTGAAATCAATAAATGTGGTTGCTTGGGTGCTCCAAATTGTTGCTAGGGAGTGGCTTGGCAGCTGCCAATGATGAATCTCCAATGGCTGCTTGTCAGTATGAATGATACAAACCAACTCCCATGCCTCTGTGACATTCAGAATGGAAGATATCTCTCTTTGGATTTTGGTTGCTAAGGTGCTCGAAAATGGTTGCTAGGGAGGGGCTAGGAAGTGTTGAGGGGATTCATGATTGGCTGTTTTACTGCCCCAAGTCAAACGAGACCACCCTCGTGTTTCTATGATAATTCAGTCCGGAGATATCCCTTTGATCTCTTTCAATGGAAGTCTATGGGAGTTGTTGCTAAGGTGCTCTAAATGGTTGCTAGGGCGTGGCTTGATAGCTTCACAATGATCCTGAGAGATTGATTGGTCATCTGAGTAAAATGAGCCCGCCCCCTTGTCTCTAAGACACTGTGATCCAGAGTTATGTTCAATACAAAATCTACCATAGACTTAACATTGGGGCAACTTTGGGCAGCTCATGCCCCCCAGGGGTGCAACTTTTACCCCATTGTTAGGTATGTTCTCACAGAGCCTGTCAGCCTCTTCAAATGTGGTTAATCACACGTCTCTGTGAAATCCTCGATCTGAGCTATGACTCGTCAAAGTTCGGCGCAATGTTGAGTCAATGGGATTTTTTGCCCAATTTTTTGCCCCTGGGGCAATCACCGTACCCCCGATCGATTATAAAAGTCATAGGACACCATTCCCAAATAATCCGCACGATTTGACGCCTCATTTGTGGGTTTTCGACCAAAAAATTTTGAAAAAAATTCCATTGACTTACATTGGGGCAACTTTGGGCAGCTCCTGCCCCCCAGGGGTGCAACTTTTACCCCATTGTGAGGTATGTTCTCACAGAGCCTGTCAGCCTCTTCAAATGTGGTAAATCACATGTCTCTGCGAAATCCTCGCTTTGAGCTATGACTCGTCAAAGTTCGGCGCAATGTTAAGTCAATGGGATTTTTTGCCCAATTTTTTGCCCCTGGGGCAAACACCGTACCTCCGATCGCTTATAAAAGTCATAGCACACCTCTCCTCAATGAGCCGCACGATTTGACACCTCATTCATGGGTCTACGCCAAAAGGTGCGGGACGAGTTAGGTGCCGAAATTTTGTACGGAAGAAGAAGAAGAAGAAGAAGAAGAAGAAGAAAAACTAGAATGTACATTTCCTGAAGAAAATGTGAGTGGTGCTTGCCGTGGCAAAATTTCTTACCACAATGTCCCACCTACTGCCCAAAGTTGAAAGAGGCCACCCCCATGACAGTAGGATGTTCTGGTGCAGAGATATTGGTGTTGTTCCATGGTTGCTAGGGAAACCCATCTGGTTGATATGCAGTTACTAAGGTGACAGCCACCAATGCTACTTAACATCCTGAGTAAAATAAGTCAATCCGGAAGTCTCTACGATTTTGTAGTACAGAGATATGTGATTTGTTTCTTGGTTGCTAGGGTAACCCCATCTGGTTGCTAGGCAGTTACCAAGGTGACAGCCAACAATGCTCCTTGCTCTCCTGAGTGAAATAAGTCAACCCGGAAGTCTCTGTGATTTTCTTGTGCAGCGATATGTGATTTGTTTATTGGTTGCTAGGGTAACCCCATCTGGTTACTAGGCAGTTACCAAGGTGACAGGCAACAATGCTCCTTGCCATCCTGACTGAAATAAGTCAACCCGGAAGTCTCTGTGATTTTCTAGTACAGAGATATGTGATTTGTTTCTTGGTTGCTAGGGTAACCCCATCTGGTTGCTAGGCAGTTACCAAGGTGACAGCCAAGAATGCTCCTTGCCATCCTGACTGAAATAAGTCAACCTGGAATCTCTACGATTTTCTGGTTCAGAGATACGTGATTTGTTTCTTGGTTGCTAGGGTAACCCCATCTGGTTGCTAGGCAGTTACCAAGGTGACAGCCAAGAATGCTCCTTGCCATCCTGACTGAAATAAGTCAACCTGGAATCTCTACGATTTTCTGGTTCAGAGATACGTGATTTGTTAATTGGTTGCTAGGGTAACCCCATTTGGTTGCTAGGCAGTTACCAGGGTGATATTTCTCAAGTCTTCTTTCCATCCTGAGTGAAATAAGTCAACCCGGAAGTCTCTACGACATTCTGATCCTAAGATACACATCTTAGTGATATTGAATGGATGTCAATGGTGTTTTGTTGCTAGGGTGCTTTAAATGGTTGCTAGGGCGTGGCTAAGTAGTTCACATGATGAAAGATGAAGACTGATTACTCACCCAATTAAAACAAAGCAACTATCATGTCTCTAGGACATTCTGATCTGAAGATATCTTACTTCAATTGAAATCAATAAATGTGGTTGCTAGGGTGCTCCAAATTGTTGCTAGGGAGTGGCTTGGCAGCTGCCAATGATGAATATCCCATGGCTGCTTGTCAGTATGAATGATACAAACCAACTCCCATGCCTCTGTGACATTCAGAATGGAAGATATCTCTCTTTGGATTTTGGTTGCTAAGGTGCTCGAAAATGGTTGCTAGGGAGGGGCTAGGAAGTGTTGAGGGGATTCATGATTGGCTGTTTTACTGCCCCAAGTCAAACGAGACCACCCTCGTGTTTCTATGATAATTCAGTCCGGAGATATCCCTTTGATCTCTTTCAATGGAAGTCTATGGGAGTTGTTGCTAAGGTGCTCTAAATGGTTGCTAGGGCGTGGCTTGATAGCTTCACAATGATCCTGAGAGACTGACTGGTCATCTGAGTAAAATGAGCCCGCCCCCTTCTCTCTAAGACACTGTGATCCAGAGTTATGTTCAATACAAAATCTACCATAGACTTAACATTGGGGCAACTTTGGGCAGCTCATGCCCCCCAGGGGTGCAACTTTTACCCCATTGTGAGGTATGTTCTCACAGAGCCTGTCAGCCTCTTCAAATCTGGTTAATCACACGTCTCTGTGAAATCCTCGATCTGAGCTATGACTCGTCAAAGTTCGGCGCAATGTTAAGTCAATGGGATTTTTTGCCCAATTTTTTGCCCCTGGGGCAATCACCGTACCCCCGATCGATTATAAAAGTCATAGGACACCATTCCCAAATAATCCGCACGATTTGACGCCTCATTTGTGTGTTTTCGACCAAAACATTTTGAAAAAAATTCCATTGACTTACATTGGGGCAACTTTGGGCAGCTCCTGCCCCCCAGGGGTGCAACTTTTACCCCATTGTGAGGTATGTTCTCACAGAGCCTGTCAGCCTCTTCAAATGTGGTAAATCACATGTCTCTGCGAAATCCTCGCTTTGAGCTATGACTCGTCAAAGTTCGGCGCAATGTTAAGTCAATGGGATTTTTTGCCCAATTTTTTGCCCCTGGGGCAAACACCGTACCCCCGATCGCTTATAAAAGTCATAGCACACCTCTCCTCAATGAGCCGCACGATTTGACACCTCATTCATGGGTCTACGCCAAAAGGTGCGGGACGAGTTAGGTGCCGAAGTTTTGTACGGAAGAAGAAGAAGAAGAAGAAGAAGAAGAAAAACTAGAATGTACATTTCCTGAAGAAAATGTGAGTGGTGCTTGCCGTGGCAAAATTTCTTACCACAATGTCCCACCTACTGCCCAAAGTTGAAAGAGGCCACCCCCATGACAGTAGGATGTTCTGGTGCAGAGATATTGGTGTTGTTCCATGGTTGCTAGGGAAACCCATCTGGTTGATATGCAGTTACTAAGGTGACAGCCACCAATGCTACTTACCATCCTGAGTAAAATAAGTCAATCCGGAAGTCTCTACGATTTTGTAGTACAGAGATATGTGATTTGTTTCTTGGTTGCTAGGGTAACCCCATCTGGTTGCTAGGCAGTTACCAAGGTGACAGCCAACAATGCTCCTTGCTCTCCTGAGTGAAATAAGTCAACCCGGAAGTCTCTGTGATTTTCTTGTGCAGCGATATGTGATTTGTTTATTGGTTGCTAGGGTAACCCCATCTGGTTACTAGGCAGTTACCAAGGTGACAGGCAACAATGCTCCTTGCCATCCTGACTGAAATAAGTCAACCCGGAAGTCTCTGTGATTTTCTAGTACAGAGATATGTGATTTGTTTCTTGGTTGCTAGGGTAACCCCATCTGGTTGCTAGGCAGTTACCAAGGTGACAGCCAAGAATGCTCCTTGCCATCCTGACTGAAATAAGTCAACCTGGAATCTCTACGATTTTCTGGTTCAGAGATACGTGATTTGTTAATTGGTTGCTAGGGTAACCCCATCTGGTTGCTAGGCAGTTACCAAGGTGACAGCCAACAATGCTCCTTGCCATCCTGAGTGAAATAAGTCAACCCGGTAGTCTCTGTGATTTTCTTGTGCAGAGATGTGTGATTTGTTTCTTGGTTGCTAGGGTAACCCCATCTGGTTGCTAGGCAGTTACCAAGGTGACAGGCAACAATGCTCCTTGCCATCCTGAGTGAAATAAGTCAACCCGGAAGTCTCTGTGATTTTCTTGTGCAGAGATATGTGATTTATTTCTTGGTTGCTAGGGTAACCCCATCTGGTTGCTAGGCAGTTACCAAGCTGACAGCAAACAATGCTCCGTGCCATCCTGAGTGAAATAAGTCAACCCGGAAGTCTCTGTGATTTTCTTGTGCAGAGATATGTGATTTGTTTATTGGTTGCTAGGGTAACCCCATTTGGTTGCTAGGCAGTTACCAGGGTGATATTTATCAAGTCTACTTTCCATCCTGAGTGAAATAAGTCAACCCGGAAGTCTCTACGACATTCTGATCCTAAGATACACATCTTAGTGATATTGAATGGATGTCAATGGTGTTTTGTTGCTAGGGTGCTTTAAATGGTTGCTAGGGCGTGGCTAAGTAGTTCACATGATGAAAGATGAAGACTGATTACTCACCCAATTAAAACAAAGCAACTATCATGTCTCTAGGACATTCTGATCTGAAGATATCTTACTTCAATTGAAATCAATAAATGTGGTTGCTAGGGTGCTCCAAATTGTTGCTAGGGAGTGGCTTGGCAGCTGCCAATGATGAATATCCAATGGCTGCTTGTCAGTATGAATGATACAAACCAACTCCCATGCCTCTGTGACATTCAGAATGGAAGATATCTCTCTTTGGATTTTGGTTGCTAAGGTGCTCGAAAATGGTTGCTAGGGAGGGGCTAGGAAGTGTTGAGGGGATTCATGATTGGCTGTTTTACTGCCCCAAGTCAAACGAGACCACCCTCGTGTTTCTATGATAATTCAGTCCAGAGATATCCCTTTGATCTCTTTCAATGGAAGTCTATGGGAGTTGTTGCTAAGGTGCTCTAAATGGTTGCTAGGGCGTGGCTTGATAGCTTCACAATGATCCTGAGAGACTGATTGGTCATCTGAGTAAAATGAGCCCGCCCCCTTGTCTCTAAGACACTGTGATCCAGAGTTATGTTCAATACAAAATCTACCATAGACTTAACATTGGGGCAACTTTGGGCAGCTCATGCCACCCAGGGGTGCAACTTTTACCCCATTGTGAGGTATGTTCTCACAGAGCCTGTCAGCCTCTTCAAATCTGGTTAATCACACGTCTCTGTGAAATCCTCGATCTGAGCTATGACTCGTCAAAGTTCGGCGCAATGTTAAGTCAATGGGATTTTTTGCCCAATTTTTTGCCCCTGGGGCAATCACCGTACCCCCGATCGATTATAAAAGTCATAGGACACCATTCCCAAATAATCCGCACGATTTGACGCCTCATTTGTGGGTTTTCGACCAAAAAATTTTGAAAAAAAATTCCATTGACTTACATTGGGGCAACTTTGGGCAGCTCCTGCCCCCCAGGGGTGCAACTTTTACCCCATTGTGAGGTATGTTCTCACAGAGCCTGTCAGCCTCTTCAAATGTGGTAAATCACATGTCTCTGCGAAATCCTCGCTTTGAGCTATGACTCGTCAAAGTTCGGCGCAATGTTAAGTCAATGGGATTTTTTGCCCAATTTTTTGCCCCTGGGGCAAACACCGTACCCCCGATCGCTTATAAAAGTCATAGCACACCTCTCCTCAATGAGCCGCACGATTTGACACCTCATTCATGGGTCTACGCCAAAAGGTGCGGGACGAGTTAGGTGCCGAAGTTTTGTACGGAAGAAGAAGAAGAAGAAGAAGAAGAACTAGAATGTACATTTCCTGAAGAAAATGTGAGTGGTGCTTGCCGTGGCAAAATTTCTTACCATAATGTCCCACCTACTGCCCAAAGTTGAAAGAGGCCACCCCCATGACAGTAGGATGTTCTGGTGCAAAGATATTGGTGTTGTTCCATGGTTGCTAGGAAAACCCATCTGGTTGATATGCAGTTACTAAGGTGACAGCCACCAATGCTACTTGCCATCCTGAGTAAAATAAGTCAACCCGGAAGTCTTTACGATTTTCTAGTAGAGAGATATGTGATTTGTTACTTGGTTGCTAGGGTAACCCCATCTGGTTGCTAGGCAGTTAACAAGGGGCAAGCCAACAATGCTCCTTGCCATCCTGAGTGAAATAAGTCAACCCGGAAATCTCTGTGATTTTCTTGTGCAGAGATATGTGATTTGTTTCTTGGTTGCTAGGGTAACCCCATCTGGTTGCTAGGCAGTTACCAAGGTGACAGCCAACAATGCTCCTTGCCATCCTGAGTGAAATAAGTCAACCCAGAAGTCTCTGTGATTTTCTAGTACAGAGATATGTGATTTGTTTCTTGGTTGCTAGTGTAACCCCATCTGGTTGCTAGGCAGTTACCAAGGTGACAGCCAACAATGTTCCTTGCCATCCTGAGTGAAATAAGTCAACCTGCAAGTCTCTGTGATTTTCTTGTGCAGAGATATATGATTTGTTTCTTGGTTGCTAGGGTAACCCCATTTGGTTGCTAGGCAGTTACCAAGGTGACAGCCAACAATGCTCCTTGCCATCCTGAGTGAAATAAGTCAACCCAGAAGTCTCTGTGATTTTCTTGTGCAGAGATATGCGATTTCTTTCTTGGTTGCTAGGGTAACCCCATCTGGTTGCTAGGCAGTTACCTACGTGATACTCATAAGGCCCCTTGCAATCCTGTGAGAAATATTTCAACCCCTATGTCTCTACAATGTTCTGGTTCAAAGATATTTGATTTGTTACTTGGTTGCTAGGGTAACCCCATCTGGTTGCTAGGCAGTTATCAAGGTGACAGGGAACAATGCTCCTTGCCATCCTGAGTGAAATAAGTCAACCCGGAAGTCTCTACGTCATTCTGATCCCAAGATACACATCTTAGTGATTTTGAATGGATGTCAATGGTTCTTTGTTGCTAGGGTGCTTTAAATGGTTGCTAGGGCGTGGCTAAGTAGTTCACATGATGAAAGCTGAAGACTGATTACTCACCCAATTAAAACAAAGCAACTATCATGTCTCTAGGACATTCTGATCTGAAGATATCTTACTGTAATTGAAATCAATAAATGTGGTTGCTAGGGTGCTCTAAATTGTTGCTAGGGAGTGGCTTGGCAGCTGCCAATGATGAATCTCCAAAGGCTGCTTGTCAGTATGAATGATATAAACCAACTCCCATGCCTCTGTGACATTCAGAATGGAAGATATCTCTCTTTGGATATTGGTTGCTAAGGTGCTCGAAAATGGTTGCTAGGGAGGGGCTAGGAAGTGTTGAGGGGATTCATGATTGGCTGTTTTACTGGCCCAAGTCAAACGAGACCACCCTTGTGTTTCTATGGTAATTCAGTCCAGAAAAATCCCTTTGATCTCTTTCAATGGAAGTCTATGGGACTTGTTGCTAAGGTACTGTAAATGGTTGCTAGGGCGTGGCTTGATAGCTTCACAATGATCCTGAGAGACTGATTGGTCGTCTGAGTAAAATGAGCCTGCCCCCTTGTCTCTAAGACACTGTGATCCAGAGTTATGTTCAATACAAAATCTACCATAGACTTAACATTGGGGCAAATTTGGGCAGCTCCTGCCCCCAAGGGGTGCAACTTTTACCCCATTGTGAGGTATGTTCTCACAGAGCCTGTAAGCCTCTTCAAATGTGGTAAATCACACGTCTCTGTGAAATCCTTGCTCTGAGCTATGACTCGTCAAAGTTCGGTGCAATGTTAAGTCAATGGGATTTTTTGCCCAATTTTTTGCCCCTGGGGCAAATACCGTACCCCCGATCACTTATAAAAGTCATAGCACACCATTCCCAAATAATCCGCACGATTTGATGCCTCATTCGTGGGTCTGTGACCAAAATATTTTGCCAAAAATTCCATTGACTTACATTGGGGCAACTTTGGGCAGCTCCTGCCCCCCAGGGGTAAAAGTTTTACCCCATTGTGAGGTATGTTCTCACAGAGCCTGTCAGCCTCTTCAAATGTGGTAAATCACACGTCTCTGCGAAATCCTCGCTCTGAGCTATGACTCGTCAAAGTTCAGCTCAATGTTAAGTCAATGGGATTTTTTGCCCAATTTTTTGCCCCTGGGGCAAACACCGTACCCCCGATCGCTTATAAAAGTCATAGCACACCTCTCCTCAATGAGCCGCACGATTTGACACCTCATTCATGGGTCTACGCCAAAAGGTGCGGGACGAGTTACGCGCCGAAGTTTTGTACGGAAGAAGAAGAAGAAGAAGAAGAAGAAAAATAAGTATGTGAGATTACAATAGTGTTGCTTTGCAAGCACCACTAACTAGAATGTACATTTCCTGAAGAAAATGTGAGTGGTGCTTGCCGTGGCAAAATTTCTTACCACAATGTCCCACCTACTGCCCAAAGTTGAAAGAGGCCACCCCCATGACAGTAGGATGTTCTGGTGCAGAGATATTGGTGTTGTTCCATGGTTGCTAGGGAAACCCATCTGGTTGATATGCAGTTACTAAGGTGACAGCCACCAATGCTACTTACCATCCTGAGTAAAATAAGTCAATCCGGAAGTCTCTACGATTTTGTAGTACAGAGATATGTGATTTGTTTCTTGGTTGCTAGGGTAACCCCATCTGGTTGCTAGGCAGTTACCAAGGTGACAGCCAACAATGCTCCTTGCTCTCCTGAGTGAAATAAGTCAACCAGGAAGTCTGTGTGATTTTCTTGTGCAGCGATATGTGATTTGTTTATTGGTTGCTAGGGTAACCCCATCTGGTTACTAGGCAGTTACCAAGGTGACAGGCAACAATGCTCCTTGCCATCCTGACTGAAATAAGTCAACCCGGAAGTCTCTGTGATTTTCTAGTACAGAGATATGTGATTTGTTTCTTGGTTGCTAGGGTAACCCCATCTGGTTGCTAGGCAGTTACCAAGGTGACAGCCAAGAATGCTCCTTGCCATCCTGACTGAAATAAGTCAACCTGGAATCTCTACGATTTTCTGGTTTAGAGATACGTGATTTGTTAATTGGTTGCTAGGGTAACCCCATCTGGTTGCTAGGCAGTTACCAAGGTGACAGCCAACAATGCTCCTTGCCATCCTGAGTGAAATAAGTCAACCCGGTAGTCTCTGTGATTTTCTTGTGCAGAGATGTGTGATTTGTTTCTTGGTTGCTAGGGTAACCCCATCTGGTTGCTAGGCAGTTACCAAGGTGACAGGCAACAATGCTCCTTGCCATCCTGAGTGAAATAAGTCAACCCGGAAGTCTCTGTGATTTTCTTGTGCAGAGATATGTGATTTATTTCTTGGTTGCTAGGGTAACCCCATCTGGTTGCTAGGCAGTTACCAAGCTGACAGCAAACAATGCTCCGTGCCATCCTGAGTGAAATAAGTCAACCCGGAAGTCTCTGTGATTTTCTTGTGCAGAGATATGTGATTTGTTTATTGGTTGCTAGGGTAACCCCATTTGGTTGCTAGGCAGTTACCAGGGTGATATTTATCAAGTCTACTTTCCATCCTGAGTGAAATAAGTCAACCCGGAAGTCTCTACGACATTCTGATCCTAAGATACACATCTTAGTGATATTGAATGGATGTCAATGGTGTTTTGTTGCTAGGGTGCTTTAAATGGTTGCTAGGGCGTGGCTAAGTAGTTCACATGATGAAAGATGAAGACTGATTACTCACCCAATTAAAACAAAGCAACTATCATGTCTCTAGGACATTCTGATCTGAAGATATCTTACTTCAATTGAAATCAATAAATGTGGTTGCTAGGGTGCTCCAAATTGTTGCTAGGGAGTGGCTTGGCAGCTGCCAATGATGAATATCCAATGGCTGCTTGTCAGTATGAATGATACAAACCAACTCCCATGCCTCTGTGACATTCAGAATGGAAGATATCTCTCTTTGGATTTTGGTTGCTAAGGTGCTCGAAAATGGTTGCTAGGGAGGGGCTAGGAAGTGTTGAGGGGATTCATGATTGGCTGTTTTACTGCCCCAAGTCAAACGAGACCACCCTCGTGTTTCTATGATAATTCAGTCCAGAGATATCCCTTTGATCTCTTTCAATGGAAGTCTATGGGAGTTGTTGCTAAGGTGCTCTAAATGGTTGCTAGGGCGTGGCTTGATAGCTTCACAATGATCCTGAGAGACTGATTGGTCATCTGAGTAAAATGAGCCCGCCCCCTTGTCTCTAAGACACTGTGATCCAGAGTTATGTTCAATACAAAATCTACCATAGACTTAACATTGGGGCAACTTTGGGCAGCTCATGCCACCCAGGGGTGCAACTTTTACCCCATTGTGAGGTATGTTCTCACAGAGCCTGTCAGCCTCTTCAAATCTGGTTAATCACACGTCTCTGTGAAATCCTCGATCTGAGCTATGACTCGTCAAAGTTCGGCGCAATGTTAAGTCAATGGGATTTTTTGCCCAATTTTTTGCCCCTGGGGCAATCACCGTACCCCCGATCGATTATAAAAGTCATAGCACACCATTCCCAAATAATCCGCACGATTTGACGCCTCATTTGTGGGTTTTCGACCAAAAAATTTTGAAAAAAAATTCCATTGACTTACATTGGGGCAACTTTGGGCAGCTCCTGCCCCCCAGGGGTGCAACTTTTACCCCATTGTGAGGTATGTTCTCACAGAGCCTGTCAGCCTCTTCAAATGTGGTAAATCACATGTCTCTGCGAAATCCTCGCTTTGAGCTATGACTCGTCAAAGTTCGGCGCAATGTTAAGTCAATGGGATTTTTTGCCCAATTTTTTGCCCCTGGGGCAAACACCGTACCCCCGATCGCTTATAAAAGTCATAGCACACCTCTCCTCAATGAGCCGCACGATTTGACACCTCATTCATGGGTCTACGCCAAAAGGTGCGGGACGAGTTAGGTGCCGAAGTTTTGTACGGAAGAAGAAGAAGAAGAAGAAGAAGAACTAGAATGTACATTTCCTGAAGAAAATGTGAGTGGTGCTTGCCGTGGCAAAATTTCTTACCATAATGTCCCACCTACTGCCCAAAGTTGAAAGAGGCCACCCCCATGACAGTAGGATGTTCTGGTGCAAAGATATTGGTGTTGTTCCATGGTTGCTAGGAAAACCCATCTGGTTGATATGCAGTTACTAAGGTGACAGCCACCAATGCTACTTGCCATCCTGAGTAAAATAAGTCAACCCGGAAGTCTTTACGATTTTCTAGTAGAGAGATATGTGATTTGTTACTTGGTTGCTAGGGTAACCCCATCTGGTTGCTAGGCAGTTAACAAGGGGCAAGCCAACAATGCTCCTTGCCATCCTGAGTGAAATAAGTCAACCCGGAAATCTCTGTGATTTTCTTGTGCAGAGATATGTGATTTGTTTCTTGGTTGCTAGGGTAACCCCATCTGGTTGCTAGGCAGTTACCAAGGTGACAGCCAACAATGCTCCTTGCCATCCTGAGTGAAATAAGTCAACCCAGAAGTCTCTGTGATTTTCTAGTACAGAGATATGTGATTTGTTTCTTGGTTGCTAGTGTAACCCCATCTGGTTGCTAGGCAGTTACCAAGGTGACAGCCAACAATGTTCCTTGCCATCCTGAGTGAAATAAGTCAACCTGCAAGTCTCTGTGATTTTCTTGTGCAGAGATATATGATTTGTTTCTTGGTTGCTAGGGTAACCCCATTTGGTTGCTAGGCAGTTACCAAGGTGACAGCCAACAATGCTCCTTGCCATCCTGAGTGAAATAAGTCAACCCAGAAGTCTCTGTGATTTTCTTGTGCAGAGATATGCGATTTCTTTCTTGGTTGCTAGGGTAACCCCATCTGGTTGCTAGGCAGTTACCTACGTGATACTCATAAGGCCCCTTGCAATCCTGTGAGAAATATTTCAACCCCTATGTCTCTACAATGTTCTGGTTCAAAGATATTTGATTTGTTACTTGGTTGCTAGGGTAACCCCATCTGGTTGCTAGGCAGTTATCAAGGTGACAGGGAACAATGCTCCTTGCCATCCTGAGTGAAATAAGTCAACCCGGAAGTCTCTGTGATTTTCTAGTACAGAGATATGTGATTTGTTTCTTGGTTGCTAGGGTAACCCCATCTGGTTGCTAGGCAGTTACCAAGGTGACAGCCAAGAATGCTCCTTGCCATCCTGACTGAAATAAGTCAACCTGGAATCTCTACGATTTTCTGGTTTAGAGATACGTGATTTGTTAATTGGTTGCTAGGGTAACCCCATCTGGTTGCTAGGCAGTTACCAAGGTGACAGCCAACAATGCTCCTTGCCATCCTGAGTGAAATAAGTCAACCCGGTAGTCTCTGTGATTTTCTTGTGCAGAGATGTGTGATTTGTTTCTTGGTTGCTAGGGTAACCCCATCTGGTTGCTAGGCAGTTACCAAGGTGACAGGCAACAATGCTCCTTGCCATCCTGAGTGAAATAAGTCAACCCGGAAGTCTCTGTGATTTTCTTGTGCAGAGATATGTGATTTATTTCTTGGTTGCTAGGGTAACCCCATCTGGTTGCTAGGCAGTTACCAAGCTGACAGCAAACAATGCTCCGTGCCATCCTGAGTGAAATAAGTCAACCCGGAAGTCTCTGTGATTTTCTTGTGCAGAGATATGTGATTTGTTTATTGGTTGCTAGGGTAACCCCATTTGGTTGCTAGGCAGTTACCAGGGTGATATTTATCAAGTCTACTTTCCATCCTGAGTGAAATAAGTCAACCCGGAAGTCTCTACGACATTCTGATCCTAAGATACACATCTTAGTGATATTGAATGGATGTCAATGGTGTTTTGTTGCTAGGGTGCTTTAAATGGTTGCTAGGGCGTGGCTAAGTAGTTCACATGATGAAAGATGAAGACTGATTACTCACCCAATTAAAACAAAGCAACTATCATGTCTCTAGGACATTCTGATCTGAAGATATCTTACTTCAATTGAAATCAATAAATGTGGTTGCTAGGGTGCTCCAAATTGTTGCTAGGGAGTGGCTTGGCAGCTGCCAATGATGAATATCCAATGGCTGCTTGTCAGTATGAATGATACAAACCAACTCCCATGCCTCTGTGACATTCAGAATGGAAGATATCTCTCTTTGGATTTTGGTTGCTAAGGTGCTCGAAAATGGTTGCTAGGGAGGGGCTAGGAAGTGTTGAGGGGATTCATGATTGGCTGTTTTACTGCCCCAAGTCAAACGAGACCACCCTCGTGTTTCTATGATAATTCAGTCCAGAGATATCCCTTTGATCTCTTTCAATGGAAGTCTATGGGAGTTGTTGCTAAGGTGCTCTAAATGGTTGCTAGGGCGTGGCTTGATAGCTTCACAATGATCCTGAGAGACTGATTGGTCATCTGAGTAAAATGAGCCCGCCCCCTTGTCTCTAAGACACTGTGATCCAGAGTTATGTTCAATACAAAATCTACCATAGACTTAACATTGGGGCAACTTTGGGCAGCTCATGCCACCCAGGGGTGCAACTTTTACCCCATTGTGAGGTATGTTCTCACAGAGCCTGTCAGCCTCTTCAAATCTGGTTAATCACACGTCTCTGTGAAATCCTCGATCTGAGCTATGACTCGTCAAAGTTCGGCGCAATGTTAAGTCAATGGGATTTTTTGCCCAATTTTTTGCCCCTGGGGCAATCACCGTACCCCCGATCGATTATAAAAGTCATAGCACACCATTCCCAAATAATCCGCACGATTTGACGCCTCATTTGTGGGTTTTCGACCAAAAAATTTTGAAAAAAAATTCCATTGACTTACATTGGGGCAACTTTGGGCAGCTCCTGCCCCCCAGGGGTGCAACTTTTACCCCATTGTGAGGTATGTTCTCACAGAGCCTGTCAGCCTCTTCAAATGTGGTAAATCACATGTCTCTGCGAAATCCTCGCTTTGAGCTATGACTCGTCAAAGTTCGGCGCAATGTTAAGTCAATGGGATTTTTTGCCCAATTTTTTGCCCCTGGGGCAAACACCGTACCCCCGATCGCTTATAAAAGTCATAGCACACCTCTCCTCAATGAGCCGCACGATTTGACACCTCATTCATGGGTCTACGCCAAAAGGTGCGGGACGAGTTAGGTGCCGAAGTTTTGTACGGAAGAAGAAGAAGAAGAAGAAGAAGAACTAGAATGTACATTTCCTGAAGAAAATGTGAGTGGTGCTTGCCGTGGCAAAATTTCTTACCATAATGTCCCACCTACTGCCCAAAGTTGAAAGAGGCCACCCCCATGACAGTAGGATGTTCTGGTGCAAAGATATTGGTGTTGTTCCATGGTTGCTAGGAAAACCCATCTGGTTGATATGCAGTTACTAAGGTGACAGCCACCAATGCTACTTGCCATCCTGAGTAAAATAAGTCAACCCGGAAGTCTTTACGATTTTCTAGTAGAGAGATATGTGATTTGTTACTTGGTTGCTAGGGTAACCCCATCTGGTTGCTAGGCAGTTAACAAGGGGCAAGCCAACAATGCTCCTTGCCATCCTGAGTGAAATAAGTCAACCCGGAAATCTCTGTGATTTTCTTGTGCAGAGATATGTGATTTGTTTCTTGGTTGCTAGGGTAACCCCATCTGGTTGCTAGGCAGTTACCAAGGTGACAGCCAACAATGCTCCTTGCCATCCTGAGTGAAATAAGTCAACCCAGAAGTCTCTGTGATTTTCTAGTACAGAGATATGTGATTTGTTTCTTGGTTGCTAGTGTAACCCCATCTGGTTGCTAGGCAGTTACCAAGGTGACAGCCAACAATGTTCCTTGCCATCCTGAGTGAAATAAGTCAACCTGCAAGTCTCTGTGATTTTCTTGTGCAGAGATATATGATTTGTTTCTTGGTTGCTAGGGTAACCCCATTTGGTTGCTAGGCAGTTACCAAGGTGACAGCCAACAATGCTCCTTGCCATCCTGAGTGAAATAAGTCAACCCAGAAGTCTCTGTGATTTTCTTGTGCAGAGATATGCGATTTCTTTCTTGGTTGCTAGGGTAACCCCATCTGGTTGCTAGGCAGTTACCTACGTGATACTCATAAGGCCCCTTGCAATCCTGTGAGAAATATTTCAACCCCTATGTCTCTACAATGTTCTGGTTCAAAGATATTTGATTTGTTACTTGGTTGCTAGGGTAACCCCATCTGGTTGCTAGGCAGTTATCAAGGTGACAGGGAACAATGCTCCTTGCCATCCTGAGTGAAATAAGTCAACCCGGAAGTCTCTACGTCATTCTGATCCCAAGATACACATCTTAGTGATTTTGAATGGATGTCAATGGTTCTTTGTTGCTAGGGTGCTTTAAATGGTTGCTAGGGCGTGGCTAAGTAGTTCACATGATGAAAGCTGAAGACTGATTACTCACCCAATTAAAACAAAGCAACTATCATGTCTCTAGGACATTCTGATCTGAAGATATCTTACTGTAATTGAAATCAATAAATGTGGTTGCTAGGGTGCTCTAAATTGTTGCTAGGGAGTGGCTTGGCAGCTGCCAATGATGAATCTCCAAAGGCTGCTTGTCAGTATGAATGATATAAACCAACTCCCATGCCTCTGTGACATTCAGAATGGAAGATATCTCTCTTTGGATATTGGTTGCTAAGGTGCTCGAAAATGGTTGCTAGGGAGGGGCTAGGAAGTGTTGAGGGGATTCATGATTGGCTGTTTTACTGGCCCAAGTCAAACGAGACCACCCTTGTGTTTCTATGGTAATTCAGTCCAGAAAAATCCCTTTGATCTCTTTCAATGGAAGTCTATGGGACTTGTTGCTAAGGTACTGTAAATGGTTGCTAGGGCGTGGCTTGATAGCTTCACAATGATCCTGAGAGACTGATTGGTCGTCTGAGTAAAATGAGCCTGCCCCCTTGTCTCTAAGACACTGTGATCCAGAGTTATGTTCAATACAAAATCTACCATAGACTTAACATTGGGGCAAATTTGGGCAGCTCCTGCCCCCAAGGGGTGCAACTTTTACCCCATTGTGAGGTATGTTCTCACAGAGCCTGTAAGCCTCTTCAAATGTGGTAAATCACACGTCTCTGTGAAATCCTTGCTCTGAGCTATGACTCGTCAAAGTTCGGTGCAATGTTAAGTCAATGGGATTTTTTGCCCAATTTTTTGCCCCTGGGGCAAATACCGTACCCCCGATCACTTATAAAAGTCATAGCACACCATTCCCAAATAATCCGCACGATTTGATGCCTCATTCGTGGGTCTGTGACCAAAATATTTTGCCAAAAATTCCATTGACTTACATTGGGGCAACTTTGGGCAGCTCCTGCCCCCCAGGGGTAAAAGTTTTACCCCATTGTGAGGTATGTTCTCACAGAGCCTGTCAGCCTCTTCAAATGTGGTAAATCACACGTCTCTGCGAAATCCTCGCTCTGAGCTATGACTCGTCAAAGTTCAGCTCAATGTTAAGTCAATGGGATTTTTTGCCCAATTTTTTGCCCCTGGGGCAAACACCGTACCCCCGATCGCTTATAAAAGTCATAGCACACCTCTCCTCAATGAGCCGCACGATTTGACACCTCATTCATGGGTCTACGCCAAAAGGTGCGGGACGAGTTACGCGCCGAAGTTTTGTACGGAAGAAGAAGAAGAAGAAGAAGAAGAAAAATAAGTATGTGAGATTACAATAGTGTTGCTTTGCAAGCACCACTAACTAGAATGTACATTTCCTGAAGAAAATGTGAGTGGTGCTTGCCGTGGCAAAATTTCTTACCACAATGTCCCACCTACTGCCCAAAGTTGAAAGAGGCCACCCCCATGACAGTAGGATGTTCTGGTGCAGAGATATTGGTGTTGTTCCATGGTTGCTAGGGAAACCCATCTGGTTGATATGCAGTTACTAAGGTGACAGCCACCAATGCTACTTACCATCCTGAGTAAAATAAGTCAATCCGGAAGTCTCTACGATTTTGTAGTACAGAGATATGTGATTTGTTTCTTGGTTGCTAGGGTAACCCCATCTGGTTGCTAGGCAGTTACCAAGGTGACAGCCAACAATGCTCCTTGCTCTCCTGAGTGAAATAAGTCAACCAGGAAGTCTGTGTGATTTTCTTGTGCAGCGATATGTGATTTGTTTATTGGTTGCTAGGGTAACCCCATCTGGTTACTAGGCAGTTACCAAGGTGACAGGCAACAATGCTCCTTGCCATCCTGACTGAAATAAGTCAACCCGGAAGTCTCTGTGATTTTCTAGTACAGAGATATGTGATTTGTTTCTTGGTTGCTAGGGTAACCCCATCTGGTTGCTAGGCAGTTACCAAGGTGACAGCCAAGAATGCTCCTTGCCATCCTGACTGAAATAAGTCAACCTGGAATCTCTACGATTTTCTGGTTTAGAGATACGTGATTTGTTAATTGGTTGCTAGGGTAACCCCATCTGGTTGCTAGGCAGTTACCAAGGTGACAGCCAACAATGCTCCTTGCCATCCTGAGTGAAATAAGTCAACCCGGTAGTCTCTGTGATTTTCTTGTGCAGAGATGTGTGATTTGTTTCTTGGTTGCTAGGGTAACCCCATCTGGTTGCTAGGCAGTTACCAAGGTGACAGGCAACAATGCTCCTTGCCATCCTGAGTGAAATAAGTCAACCCGGAAGTCTCTGTGATTTTCTTGTGCAGAGATATGTGATTTATTTCTTGGTTGCTAGGGTAACCCCATCTGGTTGCTAGGCAGTTACCAAGGTGACAGCAAACAATGCTCCGTGCCATCCTGAGTGAAATAAGTCAACCCGGAAGTCTCTGTGATTTTCTTGTGCAGAGATATGTGATTTGTTTATTGGTTGCTAGGGTAACCCCATTTGGTTGCTAGGCAGTTACCAGGGTGATATTTATCAAGTCTACTTTCCATCCTGAGTGAAATAAGTCAACCCGGAAGTCTCTACGACATTCTGATCCTAAGATACACATCTTAGTGATATTGAATGGATGTCAATGGTGTTTTGTTGCCAGGGTGCTTTAAATGGTTGCTAGGGCGTGGCTAAGTAGTTCACATGATGAAAGATGAAGACTGATTACTCACCCAATTAAAACAAAGCAACTATCATGTCTCTAGGACATTCTGATCTGAAGATATCTTACTTCAATTGAAATCAATAAATGTGGTTGCTAGGGTGCTCCAAATTGTTGCTAGGGAGTGGCTTGGCAGCTGCCAATGATGAATATCCCATGGCTGCTTGTCAGTATGAATGATACAAACCAACTCCCATGCCTCTGTGACATTCAGAATGGAAGATATCTCTCTTTGGATTTTGGTTGCTAAGGTGCTCGAAAATGGTTGCTAGGGAGGGGCTAGGAAGTGTTGAGGGGATTCATGATTGGCTGTTTTACTGCCCCAAGTCAAACGAGACCACCCTCGTGTTTCTATGATAATTCAGTCCGGAGATATCCCTTTGATCTCTTTCAATGGAAGTCTATGGGAGTTGTTGCTAAGGTGCTCTAAATGGTTGCTAGGGCGTGGCTTGATAGCTTCACAATGATCCTGAGAGACTGACTGGTCATCTGAGTAAAATGAGCCCGTCCCCTTGTCTCTAAGACACTGTGATCCAGAGTTATGTTCAATACAAAATCTACCATAGACTTAACATTGGGGCAACTTTGGGCAGCTCATGCCCCCCAGGGGTGCAACTTTTACCCCATTGTGAGGTATGTTCTCACAGAGCCTGTCAGCCTCTTCAAATGTGGTTAATCACACGTCTCTGTGAAATCCTCGATCTGAGCTATGACTCGTCAAAGTTCGGCGCAATGTTAAGTCAATGGGATTTTTTGCCCAATTTTTTGCCCCTGGGGCAATCACCGTACCCCCGATCGATTATAAAAGTCATAGGACACCATTCCCAAATAATCCGCACGATTTGACGCCTCATTTGTGGGTTTTCGACCAAAAAATTTTGAAAAAAATTCCATTGACTTACATTGGGGCAACTTTGGGCAGCTCCTGCCCCCCAGGGGTGCAACTTTTACCCCATTGTGAGGTATGTTCTCACAGAACCTGTCAGCCTCTTCAAATGTGGTAAATCACATGTCTCTGCGAAATCCTCGCTTTGAGCTATGACTCGTCAAAGTTCGGCGCAATGTTAAGTCAATGGGATTTTTTGCCCAATTTTTTGCCCCTGGGGCAAACACCGTACCCCCAATCGCTTATAAAAGTCATAGCACACCTCTCCTCAATGAGCCGCACGATTTGACACCTCATTCATGGGTCTACGCCAAAAGGTGCGGGACGAGTTAGGTGCCGAAGTTTTGTACGGAAGAAGAAGAAGAAGAAGAAGAAGAAAAATAAGTATGTGAGATTACAATAGTGTTGCTTTGCAAGCACCACTAAAAATAAGTATGTGAGATTACAATAGTGTTGCTTTGCAAGCACCACTAATAAGTATGTGAGATTACAATAGTGTTGCTTTGCAAGCACCACTAATAAGTATGTGAGATTACAATAGTGTTGCTTTGCAAGCACCACTAACTAGATTAAAAAGTTTGAGTACAAACTTTAGGTTGGCTTGAGAAAGCCTAGCATAAAGTTTGAAGTAGTTGTAAAAGTTTGAAGATTTACGGTTTCTAGTTTGATGTAATTATTAGTAGTAGTTTTCAAAGTTCAAAGTTTAGAGATTATAAAATTATTCAGTCTATCAAATAGATTAGATAGATAGATAGATAGATAGATAGATAGATAGATAGATATTGACCCTCAGATAGATAGATAGATAGATAAATATTGACCCTCAGATAGATAGATAGATAGATAGATAGATAGATAGATAGATAGATAGATAGATAGATAGATAGATAGATAGAGTATGACCCACAGATAGATAGATAGATAGATAGATAGATAGATAGATAGATATTGACCCTCAGATAGATAGATAGATAGATAGATAGATAGATAGATAGATAGATAGATAGATAGATAGATAGATAGATAGATAGATAGATAGACAGATAGATAGATAGAGTATGACCCACAGATAGATAGATAGATAGATAGATAGATAGATAGATAGATAGATAGATAGATAGATAGATAGATAGATATTGACCCTCAGATAGATAGATAGATAGATAGATAGATAGATAGATAGATAGATAGATAGAGTATGACCCACAGATAGATAGATAGAAAGATAGATAGATAGATAGTTATTGACCATCAGATAGATAGATAGATAGATAGATAGATAGATAGTTATTGACCATCAGATAGATAGATAGATAGATAGATTGATAGATTGATAGTCATTGACCCTTAGATAGATAGATAGATATTGACCATCAGATATATAGATAGATAGTTAGTCATTGACCCTGAGATATAGATAGATAGAGTATGAACCATAGATAGATAGATAGATAGATAGATAGTTATTGACCCGCAGATAGTTAGATAGATAGATAGATAGATATTGACCCTCAGATAGATAGATAGATAGATAGATAGATATATAGTCATTTACCCTTAGATAGATAGATAGATATTGACCGTCAGATATATAGATAGATAGATAGTCATTGACCCTGAGATATAGATAGATAGAGTATGACCCACAGATAGATAGATAGATAGTTATTGACCCGCAGATAGATAGATAGATAGATAGATAGATAGATAGATAGATAGATAGATATTGACCCTCAGATAGATAGATAGATAGATAGATAGATAAATAGATAGATAGAGTATGACCCACAGATAGATAGATAGAAAGATAGATAGATAGACAGTTATTGACCATCAGATAGATAGATAGATAGATAGATAGTTATTGACCATCAGATAGATAGATAGATAGATAGATAGATAGATAGATAGATAGATAGATAGTTATTGACCATCAGATAGATAGATAGATAGAGAGATAGATAGATAGATAGATAGATAGATAGATAGATAGATATTGATCCTCAGATAGATAGATAGAAAGATAGATAGATAGATTGATAGTCATTGACCCTTAGATAGATAGATAGATATTGACCATCAGATATATAGATAGATAGATAGTCATTGACCCTGAGATATAGATAGATAGATAGATAGATAGATAGATAGATAGATAGATAGATAGATAGATAGATAGATAGATAGATAGATAGTTATTGACCCGCAGATAGTGAGATATATAGATAGATAGATATTGACCCTCAGATAGATAGATAGATAGATAGATAATGACCCACAGATAGATAGATAGAAAGATAGATAGATAGATAGTTATTGACCATCAGATAGATAGATAGATAGATAGATAGATAGATAGATAGTTATTGACCATCAGATAGATAGATGATAGATAGATAGATAGATAGATAGATAGATAGTTATTGACCATCAGATAGATAGATAGATAGATAGATAGATAGAGAGATAGATAGATAGATAGATAGATATTGATCCTAAGATAGATAGATAGATATTGACCCTCAGATAGATAGATAGATAGATAGATAGATAGATAGATAGATAGAAAGATAGATAGATGGATAGATTGATAGTCATTGACCCTTAGATAGATAGATAGATATTGACCATCAGATATATAGATAGATAGATAGTCATTGACCCTGAGATATAGATAGATAGAGTATGAACCACAGATAGATAGATAGATAGATAGATAGATAGATAGATAGATAGATAGATAGTTATTGACCCGCAGATAGTTAGATAGATAGATAGATAGATATTGACCCTCAGATAGATAGATAGATAGATAGATAGATAGATAGTCATTGACCCTTAGATAGATAGATAGATATTGACCGTCAGATATATAGATAGATAGATAGTCATTGACCCTGAGATATAGATAGATAGAGTATGACCCACAGATAGATAGATAGATAGTTATTGACCCGCAGATAGTTAGATAGATAGATAGATAGATAGATAGATATTGATCCTCAGATAGATAGATAGATATTGAGCCTCAGATAGATAGATAGATAGATAGAAAGATAGATAGTTAGATAGATAGTCATTGACCCTTAGATAGATAGATAGATATTGACCATCAGATATATAGATAGATAGATAGTCATTGACCCTGAGATATAGATAGATAGAGTATGAACCATAGATAGATAGATAGATAGATAGATAGATAGATAGATAGATAGATAGATAGATAGATAGATAGATAGTTATTGACCCGCAGATAGTTAGATAGAGAGATAGATAGATATTGACCCTCAGATAGATAGATAGATAGATAGATAGATAGATAGATAGATAGATAGATAGTCATTGACCCTTAGATAGATAGATAGATATTGACCGTCAGATATATAGATAGATAGATAGTCATTGACCCTGAGATATAGATAGATAGAGTATGACCCACAGATAGATAGATAGATAGTAATTGACCCGCAGATAGTTAGATAGATAGATAGATAGATAGATATTGACCCTCAGATAGATAGATAGATAGATAGATATTGACCATCAGAAAGATAGATAGATAAATAGATAGATAGATAGATAGACAGATAGATATATCATTTTTTACTTGGTTGCTAGGGTAACCCAATCTGGTTGCTAGGCAGTTTCCAGGGTGATCCTTATCAAGCCTCCTTTTCATTCTGAGTGAATAAAGTCAACCCGGAAGTCTCTACGATTTTCTGTTGCAGAGATATGTGATTTGTTACTTGGTTGCTAGGGTAATCACATCTGGTTGCTAGGCAGTTACCAGAGTGATACATATCAAGGCTACTTTCCATCCTGAGTGAAATAAGTCAACCCGGAAGTCTCTCTGATTTTCTGTTGCAGAGATATGTGATTTGTTACTTGGTTGCTAGGGTAATCACATCTGGTTGCTAGGCAGTTACCAGAGTGATACATATCAAGGCTACTTTCCATCCTGAGTGAAATAAGTGAAACAGGAAGTCTCTACGATTTTCTGGTGCAGAGATATGTGATTTGTTAGTTGGTTGCTAGGGTAACCCCATCTGGTTGCTATGCAATTACCAGGGTGATACTTATCAAGCCTCCTTTCCATACTGAGTGAATCAAGTCAACCTGGAAGCTACTATACTGTGGCTATGAAGATTTTAGGTCATTACTTATTGGCTGCTTGATAAAAGAAATCCTCTGAGGGAGAGAGAGAGGGAGAGACGCAGGGCTGACAGGCCCTTTTTCGTCTGTGTGTGTGTGAAAACGTCAGTTGGGATTTAAATTTCTGAACATTCCGCAATGTTAATCAATGGGAGTTTTTCCGAGTTTTGATCGTCATTTTTAGGAAAACCGTAAGTCCGATCAGTTAGAAAAGATATAGCACACTATTCGGGATTAGTCTGAAGGTCTGTGCCGAGTTTGGTGCATGTAGCTTAAAAGCTCTAGGAGGAGTTACATTTAGAAATTTAGTCTCAGAATAATAATAATAACTAGAATGTACATTTCCTGAAGAAAATGTGAGTGGTGCTTGCCGTGGCAAAATTTCTTACCACAATGTCCCACCTACTGCCCAAAGTTGAAAGAGGCCATCCCCATGACAGTAGGATGTTCTGGTGCAGAGATATTGGTGTTGTTCCATGGTTGCTAGGGAAACCCATCTGGTTGATATGCAGTTACTAAGGTGACAGCCACCAATGCTACTTGCCATCCTGAGTAAAATAAGTCAACCCGGAAGTCTCTACGATTTTCTAGTACAGAGATATGTGATTTGTTACTTGGTTGCTAGGGTAACCCCATCTGGTTGCTAGGCAGTTAACAAGGGGCAAGCCAACAATACTCCTTGCCATCCTGAATGAAATAAGTAAACCCGGAATCTGTACAATTTTCTGGTTCAGAGATATGTGATTTGTTACTTGGTTGCTAGGGTAACCCCATCTGGTTGCTAGGCAGTTACCAAGGTGACAGCCAACAATGCTGCTTGCCATCCTGAGTGAAATAAGTCAACCCGGAAGTCTCTGTGATTTTCTTGTGCAGAGATATGTGATTTGTTTCTTGGTTGCTAGGGTAACCCCATCTGGTTGCTAGGCAGTTACCAAGGTGACAGACAACAATGCTCCTTGCCATCCTGAGTGAAATAAGTCAACCCGGAAGTCTCTGTGATTTTCTTGTGCAGAGATATGTGATTTGTTTCTTGGTTGCTAGGGTAACCCCATCTTGTTGCTAGGCAGTTACCAAGGTGACAACCAACAATGCTCCTTGCCATCCTGAGTGAAATAAGTCAACCCGGAAGTCTCTGTGATTTTCTAGTACAGAGATATGTGATTTGTTTCTTGGTTGCTAGGGTAACCCCATCTGGTCGCTAGGCAGTTACCAAGGTGACAGCCAACAATGCTCCTTGCCATCCTGAGTGAAATAAGTCAACCCAGATTTCTCTGTGATTTTCTAGTACAGAGATATGTGATTTGTTTCTTGGTTGCTAGGGTAACCCCATCTGGTTGCTAGGCAGTTACTAATGTGACAGCCAACAATGCTCCTTGCCATCCTGAGTGAAATAAGTCAACCCGGAAGTCTCTGTGATTTTCTTGTGCAGAGATATTTGATTTGTTTCTTGGTTGCTAGGGTAACCCCATCTGGTTGCTAGGCAGTTACGAAGGTGACAGGCAATAATGCTCCTTGCCATCCTGAGTGAAACAAGTCAACCCGTAAGTCTCTGTGATTTTCTTGTGCAGAGATATGTGATTTATTTCTTGGTTGCTAGGGTAACCCCATCTGGTTGCTAGGCAGTTACCAAGGTGACAGCCAACAATGCTCCTTGCCATCCTGAGTGAAATAAGTCAACCCGGAAGTCTCTGTGATTTTCTTGTGCAGAGATATGCTATTTGTTTCTTGGTTGCTAGGGTAACCCCACTTGGTTGCTAGGCAGTTACCAGGGTGATATTTATCAAGTCTACTTTCCATCCTGAGTGAAATAAGTCAACCCGGAAGTCTCTACGTCATTCTGATCCTAAGATACACATCTTAGTGATTTTGAATGGATGTCAATGGTTCTTTGTTGCTAGGGTGCTTTAAATGGTTGCTAGGGCATGGCTAAGTAGTTCACATGATGAAAGATGAAGACTGATTACTCACCCAATTAAAACAAAGCAACTATCATGTCTCTAGGACATTCTGATCTGAAGATATCTTACTGTAATTGAAATCAATAAATGTGGTTGCTAGGGTGCTCTAAATTGTTGCTAGGGAGTGGCTTGGCAGCTGCCAATGATGAATCTCCAAAGGCTGCTTGTCAATATGAATGATACAAACCAACTCCCATGCCTCTGTGACATTCAGAATGGAAGATATCTCTCTTTGGATTTTGGTTGCTAAGGTGCTCGAAAATGGTTGCTAGGGAGGGGCTAGGAAGTGTTGAGGGGATTCATGATTGGCTGTTTTACTGCCCCAAGTCAAACGAGACCACCCTCGTGTTTCTATGATAATTCAGTCCGGAGATATCCCTTTGATCTCTTTCAATGGAAGTCTATGGGAGTTGTTGCTAAGGTGCTCTAAATGGTTGCTAGGGCGTGGCTTGATAGCTTCACAATGATCCTGAGAGACTGATTGGTCGTCTGAGTAAAATGAGCCCGCCCCCTTGTCTCTAAGACACTGTGATCCAGAGTTATGTTCAATACAAAATCTACCATAGACTTAACATTGGGGCAACTTTGGGCAGCTCATGCCCCCCAGGGGTGCAACTTTTACCCCATTGTGAGGTATGTTCTCACAGAGCCTGTCAGCCTCTTCAAATGTGGTAAATCACACGTCTCTGCGAAATCCTCGCTCTGAGCTATGACTCGTCAAAGTTCGGCGCAATGTTAAGTCAATGGGATTTTTTGCCCAATTTTTTGCCCCTGGGGCAATCACCGTACCCCCGATCACTTATAAAAGTCATAGCACACCATTCCCAAATAATCCGCACGATTTGACGCCTCATTTGTGGGTCTGCGACCAAAAAATTTTGTAAAAAATTCCATTGACTTACATTGGGGCAACTTTGGGCAGCTCCTGCCCCCCAGGGGTGCAACTTTTACCCCATTGTGAGGTATGTTCTCACAGAGCCTGTCAGCCTCTTCAAATGTGGTAAATCACACGTCTCTGCGAAATCCTCGCTCTGAGCTATGACTCGTCAAAGTTCGGCTCAATGTTAAGTCAATGGGATTTTTTGCCCAATTTTTTGCCCCTGGGGCAAACACCGTACCCCCGATCGCTTATAAAAGTCATAGCACACCTCTCCTCAATGAGCCGCACGATTTGACACCTCATTCATGGGTCTACGCCAAAAGGTGCGGGACGAGTTAGGCGCCGAAGTTTTGTACGGAAGAAGAAGAAGAAGAAGAAGAAGAAGAAAAATAAGTATGTGAGATTACAATAGTGTTGCTTTGCAAGCACCACTAATAATAATAATAATAAGTATGCAAGAGAACAATAGTGATGCTTTGCCTATGGCAAGCACCACTAATAAGTTTAAATAGGATTTCAGTAAGTTGGCTTTCTCAAGCCAACCTAATAACTAGATTAAAAAGTTTGAGTACAAACTTTAGGTTGGCTTGAGAAAGCCTAGCATAAAGTTTGAAGTAGTTGTAAAAGTTTGAAGATATAAGGTTTTTAGTTTGATGTAATTATAAGTAGTAGTTTTCAAAGTTCAAAGTTTAGAGATTATAAAACCATTCAGTCTATCAAATAGATAGATAGATAGATAGATAGATAGATATTGACCCTCAGATAGATAAATAGATAGATAGATAGATAGATAGATAGATAGATAGATAGATAGATAGATAGATAGATAGATATTGACCCTCAGAAAGAGAGAGAGAGATAGATAGATAGATAGATAGATAGATAGATAGATAGATAGATAGATAGATAGATAGATAGATAGATAGATAGATAGATAGTCATTGACCCATAGATATATAAATAGATAGATAGATAGATAGATAGATAGATAGATAGATAGATAGATATTGACCCTCAGAAAGATAGATAGACAGATAGACAGATAGATAGATAGATATATTATTTTTTACTTGGTTGCTAGGGTAACCCAATCTGGTTGCTAGGCAGTTTCCAGGGTGATCCTTATCAAGCCTCCTTTTCATTCTGAGTGAATAAAGTCAACGCAGAAGTCTCTACGATTTTCTGTTGAATAGATATGTAATTTGTTACTTGGTTGCTAGGGTAACCATATCTGGTTGATAGGCAGTTACCAGAGTGATACATATCAAGGCTACTTTCCATTCTGAGTGAAATAATTCAAACAGGAAGTCTATACGATTTTCTGGTGCAGTGATATGTGATTTGTTACTTGGTTGCTAGGGTAACCCCATCTGGTTGCTAGGCAGTTACCAAAGTAATACTAATAAGGCTCCTTGCAATCCTGTGTGAAATATGTCAACCCCTAAGTCTCTACGATTTTCTGGTTCAAAGATATGTGATTTGTTACTTGGTTGCTAGGGTAACCATATCTGGTTGATAGGCAGTTACCAGAGTGATATATATCAAGGCTACTTTCCATCTTGAGTAAAATAAGTGAAACAGGAAGTCTTTACGATTTTCTGGTGCAGAGTTATGTGATTTGTTACTTGGTTGCTAGGGTAAGCCCTTGTCGTTGCTAGGCAGTTACCAGAGTGATACTTTTCAAGACTCCTTGCTATCCTGAGTGAAATAAGTCAAACAGGAAGTCTCTACGATGTTCTGGTGAAGAGATATATTATTTGTTACTTGGTTGCTAGGGTAACCCCATCTGGTTGCTATGCAGTTACCAGGGTGATACTTATCAAGCCTCCTTTCCATCCTGAGTGAATTATGTCAACACGGAAGTCTCTACGATTTTCTGTTGCAGAGATATGTGATTTGTTACTTGGTTGCTAGGGTATCCCTGTCTGGTTGCTATGCAGTTACCAGGGTGATACTTATCAAGCCTCCTTTCCATCCTGAGTGAATTATGTCAACCCGGAAGTCTCTACGATTTTCTGGTGCAGAGATATGTGATTTGTTACTTGGTTGCTAGGGTAACCGCATCTGGTTGCTAGGCAGTTACCAAAGTGATACTCATAAGGCTCCTTGCAATCCTGTGTGAAATATGTCAACCCCTAAGTCTCTACGATGTTCTGGTTCAAAGATATGTGATTTGTTACTTGGTTGCTAGGGTAACCGCATCTGGTTGCTAGGCAGTTACCAGAGTGATACATATCAAGGCTACTTTCCATCCTGAGTGAATTAAGTGAAACAGGTAGTCTCTACGATTTTCTGGTGCAGAGATATGTGATTTGTTATTTGGTTGCTAGGGTAACCCCGTCTGGTTGCTAGGCAGTTACCAGAGTGATACATATCAAGGCTACTTTCCATCCTGAGTGAATAAAGTCAACCCTGAAGTCTCTATGATTTTCTGTTGGAGAGATATGTGATTTGTTACTTGGTTGCTAGGGTTATCACATCTGGTTGCTAGGCAGTTACCAGAGTGATACATATCAAGGCTACTTTCCATCCTGAGTGAAATAAGTCAACCCGGAAGTCTCTCTGATTTTCTGTTGCAGAGATATATGATTTGTTACTTGGTTGCTAGGGTAATCACATCTGGTTGCTAGGCAGTTACCAGAGTGATACATATCAAGGCTACTTTCCATCCTGAGTGAAATAAGTGAAACAGGAAGTCACTACGATTTTCTGGTGCAGAGATATGTGATTTGTTACTTGGTTGCTAGGGTAACCCCATCTGGTTGCTAGGCAGTTACCAGAGTGATACATATCAAGGCTACTTTCCATCCTGAGTGAAATAAGTCAAACAGGAAGTCTGTATGATTTTCTGGTGCAGAGATATGTGATTTGTTATTTGGTTGCTAGGGTAACCCTGTCTGGTTGCTATGCAGTTACCAGGGTGATACTTATCAAGCCTCCTTTCCATACTGAGTGAATCAAGTCAACCTGGAAGCTACTATACTGTGGCTATGAAGATTTTAGGTCATTACTTATTGGCTGCTTGATAAAAGAAATCCTCTGAGGGAGAGAGAGAGAGAGAGAGAGAGACGCAGGGCTGACAGGCCCTTTTTTTGTCTGTGTGTGTGAAAACGTCAGTTGGGATTTAAATTTCTGAACATTCCGCAATGTTAAGTCAATGGGAGTTTTTCCGAGTTTTGATCGTCATTTTTAGGAAAACCGTAAGTCCGATAAGTTAGAAAAGATATAGCACACTATTCGGGATTAGTCTGAAGGTCTGTGCCGAGTTTGGTGCATGTAGCTTAAAAGCTCTAGGAGGAGTTAGATTTAGAAATTTAATCTCAGAAGAATAATAATAATAACTAGAATGTACATTTCCTGAAGAAAATGTGAGTGGTGCTTGCCGTGGCAAAATTTCTTACCACAATGTCCCACCTACTGCCCAAAGTTGAAAGAGGCCACCCCCATGACAGTAGGATGTTCTGGTGCAGAGATATTGGTGTTGTTCCATGGTTGCTAGGGAAACCCATCTGGTTGCTAGGCAGTTACCAAGGTGACAGGCAACAATGCACCTTATCATCCTGAGTGAAATAAGTCAACCCGGAAGTCTCTGTGATTTTCTTGTGCAGAGATATGTGATTTGTTTCTTGGTTGCTAGGGTAACCCCATCTGGTTGCTAGGCAGTTACCAAGGTGACAGCCAATAATGCTCCTTGCCATCCTGAGTGAAATAAGTCAACCCGGAAGTCTCTGTGATTTTCTAGTACATAGATATGTGATTTGTTACTTGGTTGCTAGGGTAACCCCATCTGGTTGCTATGCAGTTACCAGGGTGATACTTATCAAGCCTCCTTTCCATCCTGAGTGAATTATGTCAACACGGAAGTCTCTACGATTTTCTGTTGCAGAGATATGTGATTTGTTACTTGGTTGCTAGGGTATCCCTGTCTGGTTGCTATGCAGTTACCAGGGTGATACTTATCAAGCCTCCTTTCCATCCTGAGTGAATTATGTCAACCCGGAAGTCTCTACGATTTTCTGGTGCAGAGATATGTGATTTGTTACTTGGTTGCTAGGGTAACCGCATCTGGTTGCTAGGCAGTTACCAAAGTGATACTCATAAGGCTCCTTGCAATCCTGTGTGAAATATGTCAACCCCTAAGTCTCTACGATGTTCTGGTTCAAAGATATGTGATTTGTTACTTGGTTGCTAGGGTAACCGCATCTGGTTGCTAGGCAGTTACCAGAGTGATACATATCAAGGCTACTTTCCATCCTGAGTGAATTAAGTGAAACAGGTAGTCTCTACGATTTTCTGGTGCAGAGATATGTGATTTGTTATTTGGTTGCTAGGGTAACCCCGTCTGGTTGCTAGGCAGTTACCAGAGTGATACATATCAAGGCTACTTTCCATCCTGAGTGAATAAAGTCAACCCTGAAGTCTCTATGATTTTCTGTTGGAGAGATATGTGATTTGTTACTTGGTTGCTAGGGTTATCACATCTGGTTGCTAGGCAGTTACCAGAGTGATACATATCAAGGCTACTTTCCATCCTGAGTGAAATAAGTCAACCCGGAAGTCTCTCTGATTTTCTGTTGCAGAGATATATGATTTGTTACTTGGTTGCTAGGGTAATCACATCTGGTTGCTAGGCAGTTACCAGAGTGATACATATCAAGGCTACTTTCCATCCTGAGTGAAATAAGTGAAACAGGAAGTCACTACGATTTTCTGGTGCAGAGATATGTGATTTGTTACTTGGTTGCTAGGGTAACCCCATCTGGTTGCTAGGCAGTTACCAGAGTGATACATATCAAGGCTACTTTCCATCCTGAGTGAAATAAGTCAAACAGGAAGTCTGTATGATTTTCTGGTGCAGAGATATGTGATTTGTTATTTGGTTGCTAGGGTAACCCTGTCTGGTTGCTATGCAGTTACCAGGGTGATACTTATCAAGCCTCCTTTCCATACTGAGTGAATCAAGTCAACCTGGAAGCTACTATACTGTGGCTATGAAGATTTTAGGTCATTACTTATTGGCTGCTTGATAAAAGAAATCCTCTGAGGGAGAGAGAGAGAGAGAGAGAGAGACGCAGGGCTGACAGGCCCTTTTTTTGTCTGTGTGTGTGAAAACGTCAGTTGGGATTTAAATTTCTGAACATTCCGCAATGTTAAGTCAATGGGAGTTTTTCCGAGTTTTGATCGTCATTTTTAGGAAAACCGTAAGTCCGATAAGTTAGAAAAGATATAGCACACTATTCGGGATTAGTCTGAAGTTTTGTGCCGAGTTTGGTGCATGTAGCTTAAAAGCTCTAGGAGGAGTTAGATTTAGAAATTTAATCTCAGAAGAATAATAATAATAACTAGATTAAAAAGTTTGAGTACAAACTTTAGGTTGGCTTGAGAAAGCCTAGCATAAAGTTTGAAGTAGTTGTAAAAGTTTGAAGATTTATGGTTTCTAGTTTGATGTAATTATAAGTAGTAGTTTTCAAAGTTCAAAGTTTAGAGATTATAAAACCATTCAGTCTATCAGATAGATAGATAGATAGATAGATAGATAGATAGATAGTTATTGACCATCAGATAGATAGATAGATAGTTATTGACCATCAGATAGATAGATAGATAGATAGATAGATAGATAGATAGATAGATAGATAGATAGATAGATAGATAGATAGATATTGACCGATAGATAGATAGATAGATAGATAGATAGATATTGATCCTCAGATAGATAGATAGATATTGACCCTCAGATAGATAGATAGATAGATAGATAGAAAGACAGATTGATAGTCATTGACCCTTAGATAGATAGATAGATATTGACCTTCAGATATATAGATAGATAGATAGTCATTGACCCTGAAATATAGATAGATAGAGTATGAACCACAGATAGATAGATAGATAGATAGTTATTGACCCGCAGATAGTTAGATAGATAGATAGATATTGACCCTCAGATAGATAGATAGATAGATAGAGTATGACCCATAGATAGATAGATAGATAGATAGTTATTGACCATCAGATAGATAGATAGATAGATAGATAGATAGATAGTTATTGACCATCAGATAGATAGATAGATAGATATTGACCATTAGATAGATAGATAGAGATAGATAGATATTGATCCTCAGATAGATAGATAGATATTGACCCTCAGATAGATAGATAGATAGATAGATAGATAGAAAGATAGAAAGACAGATTGATAGTCATTGACCCTTAGATAGATAGATATTGACCTTCAGATATATAGATAGATAGATAGTCATTGACCCTGAGATATAGATAGAGTATGAACCACAGACAGATAGATAGATAGATAGATAGTTATTGACCCGCAGATAGTTAGATAGATAGATAGATATTGACCCTCAGATAGATAGATAGATAGATAGATAGATAGATAGGTCATTGACCCTTAGATAGATAGATAGATATTGACCGTCAGATATATAGATAGACAGATAGTCATTGACCCTGAGATATAGATAGATAGAGTATGACCCACAGATAGATAGATAGATAGTTATTGACCCGCAGATAGTTAGATAGATAGATAGATAGATATTGACCCTCAGATAGATAGATAGATAGATAGATATTGACCATCAGAAAGATAGATAGATAGATAGATAGACAGATAGACAGATAGATATATAATTTTTTACTTGGTTGCTAGGGTAACCCAATCTGGTTGCTAGGCAGTTTCCAGGGTGATCCTTATCAAGCCTCCTTTTCATTCTGAGTGAATAAAGTCAACCCGGAAGTCTCTATGATTTTCTGTTGCATAGATATGTGATTTGTTACTTGGTTGCTAGGGTAACCATATCTGGTTGATAGGCAGTTACCAGAGTGATATATATCAAGGCTACTTTCCATCTTGAGTAAAATAAGTGAAACAGGAAGTCTCTACGATTTTCTGGTGCAGAGTTATGTGATTTGTTACTTGGTTGCTAGGGTAAGCCCTTGTCGTTGGTAGGCAGTTACCAGAGTGATACTTATCAAGCCTCCTTTCCATCCTGAGTGAATTATGTCAACCCGGAAGTCTCTACGATTTTCTGGTGCAGAGATATGTGATTTGTTAGTTGGTTGCTAGGGTAACCCCATCTGGTTGCTAGGCAGTTACTAAGGTGATACTCATAAGGCTCCTTGCAATCCTGTGTGAAATATGTCAACCCCTAAGTCTCTACGATGTTCTGGTTCAAAGATATGTGATTTGTTACTTGGTTGCTAGGGTAACCGCATCTGGTTGCTAGGCAGTTACCAGAGGGATACATATCAAGGCTACTTTCCATCCTGAGTGAAATAAGTGAAACAGGAAGTCTCTATGATTTTCTGGTGCAGAGATATGTGATTTGTTACTTGGTTGCTAGGGTAAACACATCTGGTTGCTAGGCAGTTACCAAAGTGATACTCATAAGGCTCCTTGCAATCCTGTGTGAAATATGTCAACCCCTAAGTCTCTACAATGTTCTGGTTCAAAGATATGTGATTTGTTACTTGGTTGCTAAGGTAACCCTGTCTGGTTGCTATGCAGTTACCAGAGTGATACATATCAAGGCTACTTTCCATCCTGAGTGAAATAAGTGAAACAGGTAGTCTCTACGATTTTCTGGTGCAGAGATATGTGATTTGTTACTTGGTTGCTAGGGTAACCCCGTCTGGTTGCTAGGCAGTTAACAGAGTGATACATATCAAGGCTACTTTCCATCCTGAGTGAATAAAGTCAACCCGGAAGTCTCTCTGATTTTCTGTTGCAGAGATATGTGATTTGTTACTTGGTTGCTAGGGTAATCACATCTGGTTGCTAGGCAGTTACCAGAGTGATACATATCAAGGCTACTTTCCATCCTGAGTGAAATAAGTGAAACAGGAAGTCTCCACGATTTTCTGGTGCAGAGATATGTGATTTGTTAGTTGGTTCCTAGGGTAACCCCATCTGGTTGCTAGGCAGTTACCAAGGTGATACTCATAAGGCACCTTGCAATCCTGTGTGAAATATGTTAACCCCTAAGTCTCTACGATGTTCTGGTTCAAAGATATGCGATTTGTTACTTGGTTGCTAGGGTAACCGCATCTGGTTGCTAGGCAGTTACCAGAGGGATACATATCAAGGCTACTTTCCATCCTGAGTGAAATAAGTCAAACAGGAAGTCTCTCTGATTTTCTGTTGCAGAGATATGTGATTTGTTACTTGGTTGCTAGGGTAATCACATCTGGTTGCTAGGCAGTTACCAGAGTGATACATATCAAGGCTACTTTCCATCTTGAGTGAAATAAGTGAAACAGGAAGTCACTACGATTTTCTGGTGCAGAAATATGTGATTTGTTACTTGGTTGCTAGGGTAACCCCATCTGGTTGCTAGGCAGTTACCAGAGTGATACATATCAAGGCTACTTTCCATCCTGAGTGAAATAAGTGAAACAGGAAGTCTCCACGATTTTCTGGTGCAGAGATATGTGATTTGTTAGTTGGTTCCTAGGGTAACCCCATCTGGTTGCTAGGCAGTTACCAAGGTGATACTCATAAGGCACCTTGCAATCCTGTGTGAAATATGTTAACCCCTAAGTCTCTACGATGTTCTGGTTCAAAGATATGCGATTTGTTACTTGGTTGCTAGGGTAACCGCATCTGGTTGCTAGGCAGTTACCAGAGGGATACATATCAAGGCTACTTTCCATCCTGAGTGAAATAAGTCAAACAGGAAGTCTCTCTGATTTTCTGTTGCAGAGATATGTGATTTGTTACTTGGTTGCTAGGGTAATCACATCTGGTTGCTAGGCAGTTACCAGAGTGATACATATCAAGGCTACTTTCCATCTTGAGTGAAATAAGTGAAACAGGAAGTCACTACGATTTTCTGGTGCAGAAATATGTGATTTGTTACTTGGTTGCTAGGGTAACCCCATCTGGTTGCTAGGCAGTTACCAGAGTGATACATATCAAGGCTACTTTCCATCCTGAGTGAAATAAGTGAAACAGGATGTCTGTATGATTTTCTGGTGCAGAAATATGTGATTTGTTATTTGGTTGCTAGGGTAACCCTGTCTGGTTGCTATGCAGTTACCAGGGTGATACTTATCAAGCCTCCTTTCCATACTGAGTGAATCAAGTCAACCTGGAAGCTACTATACTGTGGCTATGAAGATTTTAGGTCATTACTTATTGGCTGCTTGATAAAAGAAATCCTCTGAGGGAGAGAGAGAAGGAGAGACGCAGGGCTGACAGGCCCTTTTTCGTCTGTGTGTGTGTGAAAACGTCAGTTGGGATTTAAATTTCTGAACATTCCGCAATGTTAATCAATGGGAGTTTTTCCGAGTTTTGATCGTCATTTTTAGGAAAACCGTAAGTCCGATCAGTTAGAAAAGATATAGCACACTATTCGGGATTAGTCTGAAGGTCTGTGCCGAGTTTGGTGCATGTAGCTTAAAAGCTCTAGGAGGAGTTACATTTAGAAATTTAGTCTCAGAATAATAATAATAATAATAATAAGTTTAAATAGGATTTCAGTAAGTTGGATTTCTCAAGCCAACCTAACTAGAATGTACATTTCCTGAAGAAAATGTGAGTGGTGCTTGCCGTGGCAAAATTTCTTACCACAATGTCCCACCTACTGCCCAAAGTTGAAAGAGGCCACCCCCATGACAGTAGGATGTTCTGGTGCAGAGATATTGGTGTTGTTCCATGGTTGCTAGGGAAACCCATCTGGTTGCTAGGCAGTTACCAAGGTGACAGGCAACAATGCACCTTATCATCCTGAGTGAAATAAGTCAACCCGGAAGTCTCTGTGATTTTCTTGTGCAGAGATATGTGATTTGTTTCTTGGTTGCTAGGGTAACCCCATCTGGTTGCTAGGCAGTTACCAAGGTGACAGCCAATAATGCTCCTTGCCATCCTGAGTGAAATAAGTCAACCCGGAAGTCTCTGTGATTTTCTAGTACATAGATATGTGATTTGTTACTTGGTTGCTAGGATAACCCCATCTGGTTGCTAGGCAGTTACCAGGGTGATATTTATCAAGTCTACATTCCATCCTGAGTGAAATAAGTCAACCCGGAAGTCTCTGTGATTTTCTTGTGCAGAGATATGTGATTTGTTTCTTGGTTGCTAGGGTAACCCCATCTGGTTGCTAGGCAGTTACCAAGGTGACAGCCAACAATGCTCCTTGCCATCCTGAGTGAAATAAGTCAACCCGGAAGTCTCTGTGATTTTCTTGTGCAGAGATATGTGATTTGTTTCTTGGTTGCTAGGGTAAGCCCATCTGGTTGCTAGGCAGTTACCTAGGTGACAGGCAACAATGCTCCTTGCCATCCTGAGTAAAATAAGTCAACCCGGAAGTCTCTGTGATTTTCTTGTGCAGAGATATGTGATTTGTTTCTTGGTTGCTAGGGTAACCCCATCTGGTTGCTAGGCAGTTACCTACGTGATACTCATAAGGCCCCTTGCAATCCTTTGAGAAATATTTCAACCCCTATGTCTCTACGATGTTCTGGTTGAAAGATATGTGATTTGTTACTTGGTTACTAGGGTAACCCCATCTGGTTGCTAGGCAGTTACCAAGGTGACAGCCAACAATGCTCCTTGCCATCCTGAGTGAAATAAGTCAACCCGGAAGTCTCTGTGATTTTCTTGTGCAGAGATATTTGATTTGTTTCTTGGTTGCTAGGGTAACCCCATCTGGTTGCTAGGCAGTTATCAAGGTGACAGGGAACAATGCTCCTTGCCATCCTGAGTGAAATAAGTCAACCCGGAAGTCTCTACGTCATTCTGATCCTAAGATACACATCTTAGTGATTTTGAATGGATGTCAATGGTTCTTTGTTGCTAGGGTGCGTTAAATGGTTGCTAGGGCGTGGCTAAGTAGTTCACATGATGAAAGCTGAAGACTGATTACTCACCCAATTAAAACAAAGCAACTATCATGTCTCTAGGACATTCTGATCTGAAGATATCTTACTGTAATTGAAATCAATAAATGTGGTTGCTAGGGTGCTCTAAATTGTTGCTAGGGAGTGGCTTGGCAGCTGCCAATGATGAATCTCCAAAGGCTGCTTGTCAGTATGAATGATATAAACCAACTCCCATGCCTCTGTGACATTAAGAATGGAAGATATCTCTCTTTGTATTTTGGTTGCTAAGGTGCTTGAAAATGGTTGCTAGGGAGGGGCTAGGAAGTGTTGAGGGGATTCATGATTGGCTGTTTTACTGCCCCAAGTCAAACGAGACCACCCTCGTGTTTCTATGATAATTCAGTCTGGAGAAATCCCTTTGATCTCTTTCAATGGAAGTCTATGGGACTTGTTGCTAAGGTGCTGTAAATGGTTGCTAGGGCGTGGCTTGATAGCTTCACAATGATCCTGAGAGACTGATTGGTCGTCTGAGTAAAATGAGCCCGCCCCTTTGTCTCTAAGACACTGTGATTCAGAGTTATGTTCAATACAAAATGTACCATAGACTTAACATTGGGGCAAATTTGGGCAGCTCCTGCCCCCAAGGGGTGCAACTTTTACCCCATTGTGAGGTATGTTCTCACAGAGCCTGTCAGCCTCTTCAAATGTGGCAAATCACACGTGTCTGTGAAATCCATGCTCTGAGCTATGACTTGTCAAATTTGGCTCAATGTTAAGTCAATGGGATGTTTTGCACAATTTTTTGCCCCTGGGGCAAATACCGTACCCCCGATCACTTATAGAAGTCAAAGCACACCATTCCCAAATAATCCGCACGATTTGACGCCTTATTTGTGGGTCTGCGACCAAAAAATTTTTCAAAAATTCCTTTGACTTACATTGGGGCAACTTTGGGCAGCTACTGCCCCCCTGGGGTAAAACTTTTACCCCATTGTGAGGTATGTTCTCAGAGAGCCTGTCAGCCTCTTCAAATGTGGTAAATCACATGTCTCTGTGAAATCCTCGCTCTGAGCTATAACTCGTCAAAGTTTGGCTCAATGTTAAGTCAATGGGATTTTTTTGCCCAATTTTTTGCCCCTGGGGCAAACACCGTACCCCCGATCGCTTATAAAAGTCATAGCACACCTCTCCTCAATGAGCCGCACGATTTGACACCTCATTCATGGGTCTACGCCAAAAGGTGCGGGACGAGTTAGGTGCCGAAGTTTTGTACGGAAGAAGAAGAAGAAGAAGAAGAAGAAAAATAAGTATGTGAGATTACAATAGTGTTGCTTTGCAAGCACCACTAACTAGAATGTACATTTCCTGAAGAAAATGTGAGTGGTGCTTGCCGTGGCAAAATTTCTTACCATAATGTCCCACCTACTGCCCAAAGTTGAAAGAGGCCACCCCCATGACAGTAGGATGTTCTGGTGCAAAGATATTGGTGTTGTTCCATGGTTGCTAGGAAAACCCATCTGGTTGATATGCAGTTACTAAGGTGACAGCCACCAATGCTACTTGCCATCCTGAGTAAAATAAGTCAACCCGGAAGTCTTTACGATTTTCTAGTAGAGAGATATGTGATTTGTTACTTGGTTGCTAGGGTAACCCCATCTGGTTGCTAGGCAGTTAACAAGGGGCAAGCCAACAATGCTCCTTGCCATCCTGAGTGAAATAAGTCAACCCGGAAATCTCTGTGATTTTCTTGTGCAGAGATATGTGATTTGTTTCTTGGTTGCTAGGGTAACCCCATCTGGTTGCTAGGCAGTTACCAAGGTGACAGCCAACAATGCTCCTTGCCATCCTGAGTGAAATAAGTCAACCCAGAAGTCTCTGTGATTTTCTAGTACAGAGATATGTGATTTGTTTCTTGGTTGCTAGTGTAACCCCATCTGGTCGCTAGGCAGTTACCAAGGTGACAGCCAACAATGTTCCTTGCCATCCTGAGTGAAATAAGTCAACCTGCAAGTCTCTGTGATTTTCTTGTGCAGAGATATATGATTTGTTTCTTGGTTGCTAGGGTAACCCCATTTGGTTGCTAGGCAGTTACCAAGGTGACAGCCAACAATGCTCCTTGCCATCCTGAGTGAAATAAGTCAACCCAGAAGTCTCTGTGATTTTCTTGTGCAGAGATATGCGATTTCTTTCTTGGTTGCTAGGGTAACCCCATCTGGTTGCTAGGCAGTTACCTACGTGATACTCATAAGGCCCCTTGCAATCCTGTGAGAAATATTTCAACCCCTATGTCTCTACGATGTTCTGGTTCAAAGATATTTGATTTGTTACTTGGTTGCTAGGGTAACCCCATCTGGTTGCTAGGCAGTTATCAAGGTGACAGGGAACAATGCTCCTTGCCATCCTGAGTGAAATAAGTCAACCCGGAAGTCTCTACGTCATTCTGATCCCAAGATACACATCTTAGTGATTTTGAATGGATGTCAATGGTTCTTTGTTGCTAGGGTGCTTTAAATGGTTGCTAGGGCGTGGCTAAGTAGTTCACATGATGAAAGCTGAAGACTGATTACTCACCCAATTAAAACAAAGCAACTATCATGTCTCTAGGACATTCTGATCTGAAGATATCTTACTGTAATTGAAATCAATAAATGTGGTTGCTAGGGTGCTCTAAATTGTTGCTAGGGAGTGGCTTGGCAGCTGCCAATGATGAATCTCCAAAGGCTGCTTGTCAGTATGAATGATATAAACCAACTCCCATGCCTCTGTGACATTCAGAATGGAAGATATCTCTCTTTGGATATTGGTTGCTAAGGTGCTCGAAAATGGTTGCTAGGGAGGGGCTAGGAAGTGTTGAGGGGATTCATGATTGGCTGTTTTACTGGCCCAAGTCAAACGAGACCACCCTTGTGTTTCTATGGTAATTCAGTCCAGAAAAATCCCTTTGATCTCTTTCAATGGAAGTCTATGGGACTTGTTGCTAAGGTACTGTAAATGGTTGCTAGGGCGTGGCTTGATAGCTTCACAATGATCCTGAGAGACTGATTGGTCGTCTGAGTAAAATGAGCCTGCCCCCTTGTCTCTAAGACACTGTGATCCAGAGTTATGTTCAATACAAAATCTACCATAGACTTAACATTGGGGCAAATTTGGGCAGCTCCTGCCCCCAAGGGGTGCAACTTTTACCCCATTGTGAGGTATGTTCTCACAGAGCCTGTAAGCCTCTTCAAATGTGGTAAATCACACGTCTCTGTGAAATCCTTGCTCTGAGCTATGACTCGTCAAAGTTCGGCGCAATGTTAAGTCAATGGGATTTTTTGCCCAATTTTTTGCCCCTGGGGCAAATACCGTACCCCCGATCACTTATAAAAGTCATAGCACACCATTCCCAAATAATCCGCACGATTTGATGCCTCATTCGTGGGTCTGTGACCAAAAAATTTTGCCAAAAATTCCATTGACTTACATTGGGGCAACTTTGGGCAGCTCCTGCCCCCCAGGGGTAAAAGTTTTACCCCATTGTGAGGTATGTTCTCACAGAGCCTGTCAGCCTCTTCAAATGTGGTAAATCACACGTCTCTGCGAAATCCTCGCTCTGAGCTATGACTCGTCAAAGTTCAGCTCAATGTTAAGTCAATGGGATTTTTTGCCCAATTTTTTGCCCCTGGGGCAAACACCGTACCCCCGATCGCTTATAAAAGTCATAGCACACCTCTCCTCAATGAGCCGCACGATTTGACACCTCATTCATGGGTCTACGCCAAAAGGTGCGGGACGAGTTACGCGCCGAAGTTTTGTACGGAAGAAGAAGAAGAAGAAGAAGAAGAAGAAGAAAAATAAGTATGTGAGATTACAATAGTGTTGCTTTGCAAGCACCACTAACTAGATTAAAAAGTTTGAGTACAAACTTTAGGTTGGCTTGAGAAAGCCTAGCATAAAGTTTGAAGTAGTTGTAAAAGTTTGAAGATTTAAGGTTTTTAGTTTGATGTAATTATAAGTAGTAGTTTTCAAAGTTCAAAGTTTAGAGATTATAAAACCATTCAGTCTATCAAATAGATAGATAGATAGATAGATAGATATTGACCCTCAGATAGATAAATAGATAGATAGATAGATAGATAGATAGATAGATAGATAGATATTGACCCTCAGAAAGAGAGAGAGATAGATAGATAGATAGATAGATAGATAGTCATTGACCCATAGATATATAAATAGATAGATAGATAGATAGATAGATAGATAGATAGATAGATAGATAGAGTATGACCCACAGATAGATAGATAGATAGTTATTGACCCTCAGATAGATAGATAGATAGATAGATAGATAGATAGATAGATAGATAGATAGATAGATATTGACCCTCAGAAAGATAGATAGACAGATAGACAGATAGATAGATAGATATATTATTTTTTACTTGGTTGCTAGGGTAACCCAGTCTGGTTGCTAGGCAGTTTCCAGGGTGATCCTTATCAAGCCTCCTTTTCATTCTGAGTGAATAAAGTCAACGCAGAAGTCTCTACGATTTTCTGTTGCATAGATATGTAATTTGTTACTTGGTTGCTAGGGTAACCATATCTGGTTGATAGGCAGTTACCAGAGTGATACATATCAAGGCTACTTTCCATTCTGAGTGAAATAATTCAAACAGGAAGTCTATACGATTTTCTGGTGCAGTGATATGTGATTTGTTACTTGGTTGCTAGGGTAACCCCATCTGGTTGCTAGGCAGTTACCAAAGTAATACTCATAAGGCTCCTTGCAATCCTGTGTGAAATATGTCAACCCCTAAGTCTCTACGATTTTCTGGTTCAAAGATATGTGATTTGTTACTTGGTTGCTAGGGTAACCGCATCTGGTTGCTAGGCAGTTACCAGAGTGATATATATCAAGGCTACTTTCCATCTTGAGTAAAATAAGTGAAACAGGAAGTCTCTACGATTTTCTGGTGCAGAGTTATGTGATTTGTTACTTGGTTGCTAGGGTAAGCCCTTGTCGTTGCTAGGCAGTTACCAGAGTGATACTTTTCAAGACTCCTTGCTATCCTGAGTAAAATAAGTCAAACAGGAAGTCTCTACGATTTTCTGGTGAAGAGATATATTATTTGTTACTTGGTTGCTAGGGTAACCCCATCTGGTTGCTATGCAGTTACCAGGGTGATACTTATCAAGCCTCCTTTACATCCTGAGTGAATTATGTCAACCCGGAAGTCTCTACGATTTTCTGTTGCAGAGATATGTGATTTGTTACTTGGTTGCTAGGGTAACCGCATCTGGTTTCTAGGCAGTTACCAGAGTGATACATATCAAGGCTACTTTCCATCCTGAGTGAAATAAGTGAAACAGAAAGTCTCTATGATTTTCTGGTGCAGAGAAATGTGATTTGTTACTTGGTTGCTAGGGTAACCCCATCTGGTTGCTAGGCAGTTACCAAGGTGATACTCATAAGGCTCCTTGCAATCCTGTGTGAAATATGTCAACCCATAAGTCTCTACGATGTTCTGGTTCAAAGATATGTGATTTGTTACTTGGTTGCTAGGGTAACCGCATCTGGTTTCTAGGCAGTTACCAGAGTGATACATATCAAGGCTAATTTCCATCCTGAGTGAAATAAGTGAAACAGGAAGTCTGTATGATTTTCTGGTGCAGAGATATGTGATTTGTTATTTGGTTGCTAGGGTAACCCTGTCTGGTTGCTATGCAGTTACCAGGGTGATACTTATCAAGCCTCCTTTCCATACTGAGTGAATCAAGTCAACCTGGAAGCTACTATACTGTGGCTATGAAGATTTTAGGTCATTACTTATTGGCTGCTTGATAAAAGAAATCCTCTGAGGGAGAGAGAGAGAGAGAGAGAGACGCAGGGCTGACAGGCCCTTTTTTTGTCTGTGTGTGTGAAAACGTCAGTTGGGATTTAAATTTCTGAACATTCCGCAATGTTAAGTCAATGGGAGTTTTTCCGAGTTTTGATCGTCATTTTTAGGAAAACCGTAAGTCCGATCAGTTAGAAAAGATATAGCACACTATTCGGGATTAGTCTGAAGGTCTGTGCCGAGTTTGGTGCATGTAGCTTAAAAGCTCTAGGAGGAGTTAGATTTAGAAATTTAGTCTCAGAAGAATAATAATAACTAGAATGTACATTTCCTGAAGAAAATGTGAGTGGTGCTTGCCGTGGCAAAACTCGTCAAATAGCATTTTCTAACTTGTTTCTAAGCACTAAAATAAAGGTCATAGAATGTTGCTAACACGTGTTTTTCATGATGGTAGCACGTTTTTAGAATGTTTTAGCACTTCGCTAGGTGAAGCTAGCATGTGTTAGCATGATACTAGCACGTTTTTAGCATGTTTTAGCACTTCGCTAGGCGATGCTAACATGTGTTTGCATGATGCTAGCACGTTTTAACATGTTTTAACAATCCCCTAATAAATGCTAACATGTATTAGCATAATGCTAGCACGTTTTACAATGTTTTAGCACTTCGCTACGTGAAGCTAGCATGTGTTAGCATGATACTAGCACGTTTTTAGCCTGTTTTAGCACTTCGCTAGGCGATGCTAACATGTGTTAGCATGATGCTAGCACATTTTTAACATGTTGTAGCGATCCCCTAACCAATGCTAACATGCATTAGCATAATACTAGCACGTTTTTAGAATGTTTTAGCACTTCACTAGGCGATGCTAACATGTGTTAGCATGATGCTAGCACGTTTTTAACATGTTTTAGCAATCCCCTTATCAATGCTAACATGCATTAGCATAATGCTAGCACGTTTTAACATGTTTTAACATTTTGCTAGGCAATGCCAGCATGTGTTAGCATGATACTAGCACGTTTTTAGCATGTTTTAGCACTTCGCTAGGCGATGCTAACATGTGTTAGCATGATGCTAGCACGTTTTTAACATGTTTTAGCACTTCACTAGGCGATGCTAACATGTGTTAGCATGATGCTAGCACGTTTTTAGCATGTTTTAGCACTTCACTAGGCGATGCTAACATGTGTTAGCATGATGCTAGCACGTTTTTAACATGTTTTAACAATCCCCTAAGCAATGCTAACATGCATTAGCATAATGCTAGCACGTTTTAACATGTTTTAACATTTTGCTAGGCAATGCCAGCATGTGTTAGCATGATACTAGCACGTTTTTAGCATGTTTTAGCACTTCGCTAGGCGATGCTAACATGTGTTAGCATGATGCTAGCACGTTTTTAACATGTTTTAGCAATCCCCTAAGCAATGCTAACATGCATTAGCATAATGCTAGCATGTTTTAACATGTTTTAACATTTTGCTAGGCAATGCCAGCATGTGTTAGCATGATACTAGCACGTTTTTAGCATGTTTTAGCACTTCGCTAGGCGATGCTAACATGTGTTAGCATGATGCTAGCACGTTTTTAACATGTTTTAGCACTTCACTAGGCGATGCTAACATGTGTTAGCATGATGCTAGCACGTTTTTAGCATGTTTTAGCACTTCACTAGGCGATGCTAACATGTGTTAGCATGATGCTAGCACGTTTTTAACATGTTTTAACAATCCCCTAAGCAATGCTAACATGCATTAGCATAATGCTAGCACGTTTTAACATGTTTTAACATTTTGCTAGGCAATGCCAGCATGTGTTAGCATGATACTAGCACGTTTTTAGCATGTTTTAGCACTTCGCTAGGCGATGCTAACATGTGTTAGCATGATGCTAGCACGTTTTTAACATGTTTTAGCAATCCCCTAAGCAATGCTAACATGCATTAGCATAATGCTAGCATGTTTTAACATGTTTTAACATTTTGCTAGGCAATGCCAGCATGTGTTAGCATGATACTAGCACGTTTTTAGCATGTTTTAGCACTTCGCTAGGCGATGCTAACATGTGTTAGCATGATGCTAGCACGTTTTTAACATGTTTTAGCAATCCCCTAAGCAATGCTAACATGCATTAGCATAATGCTAGCACGTTTTAACATGTTTTAACACTTTGCTAGGCAATGCCAGCATGTGTTAGCATGATGCTAGCACGTTTTTAGCATTTTTTAACACTTCGCTAGGCAATACTATCATGTGTTAGCATTTTTTTAGCACGTTTTTAGCATGTTTTAGCACTTCGCTAGGTGATGCCAACATGTGTTAGCATGTTGCTAGCACGTTTTTAGCATGTTTTAGCACTTCGCTAGGTGATGCCAACATGTGTTAGCATGTTGCTAGCACATTTTTAGCATGTTTTAGGGTGTGGCTATGAAGATTTTTATTGACTGCTTGATAAAAGAAATCCTCCGAGGGAGAGAGAGAGAGAGAGAGACGCAGGGCTGACAGGCCCTTTTTTGTCTGTGTGTGTGAAAAAGTCAGTTGGGATTTAAATTTCTGAACATTCCGCAATGTAAAGTCAATGGGATTTTTTTGGCCGCTTTTTCGTCCGCTGTTCGAACATCGTACACCCGATCGCTTAGAAAAGATATAGCACACCTCTCCTCAATGAGCCGCACGATTTGATGCCTCACTCAGGGGTCTGTGACAAAAGCTGCAGGAGGAGTAGCGCGCCAAACATTGTGTGGAAAAATAATAATAATTATAATAATAACTAGAATGTACATTTCCTGAAGAAAATGTGAGTGGTGCTTGCCGTGGCAAAACTCATCAAATAAAATTTTCTAACTTGTTTCTAAGCACTAAAATAAAGGTCATAGAATGTTGCTAACATGTGTTTTTCATGATGGTAGCACATTTTTAAATGTTTTAGCACTTTGCTAGGCAAAGCTAGCATGTGTTAGCATGATACTAGCACGTTTTTAGCATGTTTTAGCACTTCGTTTGGCGATGCTAACATGTGTTAGCATGATGCTAGCACATTTTTAACATGTTTTAGCAATGCCCTCGGCAATGCTAACATGTGTTAGCATGATGCTAGCACATTTTTAGCATGTTTTAACAATTCCCTAGGCAATGCTAACATGTATTAGCATAATGCTAGCACGCTTTAGCATGTTTAAACACTTCGCTAGGCGATGCCAACATGTGTTAGCATGATGCTAGCACATTTTTAGCATGTTTTAGTACTTCACTATGCGATACTAGTATGTGTTAGCATGTTGCTAGCACGTTTTTAGCATGTTTTAGCACTTATCTATGCGATGCCAGCATGTGTTAGCATGATGCTAGCACATTTTTAGCATGTTTTAGTACTTCGCTAGCCGAAGCCAGCATATGTTAGCATGATGCTAGCATATTTTTAGCATGTTTTAGTACTTCGCTATGCGATACTAGTATGTTTTAGCATGTTGCTAGCATGTTTTTAGCATGTTTTAGCACTTCGCTATGCAATTCTAATATGTTTTAGCATGTTGCTAGCATGTTTTTAGCATGTTTTAGCACTTCGCTTGACGATGCCAGCATATGTTAGCATGATGCTAGCACGTTTTTAGCATGTTTTAGCACTTTGCTAGGCGATACCAGCATGTGTTAGCATGATGCTAGCACGTTTTAGCACTTCGCTATGCGATACTAGTATGTTTTAGCATGTTGCTAGCACGTTTTTAGCATGTTTTAGCACTTCGCTATGCAATACTAATATGTTTTAGCATGTTGCTAGCATGTTTTTAGCATGTTTTAGCACTTCGCTATGCAATAATAATATGTTTTAACATGTTGCTAGCATGTTTTTAGCATGTTTTAGCACTTCGCTAGGCGATGCCAGCATATGTTAGCATGATGCTAGCACATTTTTAGCATGTTTTATGTTGTGGCTATGAAGATTTTTATTGGCTGCTTGATAAAAGAAATCCTCTGAGGGAGAGAGAGAGAGACACGCAGGGCTGACAGGCCCTTTTTTGTCTGTGTGTGTGAAAATGTCAGTTGGGATTTAAATTTCTGAACATTCCGCAATGTAAAGTCAATGGGACATTTTTGGCCGCTTTTTCATCCGCTGTGCGAACATCGTACCCCCGATCGCTTATAAAAGTCATAGCACACCTCTCCTCAATGAGCCGCACGATTTGACACCTCATTCATGGGTCTACGCCAAAAGGTGCGGGACAAGTTAGGTGCCGAAGTTTTGTACGGAAGAAGAAGAAGAAGAAGAAGAAGAAAAATAAGTATGTGAGATTACAATAGTGTTGCTTTGCAAGCACCACTAATAAGTATGCAAGAGAACAATAGTGATGCTTTGCCTATGGCAAGCACCACTAACTAGATTAAAAAGTTTGAGTACAAACTTTAGGTTGGCTTGAGAAAGCCTAGCATAAAGTTTGAAGTAGTTGTAAAAGTTTGAAGATTTACGGTTTCTAGTTTGATGTAATTATAAGTAGTAGTTTTCAAAGTTCAAAGTTTAGAGATTATAAAACCATTCAGTCTATCAAATAGATTAGATAGATAGATAGATAGATAGATAGATAGATAGATAGATAGATAGATAGATAGATATTGACCCTCAGATAGATAGATAGATAGATATTGACCCTCAGATAGATAGATAGATAGATAGATAGATATTGACCCTCAGATAGAGAGATAGATAGATAGATAGATAGAGTATGACCCATAGATAGATAGATAGATAGATAGATAGATATTGACCCTCAGATAGATAGATAGATAGATAGATAGATAGATAGATAGATAGATAGATAGATAGATAGATAGATAGATAGATAGATAGATAGTTATTGACCATCAGATAGATAGATAGATAGATAGATAGATAGATAGATAGATAGATAGATAGATAGATAGATAGATAGATAGATAGATATTGACCATTAGATAGATAGATAGATAGATAGATATTGATCCTCAGATAGATAGATAGATATTGACCCTCAGATAGATAGATAGATAGATAGATAGATAGAGTATGACCCACAGATAGATAGTTAGATAGATAGATAGATAGATAGATAGATAGATAGTTATTGACCATCAGATAGATAGATAGATAGATAGATAGATAGATAGTTATTGACCATCAGATAGATAGATAGATAGATAGATAGATAGATAGATAGATAGATAGATATTGAATATTAGATAGATAGATTGATAGATAGATAGATAGATAGATATTGATCCTCAGATAGATAGATAGATATTGACCCTCAGATAGATAGATAGATAGATAGATAGATAGAAAGATAGATAGATAGATTGATAGTCATTGACCCTTAGATATATAGATAGATAGATATTGACCGTCAGATATATAGATAGATAGATAGTCATTGACCCTGAGATATAGATAGACAGAGTATGAAACACAGATAGATAGATAGATAGATAGATAGTTATTGACACGCAGATAGTTAGATAGATAGATAGATAGATAGATATTGACACTCAGATAGATAGATAGATAGATAGATAGATAGATAGTCATTGACCCTTAGATAGATAGATAGATAGATATTGACCGTCAGATATATAGATAGATAGATAGTCATTGACCCTGAGATATAGATAGATAGAGTATGACCCACAGATAGAAAGATAGATAGTTATTGACCCGCAGATAGTTAGATAGATAGATAGATAGATATTGACCATCAGATAGATAGATAGATAGATAGATAGATAGATAGATATTGACCATCAGAAAGATAGATAGATAGATAGATAGATAGATAGACAGATAGATAGACAGATAGATATATCATTTTTTACTTGGTTGCTAGGGTAATCCAATCTGGTTGCTAGGCAGTTTCCAGGGTGATACTTATCAAGCCTCCTTTCCATCCTGAGTGAATTATGTCAACCCGGAAGTCTCTATGATTTTCTGTTGCAGAGATATGTGATTTGTTACTTGGTTGGTAGGGTAATCACATCTGGTTGCTAGGCAGTTACCAGAGTGATACATATCAAGGCTACTTTCCATCCTGAGTGAAATAAGTCAACCCGGAAGTCTCTCTGATTTTCTGTTGCAGAGATATGTGATTTGTTACTTGGTTGCTAGGGTAATCACATCTGGTTGCTAGGGAGTTACCAAAGTGATACATATCAAGGCTACTTTCCATCCTGAGTGAAATAAGTGAAACAGGAAGTCTCTATGATTTTCTGGTGCAGAGATATATGATTTGTTACTTGGTTGCTAGGGTAAACACATCTGGTTGCTAGGGAGTTACCAAAGTGATACTCATAAGGCTCCTTGCAATCCTGTGTGAAATATGTCAACCCCTAAGTCTCTACGATGTTCTGGTTCAAAGATATGTGATTTGTTACTTGGTTGCTAAGGTAACCCTGTCTGGTTGCTATGCAGTTACCAGAGTGATACATATCAAGGCTACTTTCCATCCTGAGTGAAATAAGTGAAACAGGTAGTCTCTACGATTTTCTGGTGCAGAGATATTTGATTTGTTACTTGGTTGGTAGGGTAACCCCGTCTGGTTGCTAGGCAGTTACCAGAGTGATAAATATCAAGGCTACTTTCCAGCCTGAGTAAATAAAGTCAACCCCGAAGTCTCTATGATTTTCTGTTGCTTAGATATGTGATTTGTTACTTGGTTGCTAGGGTAATCACATCTGGTTGCTAGGCAGTTACCAGAGTGATACATATCAAGGCTTCTTTCCATCCTGAGTGAAATAAGTCAACCCGGAAGTCTCTCTGATTTTCTGTTGCAGAGATATGTGATTTGTTACTTGGTTGCTAGGGTAATCACATCTGGTTGCTAGGCAGTTACCAGAGTGATACATATCAAGGCTACTTTCCATCCTGAGTGAAATAAGTGAAACAGGAAGTCTCTACGATTTTCTGGTGCAGAGATATGTGATTTGTTACTTGGTTGCTAGGGTAACCCCATCTGGTTGCTAGGCAGTTACCAAAGTGATACTCATAAGGCTCCTTGCAATCCTGAGTGAAATATGTCAACCCCTAAGTCTCTACAATGTTCTGGTTCAAAGATATGTGATTTGTTATTTGGTTGCTAGGGTAACCCTGTCTGGTTACTATGCAGTTACTAGGGTGATACTTGTCAAGCCTCCTTTCCATACTGAGTGAACAAAGTCAACCTGGATGCTACAATACTGTGGATATGAAGATTTTAGGTCATTACTTATTGGCTGCTTGATAAAAGAAATCCTCTGAGGGTGAGACAGAGGGAGAGACGCAGGGCTGACAGGCCCTTTTTTGTCTGTGTGTGTGAAAATGTCAGTTGGGATTTAAATTTCTGAACATTCCGCAATGTTAAGTCAATGGGAGTTTTTCCGAGTTTTGATCGTCATTTTTAGGAAAACCGTAAGTCCGATCAGTTAGAAAAGATATAGCACACTATTCGGGATTAGTCTGAAGGTCTGTGCCGAGTTTGGTGCATGTAGCTTAAAAGCTCTAGGAGGAGTTAGATTTAGAAATTTAGTCTCAGAAGAATAATAATAACTAGATTAAAAAGTTTGAGTACAAACTTTAGGTTGGCTTGAGAAAGCCTAGCATAAAGTTTGAAGTAGTTGTAAAAGTTTGAAGATTTACGGTTTCTAATTTGATGTAATTATAAGTAGTAGTTTTCAAAGTTCAAAGTTTAGAGATTATAAAACCATTCAGTCTATCAAATAGATAGATAGATAGATAGATAGATAGATAGATAGATAGATAGATAGATAGATAGATAGATAGATAGATAGATATTGACCCTCAGATAGATAGATAGATAGATAGATAGATATTGACCCTCAGATAGATAGATAGATAGATAGATAGATAGATAGATAGATAGATAGATAGATAGATAGATAGATAGATAGATAGATATTGACCCTCAGATAGATAGATAGATAGATAGATAGTTATTGACCATCAGATAGATAGATAGATAGATAGATAGATAGATAGATAGATAGATAGATAGATAGATAGATAGTTATTGACCATCAGATAGATAGATAGATAGATAGATAGATAGATAGATAGATATTGACCATTAGATAGATAGATAGATAGATAGATATTGATCCTCAGATAGATAGATAGATATTGACCCTCAGATAGATAGATAGATAGATAGATAGATAGATAGAAAGATAGAAAGATAGATTGATAGTCATTGACCCTTAGATAGATAGATAGATATTGACCGTCAGATAAATAGATAGATAGATAGTCATTGACCCTGAGATATAGATAGATAGAGTATGAACCACAGATAGATAGATAGATAGATAGATAGATAGTTATTGACCCTCAGATAGATAGATAGATAGATAGATAGATAGTTATTGACCATCAGATAGATAGATAGATAGATAGATAGATAGATAGATAGATAGATAGATAGATAGATAGATAGTTATTGACCATCAGATAGATATATAGATAGATAGATAGATAGATAGATATTGACCATTAGATAGATAGATAGATAGATAGATAGATAGATAGATAGATAGATAGATAGATAGATATTGATCCTCAGATAGATAGATAGATATTGACCCTCAGATAGATAGATAGATAGATAGATAGAAAGATAGAAAGATAGAAAGATAGATTGATAGTCATTGACCATTAGATAGATAGATAGATATTGACCGTCAGATATATAGATAGATAGATAGTCATTGACCCTGAGATATAGATAGATAGAGTATGAACCACAGATAGATAGATAGATAGATAGTTATTGACCCGCAGATAGTTAGATAGATAGATAGATAGATATTGACCCTCAGATAGATAGATAGATAGATAGATAGATAGATAGATAGATAGTCATTGACTCTTAGATAGATAGATAGATAGATATTGACCGTCAGATATATAGATAGACAGATAGTCATTGACCCTGAGATATAGATAGATAGATATTGACCCTCAGATAGATAGATAGATAGATAGATATTGACCATCAGAAAGATAGATAGATAGATAGATAGATAGATAGATAGATAGATAGATAGATAGATAGACAGATAGACAGATAGATATATCATTTTTTACTTGGTTGCTAGGGTAACCCAATCTGGTTGCTAGGCAGTTTCCAGGGTGATCCTTATCAAGCCTCCTTTTCATTCTGAGTGAATAAAGTCAACCCGGAAGTCTCTATGATTTTCTGTTGCATAGATATGTGATTTGTTACTTGGTTGCTAGGGTAACCATATCTGGTTGATAGGCAGTTACCAGAGTGATATATATCAAGGCTACTTTCCATCTTGAGTAAAATAAGTGAAACAGGAAGTCTCTACGATTTTCTGGTGCAGAGTTATGTGATTTGTTACTTGGTTGCTAGGGTAAGCCCTTGTCGTTGCTAAGCAGTTACCAGAGTGATACTTATCAAGCCTCCTTTCCATCCTGAGTGAATTATGTCAACCCGGAAGTCTCTACGATTTTCTGGTGCAGAGATATGTGATTTGTTAGTTGGTTGCTAGGGTAACCCCATCTGGTTGCTAGGCAGTTACTAAGGTGATACTCATAAGGCTCCTTGAAATCCTGTGTGAAATATGTCAACCCCTAAGTCTCTACGATGTTCTGGTTCAAAGATATGTGATTTGTTACTTGGTTGCTAGGGTAACCGCATCTGGTTGCTAGGCAGTTACCAGAGGGATACATATCAAGGCTACTTTCCATCCTGAGTGAAATAAGTGAAACAGGAAGTCTCTATGATTTTCTGGTGCAGAGATATGTGATTTGTTACTTGGTTGCTAGGGTAAACACATCTGGTTGCTAGGCAGTTACCAAAGTGATACTCATAAGGCTCCTTGCAATCCTGTGTGAAATATGTCAACCCCTAAGTCTCTACGATGTTCTGGTTCAAAGATATGTGATTTGTTACTTGGTTGCTAAGGTAACCCTGTCTGGTTGCTATGCAGTTACCAGAATGATACATATCAAGGCTACTTTCCATCCTGAGTGAAATAAGTGAAACAGGTAGTCTCTACGATATACTGGTGCAGATATATGTGATTTGTTACTTGGTTGCTAGGGTAACCCCGTCTGGTTACTAGGCAGTTACCAGAGTGATACATATCAAGGCTACTTTCCATCCTGAGTGAATAAAGTCAACCCGGAAGTCTCTATGATTTTCTGTTGCAGAGATATGTGATTTGTTACTTGGTTGCTAGGGTAATCACATCTGGTTGCTAGGCAGTTACCAGAGTGATACATATCAAGGCTACTTTCCATCCTGAGTGAAATAAGTCAACCCGGAAGTCTCTCTGATTTTCTGTTGCAGAGATATGTGATTTGTTACTTGGTTGCTAGGGTAATCACATCTGGTTGCTAGGCAGTTACCAGAGTGATACATATCAAGGCTACTTTCCATCCTGAGTGAAATAAGTGAAACAGGTAGTCTCTACGATTTTCTGTTGCAGAGATATGTGATTTGTTACTTGGTTGCTAGGGTAACCCCGTCTGGTTGCTAGGCAGTTACCAGAGTGATACATATCAAGGCTACTTTCCATCCTGAGTGAATAAAGTCAACCCGGAAGTCTCTATGATTTTCTGTTGCAGAGATATGTGATTTGTTACTTGGTTGCTAGGGTAATCACATCTGGTTGCTAGGCAGTTACCAGAGTGATACATATCAAGGCTGCTTTCCATCCTGAGTGAAATAAGTCAACCCGGAAGTCTCTTTGATTTTCTGTTGCAGAGATATGTGATTTGTTACTTGGTTGCTAGGGTAATCACATCTGGTTGCTAGGCAGTTACCAGAGTGATACATATCAAGGCTACTTTCCATCCTGAGTTAAATAAGTCAACCCGGAAGTCTCTCTGATTTTCTGTTGCAGAGATATGTGATTTGTTACTTGGTTGCTAGGGTAATCACATCTGGTTGCTAGGCAGTTACCAGAGTGATACATATCAAGGCTACTTTCCATCTTGAGTGAAATAAGTGAAACAGGAAGTCACTACGATTTTCTGGTGCAGAAATATGTGATTTGTTACTTGGTTGCTAGGGTAACCCCATCTGGTTTCTAGGCAGTTACCAGAGTGATACATATCAAGGCTACTTTCCATCCTGAGTGAAATAAGTGAAACAGGAAGTCTGTATGATTTTCTGGTGCAGAGATATGTGATTTGTTACTTGGTTGCTAGTGTAACCCCATCTGGTAGCTAGGCAGTTACCAGAGTGATACATATCAAGGCTACTTTCCATCCTGAGTGAAATAAGTGAAACAGGATGTCTGTATGATTTTCTGGTGCAGAAATATGTGATTTGTTATTTGGTTGCTAGGGTAACCCTGTCTGGTTGCTATGCAGTTACCAGGGTGATACTTATCAAGCCTCCTTTCCATACTGAGTGAATCAAGTCAACCTGGAAGCTACTATACTGTGGCTATGAAGATTTTAGGTCATTACTTATTGGCTGCTTGATAAAAGAAATCCTCTGAGGGAGAGAGAGAAGGAGAGACGCAGGGCTGACAGGCCCTTTTTCGTCTGTGTGTGTGAAAACGTCAGTTGGGATTTAAATTTCTGAACATTCCGCAATGTTAATCAATGGGATTTTTTCCGAGTTTTGATCGTCATTTTTAGGAAAACCGTAAGTCCGATCAGTTAGAAAAGATATAGCACACTATTCGGGATTAGTCTGAAGGTCTGTGCCGAGTTTGGTGCATGTAGCTTAAAAGCTCTAGGAGGAGTTACATTTAGAAATTTAGTCTCAGAAGAATAATAATAACTAGAATGTACATTTCCTGAAGAAAATGTGAGTGGTGCTTGCCGTGGCAAAACTCGTCAAATAGCATTTTCTAACTTGTTTCTAAGCACTAAAATAAAGGTCATAGAATGTTGCTAACACGTGTTTTTCATGATGGTAGCACGTTTTTAGAATGTTTTAGCACTTCGCTAGGTGAAGCTAGCATGTGTTAGCATGATACTAGCACGTTTTTAGCATGTTTTAGCACTTCGTTTGGCAATGCTAACATGTGTTAGCAGGATGCTAGCACATTTTTAACATGTTTTAGCAATGCCCTCGGCAATGCTAACATGTGTTAGCATGATGCTAGCACATTTTTAGCATGTTTTAACAATTCCCTAGGCAATGCTAACATGTATTAGCATAATGCTAGCACGCTTTAGCATGTTTTAACACTTCGCTAGGCGATGCCAACATGTGTTAGCATGATGCTAGCACATTTTTAGCATGTTTTAGTACTTCACTATGCGATACTAGTATGTGTTAGCATGTTGCTAGCACGTTTTTAGCATGTTTTAGCACTTATCTAGGCGATGCCAGCATGTGTTAGCATGATGCTAGCACATTTTTAGCATGATTTAGTACTTCACTATGCGATACTAGTATGTGTTAGCATGTTGCTAGCACGTTTTTAGCATGTTTTAGCACTTATCTAGGCGATGCCAGCATGTGTTAGCATGATGCTAGCACATTTTTAGCATGTTTTAGTACTTCGCTAGCCGAAGCCAGCATATGTTAGCATGATGCTAGCATATTTTTAGCATGTTTTAGTACTTCGCTATGCGATACTAGTATGTTTTAGCATGTTGCTAGCATGTTTTTAGCATGTTTTAGCACTTCGCTATGCAATTCTAATATGTTTTAGCATGTTGCTAGCATGTTTTTAGCATGTTTTAGCACTTCGCTAGGCGATGCCAGCATATGTTAGCATGATGCTAGCACGTTTTTAGCATGTTTTAGCACTTTGCTAGGCGATACCAGCATGTGTTAGCATAATGCTAGCACGTTTTTAGCATGTTTTAGCACTTCGCTATGCGATACCAGTATGTTTTAGCATGTTGCTAGCACATTTTTAGCATGTTTTAGCACTTCGCTATGCAATACTAATATGTTTTAGCATGTTGCTAGCATGTTTTTAGCATGTTTTAGCACTTCGCTATGCAATACTAATATGTTTTAACATGTTGCTAGCATGTTTTTAGCATGTTTTAGCACTTCGCTAGGCGATGCCAGCATATGTTAGCATGATGCTAGCACATTTTTAGCATGTTTTATGTTGTGGCTATGAAGATTTTTATTGGCTGCTTGATAAAAGAAATCCTCTGAGGGAGAGAGAGAGAGACACGCAGGGCTGACAGGCCCTTTTTTGTCTGTGTGTGTGAAAATGTCAGTTGGGATTTAAATTTCTGAACATTCCGCAATGTAAAGTCAATGGGACATTTTTGGCCGCTTTTTCGTCCGCTGTGCGAACATCGTACACCCGATCGCTTATAAAAGTCATAGCACACCTCTCCTCAATGAGCCGCACGATTTGACACCTCATTCATGGGTCTACGCCAAAAGGTGCGGGACGAGTTAGGCGCCGAAGTTTTGTACGGAAGAAGAAGAAGAAGAAGAAGAAGAAAAACTAGAATGTACATTTCCTGAAGAAAATGTGAGTGGTGCTTGCCGTGGCAAAATTTCTTACCACAATGTCCCACCTACTGCCCAAAGTTGAAAGAGGCCACCCCCATGACAGTAGGATGTTCTGGTGCAGAGATATTGGTGTTGTTCCATGGTTGCTAGGGAAACCCATCTGGTTGATATGCAGTTACTAAGGTGACAGCCACCAATGCTACTTACCATCCTGAGTAAAATAAGTCAATCCGGAAGTCTCTACGATTTTGTAGTACAGAGATATGTGATTTGTTTCTTGGTTGCTAGGGTAACCCCATCTGGTTGCTAGGCAGTTACCAAGGTGACAGCCAACAATGCTCCTTGCTCTCCTGAGTGAAATAAGTCAACCCGGAAGTCTCTGTGATTTTCTTGTGCAGCGATATGTGATTTGTTTATTGGTTGCTAGGGTAACCCCATCTGGTTACTAGGCAGTTACCAAGGTGACAGGCAACAATGCTCCTTGCCATCCTGACTGAAATAAGTCAACCCGGAAGTCTCTGTGATTTTCTAGTACAGAGATATGTGATTTGTTTCTTGGTTGCTAGGGTAACCCCATCTGGTTGCTAGGCAGTTACCAAGGTGACAGCCAAGAATGCTCCTTGCCATCCTGACTGAAATAAGTCAACCTGGAATCTCTACGATTTTCTGGTTCAGAGATACGTGATTTGTTAATTGGTTGCTAGGGTAACCCCATCTGGTTGCTAGGCAGTTACCAAGGTGACAGCCAACAATGCTCCTTGCCATCCTGAGTGAAATAAGTCAACCCGGTAGTCTCTGTGATTTTCTTGTGCAGAGATGTGTGATTTGTTTCTTGGTTGCTAGGGTAACCCCATCTGGTTGCTAGGCAGTTACCAAGGTGACAGGCAACAATGCTCCTTGCCATCCTGAGTGAAATAAGTCAACCCGGAAGTCTCTGTGATTTTCTTGTGCAGAGATATGTGATTTATTTCTTGGTTGCTAGGGTAACCCCATCTGGTTGCTAGGCAGTTACCAAGGTGACAGCAAACAATGCTCCGTGCCATCCTGAGTGAAATAAGTCAACCCGGAAGTCTCTGTGATTTTCTTGTGCAGAGATATGTGATTTGTTTATTGGTTGCTAGGGTAACCCCATTTGGTTGCTAGGCAGTTACCAGGGTGATATTTATCAAGTCTACTTTCCATCCTGAGTGAAATAAGTCAACCCGGAAGTCTCTACGACATTCTGATCCTAAGATACACATCTTAGTGATATTGAATGGATGTCAATGGTGTTTTGTTGCTAGGGTGCTTTAAATGGTTGCTAGGGCGTGGCTAAGTAGTTCACATGATGAAAGATGAAGACTGATTACTCACCCAATTAAAACAAAGCAACTATCATGTCTCTAGGACATTCTGATCTGAAGATATCTTACTTCAATTGAAATCAATAAATGTGGTTGCTAGGGTGCTCCAAATTGTTGCTAGGGAGTGGCTTGGCAGCTGCCAATGATGAATATCCCATGGCTGCTTGTCAGTATGAATGATACAAACCAACTCCCATGCCTCTGTGACATTCAGAATGGAAGATATCTCTCTTTGGATTTTGGTTGCTAAGGTGCTCGAAAATGGTTGCTAGGGAGGGGCTAGGAAGTGTTGAGGGGATTCATGATTGGCTGTTTTACTGCCCCAAGTCAAACGAGACCACCCTCGTGTTTCTATGATAATTCAGTCCGGAGATATCCCTTTGATCTCTTTCAATGGAAGTCTATGGGAGTTGTTGCTAAGGTGCTCTAAATGGTTGCTAGGGCGTGGCTTGATAGCTTCACAATGATCCTGAGAGACTGACTGGTCATCTGAGTAAAATGAGCCCGCCCCCTTGTCTCTAAGACACTGTGATCCAGAGTTATGTTCAATACAAAATCTACCATAGACTTAACATTGGGGCAACTTTGGGCAGCTCATGCCCCCCAGGGGTGCAACTTTTACCCCATTGTGAGGTATGTTCTCACAGAGCCTGTCAGCCTCTTCAAATCTGGTTAATCACACGTCTCTGTGAAATCCTCGATCTGAGCTATGACTCGTCAAAGTTCGGCGCAATGTTAAGTCAATGGGATTTTTTGCCCAATTTTTTGCCCCTGGGGCAATCACCGTACCCCCGATCGATTATAAAAGTCATAGGACACCATTCCCAAATAATCCGCACGATTTGACGCCTCATTTGTGGGTTTTCGACCAAAAAATTTTGAAAAAAATTCCATTGACTTACATTGGGGCAACTTTGGGCAGCTCCTGCCCCCCAGGGGTGCAACTTTTACCCCATTGTGAGGTATGTTCTCACAGAGCCTGTCAGCCTCTTCAAATGTGGTAAATCACATGTCTCTGCGAAATCCTCGCTTTGAGCTATGACTCGTCAAAGTTCGGCGCAATGTTAAGTCAATGGGATTTTTTGCCCAATTTTTTGCCCCTGGGGCAAACACCGTACCCCCGATCGCTTATAAAAGTCATAGCACACCTCTCCTCAATGAGCCGCACGATTTGACACCTCATTCATGGGTCTACGCCAAAAGGTGCGGGACGAGTTAGGTGCCGAAGTTTTGTACGGAAGAAGAAGAAGAAGAAGAAGAAGAAAAACTAGAATGTACATTTCCTGAAGAAAATGTGAGTGGTGCTTGCCGTGGCAAAATTTCTTACCACAATGTCCCACCTACTGCCCAAAGTTGAAAGAGGCCACCCCCATGACAGTAGGATGTTCTGGTGCAGAGATATTGGTGTTGTTCCATGGTTGCTAGGGAAACCCATCTGGTTGATATGCAGTTACTAAGGTGACAGCCACCAATGCTACTTACCATCCTGAGTAAAATAAGTCAATCCGGAAGTCTCTACGATTTTGTAGTACAGAGATATGTGATTTGTTTCTTGGTTGCTAGGGTAACCCCATCTGGTTGCTAGGCAGTTACCAAGGTGACAGCCAACAATGCTCCTTGCTCTCCTGAGTGAAATAAGTCAACCCGGAAGTCTCTGTGATTTTCTTGTGCAGCGATATGTGATTTGTTTATTGGTTGCTAGGGTAACCCCATCTGGTTACTAGGCAGTTACCAAGGTGACAGGCAACAATGCTCCTTGCCATCCTGACTGAAATAAGTCAACCCGGAAGTCTCTGTGATTTTCTAGTACAGAGATATGTGATTTGTTTCTTGGTTGCTAGGGTAACCCCATCTGGTTGCTAGGCAGTTACCAAGGTGACAGCCAAGAATGCTCCTTGCCATCCTGACTGAAATAAGTCAACCTGGAATCTCTACGATTTTCTGGTTCAGAGATACGTGATTTGTTAATTGGTTGCTAGGGTAACCCCATCTGGTTGCTAGGCAGTTACCAAGGTGACAGCCAACAATGCTCCTTGCCATCCTGAGTGAAATAAGTCAACCCGGTAGTCTCTGTGATTTTCTTGTGCAGAGATGTGTGATTTGTTTCTTGGTTGCTAGGGTAACCCCATCTGGTTGCTAGGCAGTTACCAAGGTGACAGGCAACAATGCTCCTTGCCATCCTGAGTGAAATAAGTCAACCCGGAAGTCTCTGTGATTTTCTTGTGCAGAGATATGTGATTTATTTCTTGGTTGCTAGGGTAACCCCATCTGGTTGCTAGGCAGTTACCAAGGTGACAGCAAACAATGCTCCGTGCCATCCTGAGTGAAATAAGTCAACCCGGAAGTCTCTGTGATTTTCTTGTGCAGAGATATGTGATTTGTTTATTGGTTGCTAGGGTAACCCCATTTGGTTGCTAGGCAGTTACCAGGGTGATATTTATCAAGTCTACTTTCCATCCTGAGTGAAATAAGTCAACCCGGAAGTCTCTACGACATTCTGATCCTAAGATACACATCTTAGTGATATTGAATGGATGTCAATGGTGTTTTGTTGCTAGGGTGCTTTAAATGGTTGCTAGGGCGTGGCTAAGTAGTTCACATGATGAAAGATGAAGACTGATTACTCACCCAATTAAAACAAAGCAACTATCATGTCTCTAGGACATTCTGATCTGAAGATATCTTACTTCAATTGAAATCAATAAATGTGGTTGCTAGGGTGCTCCAAATTGTTGCTAGGGAGTGGCTTGGCAGCTGCCAATGATGAATATCCCATGGCTGCTTGTCAGTATGAATGATACAAACCAACTCCCATGCCTCTGTGACATTCAGAATGGAAGATATCTCTCTTTGGATTTTGGTTGCTAAGGTGCTCGAAAATGGTTGCTAGGGAGGGGCTAGGAAGTGTTGAGGGGATTCATGATTGGCTGTTTTACTGCCCCAAGTCAAACGAGACCACCCTCGTGTTTCTATGATAATTCAGTCCGGAGATATCCCTTTGATCTCTTTCAATGGAAGTCTATGGGAGTTGTTGCTAAGGTGCTCTAAATGGTTGCTAGGGCGTGGCTTGATAGCTTCACAATGATCCTGAGAGACTGACTGGTCATCTGAGTAAAATGAGCCCGCCCCCTTGTCTCTAAGACACTGTGATCCAGAGTTATGTTCAATACAAAATCTACCATAGACTTAACATTGGGGCAACTTTGGGCAGCTCATGCCCCCCAGGGGTGCAACTTTTACCCCATTGTGAGGTATGTTCTCACAGAGCCTGTCAGCCTCTTCAAATCTGGTTAATCACACGTCTCTGTGAAATCCTCGATCTGAGCTATGACTCGTCAAAGTTCGGCGCAATGTTAAGTCAATGGGATTTTTTGCCCAATTTTTTGCCCCTGGGGCAATCACCGTACCCCCGATCGATTATAAAAGTCATAGGACACCATTCCCAAATAATCCGCACGATTTGACGCCTCATTTGTGGGTTTTCGACCAAAAAATTTTGAAAAAAATTCCATTGACTTACATTGGGGCAACTTTGGGCAGCTCCTGCCCCCCAGGGGTGCAACTTTTACCCCATTGTGAGGTATGTTCTCACAGAGCCTGTCAGCCTCTTCAAATGTGGTAAATCACATGTCTCTGCGAAATCCTCGCTTTGAGCTATGACTCGTCAAAGTTCGGCGCAATGTTAAGTCAATGGGATTTTTTGCCCAATTTTTTGCCCCTGGGGCAAACACCGTACCCCCGATCGCTTATAAAAGTCATAGCACACCTCTCCTCAATGAGCCGCACGATTTGACACCTCATTCATGGGTCTACGCCAAAAGGTGCGGGACGAGTTAGGTGCCGAAGTTTTGTACGGAAGAAGAAGAAGAAGAAGAAGAAGAAAAATAAGTATGTGAGATTACAATAGTGTTGCTTTGCAAGCACCACTAATAAGTATGTGAGATTACAATAGTGTTGCTTTGCAAGCACCACTAATAAGTATGTGAGATTACAATAGTGTTGCTTTGCAAGCACCACTAATAAGTATGCAAGAGAACAATAGTGATGCTTTGCCTATGGCAAGCACCACTAATAATAAGTTTAAATAGGATTTCAGTAAGTTGGCTTTCTCAAGCCAACCTAATAACTAGAATGTACATTTCCTGAAGAAAATGTGAGTGGTGCTTGCCGTGGCAAAATTTCTTACCACAATGTCCCACCTACTGCCCAAAGTTCAAAGAGGCCACCCCCATGACAGTAGAATGTTCTGGTGCAGAGATATAGGTGTTGTTCCATGGTTGCTAGGGAAACCCATCTGGTTGATATGCAGTTACTAAGGTGTCAGCCACCAACGCTACTTGCCATCCTGAGTAAAATATGTCAACCCGGAAGTCTCTACGATTTTCTAGTACAGAGATATGTGATTTGTTACATGGTTGCTAGGGTAACCCCATCTGGTTGCTAGGCAGTTACCAAGGGGCAAGCCAACAATGCTCCTTGCCATCCTAAATGAAAAAAGTCAACACGGAATCACTACAATTTTCTGGTTCAGAGATATATGATTTGTTACTTGGTTGCTAGGGTAACCCCATCTGGTTGCTAGGCAGTTACCAAGGTGACAGCCAACAATGCTCCTTGCTCTACTGAGTGAAATAAGTCAACCCGGAAGTCTCTGTGATTTTCTTGTGCAGCGATATGTGATTTGTTTATTGGTTGCTAGGGTAACCCCATCTGGTTGCTAGGCAGTTACCAAGGTGACAGGCAACAATGCTCCTTGCCATCCTGAGTGAAATAAGTCAACCCGGAAGTCTCTGTGATTTTCTAGTACAGAGATATGTGATTTGTTTCTTGGTTGCTAGGGTAACCCCATCTGGTTGCTAGGCAGTTACCAAGGTGACAGCCAAGAATGCTCCTTGCTATCCTGACTGAAATAAGTCAACCTGGAATCTCTACGATTTTCTGGTTCAGAGATACGTGATTTGTTAATTGGTTGCTAGCGTAACCCCATCTGGTTGCTAGGCAGTTACCAAGGTGACAGCCAACAATGCTCCTTGCCATCCTGAGTGAAATAAGTCAACCCGGTAGTCTCTGTGATTTTCTTGTGCAGAGAGGTGTGATTTGTTTCTTGGTTGCTAGGGTAACCCCATCTGGTTGCTAGGCAGTTACCAAGGTGACAGGCAACAATGCTCCTTGCCATCCTGAGTGAAATAAGTCAACCCGGAAGTCTCTGTGATTTTCTTGTGCAGAGATATGTGATTTGTTTCTTGGTTGCTAGGGTAACCCCATCTGGTTGCTAGGCAGTTACCAAGGTGACAGCAAACAATGCTCCGTGCCATCCTGAGTGAAATAAGTCAACCCGGAAGTCTCTGTGATTTTCTTGTGCAGAGATATGTGATTTGTTTATTGGTTGCTAGGGTAACCCCATTTGGTTGCTAGGCAGTTACCAGGGTGATATTTATCAAGTCTACTTTCCATCCTGAGTGAAATAAGTCAACCCGGAAGTCTCTACGACATTCTGATCCTAAGATACACATCTTAGTGATATTGAATGGATGTCAAAGGTGTTTTGTTGCTAGGGTGCTTTAAATGGTTGCTAGGGCGTGGCTAAGTAGTTCACATGATGAAAGATGAAGACTGATTACTCACCCAATTAAAACAAAGCAACTATCATGTCTCTAGGACATTCTGATCTGAAGATATCTTACTTCAATTGAAATCAATAAATGTGGTTGCTTGGGTGCTCCAAATTGTTGCTAGGGAGTGGCTTGGCAGCTGCCAATGATGAATCTCCAATGGCTGCTTGTCAGTATGAATGATACAAACCAACTCCCATGCCTCTGTGACATTCAGAATGGAAGATATCTCTCTTTGGATTTTGGTTGCTAAGGTGCTCGAAAATGGTTGCTAGGGAGGGGCTAGGAAGTGTTGAGGGGATTCATGATTGGCTGTTTTACTGCCCCAAGTCAAACGAGACCACCCTCGTGTTTCTATGATAATTCAGTCCGGAGATATCCCTTTGATCTCTTTCAATGGAAGTCTATGGGAGTTGTTGCTAAGGTGCTCTAAATGGTTGCTAGGGCGTGGCTTGATAGCTTCACAATGATCCTGAGAGATTGATTGGTCATCTGAGTAAAATGAGCCCGCCCCCTTGTCTCTAAGACACTTTGATCCAGAGTTATGTTCAATACAAAATCTACCATAGACTTAACATTGGGGCAACTTTGGGCAGCTCATGCCCCCCAGGGGTGCAACTTTTACCCCATTGTTAGGTATGTTCTCACAGAGCCTGTCAGCCTCTTCAAATGTGGTTAATCACACGTCTCTGTGAAATCCTCGCTTTGAGCTATGACTCGTCAAAGTTCGGCGCAATGTTAAGTCAATGGGATTTTTTGCCCAATTTTTTGCCCCTGGGGCAATCACCGTACCCCCGATCGATTATAAAAGTCATAGGACACCATTCCCAAATAATCCGCACGATTTGACGCCTCATTTGTGGGTTTTCGACCAAAAAATTTTGAAAAAAATTCCATTGACTTACATTGGGGCAACTTTGGGCAGCTCCTGCCCCCCAGGGGTGCAACTTTTACCCCATTGTGAGGTATGTTCTCACAGAGCCTGTCAGCCTCTTCAAATGTGGTAAATCACATGTCTCTGCGAAATCCTCGCTTTGAGCTATGACTCGTCAAAGTTCGGCGCAATGTTAAGTCAAAGGGATTTTTTGCCCAATTTTTTGCCCCTGGGGCAAACACCATACCCCCGATCGCTTATAAAAGTCATAGCACACCTCTCCTCAATGAGCCGCACGATTTGACACCTCATTCATGGGTCTACGCCAAAAGGTGCGGGACGAGTTAGGTGCCGAAGTTTTGTACGGAAGAAGAAGAAGAAGAAGAAGAAGAAGAAAAATAAGTATGTGAGATTACAATAGTGTTGCTTTGCAAGCACCACTAATAATAAGTTTAAATAGGATTTCAGTAAGTTGGCTTTCTCAAGCCAACCTAATAATAAGTTTAAATAGGATTTCAGTAAGTTGGCTTTCTCAAGCCAACCTAACTAGAATGTACATTTCCTGAAGAAAATGTGAGTGGTGCTTGCCGTGGCAAAACTCGTCAAATAGCATTTTCTAACTTGTTTCTAAGCACAAAAATAAAGGTCATAGAATGTTGCTAACACGTGTTTTTCATGATGGTAGCACGTTTTTAGAATGTTTTAGCACTTCGCTAGGTGAAGCTAGCATGTGTTAGCATGATACTAGCACGCTTTTAGCATGTTTTAGCACTTCGTTTGGCAATGCTAACATGTGTTAGCATGATGCTAGCACGTTTTTAACATGTTTTAGCAATCCCCTAAGCAATGCTAACATGCATTAGCATAATGCTAGCACGTTTTAACATGTTTTAGCACTTCGCTAGGTGAAGCTAGCATGTGTTAGCATGATGGTAGCACGTTTTTAACATGTTTTAGCAATCCCCTTTTCAATGCTAACATGCATTAGCATAATACTAGCACGTTTTTAGCATGTTTTAGCACTTCGCTAGGCGATGCTAACATGTGTTAGCATGATGGTAGCACGTTTTTAACATGTTTTAGCAATCCCCTTTTCAATGCTAACATGCATTAGCATAATTCTAGCACGTTTTAACATGTTTTAGCACTTTGCTAGGCAATGCCAGCATGTGTTAGCATGATGCTAGCACGTTTTTAGCATGTTTTAACACTTCGCTAGGCAATACTAGCATGTGTTAGCATGTTGTTAGCACATTTTTAGCATGTTGTAGCACTTCGCTAGACGATGCCAACATGTGTTAGCATGTTGTGAGCACGTTTTTAGCATGTTTTAGCACTTCGCTAGGCGATGCCAGCATGTGTTAGCATGTTGCTAACACGTTTATAGCATGTTTTAGCACTTCGCTAGGTGATGCCAGCATATGTTAGCATGATGCTAGCACATTTTTAGCATGTTTTAGGGTGTGGCTATGAAGATTTTTATTGGCTGCTTGATAAAAGAAATCCTCTGAGTGAGAGAGAGAGAGAGACGCAGGGCTGACAGGCCCTTTTTTGTCTGTGTGTGTGAAAATGTCAGTTGGGATTTAAATTTCTGAACATTCCGCAATGTAAAGTCAATGGGACTTTTTTGGCCGCTTTTTCGTCTGCTGTTCGAACATCGTACACCCGATCGCTTAGAAAAGATATAGCACACCTCTCCTCAATGAGCCGCACGATTTGATGCCTCACTCAGGGGTCTGTGAGAAAAGCTGCGGGAGGAGTAGCGCACCAAACTTTGTGTGGAATAATTTATGCAAGAGAACAATAGTGATGCTTTGCCTTTGGCAAGCACCACTAATAACTAGATTAAAAAGTTTGAGTACAAACTTTAGGTTGGCTTGAGAAAGCCTAGCATAAAGTTTGAAGTAGTTGTAAAAGTTTGAAGATTTAAGGTTTTTAGTTTGATGTAATTATAAGTAGTAGTTTTCAAAGTTCAAAGTTTAGAGATTATAAAACCATTCAGTCTATCAAATAGATAGATAGATAGATAGATAGATAGATAGATAGATAGATAGATAGATAGATAGATAGATAGATAGATAGATAGATAGATAGATAGATAGATAGACAGATATTGACCATCAGATAGATAGATAGACAGATAGAGTATGACCCACAGATAGATAGATAGATAGATAGATATTGACCATCAGATAGATAGATAGATAGATAGATAGATAGATAGATATTGACCCTCAGATAGATAGATAGATAGATAGATAGATAGATAGATAGATAGATAGATAGATAGATAGATAGATAGATAGATAGATAGATAGACAGATAGATATTGATCCTCAGATAGATAGATAGATAGATAGATAGATAGATAGATAGATAGATAGTCATTGACCCTTAGATAGATAGATAGATAGATAGATAGATAGATAGATAGATAGATAGAGTATGACCCACAGATAGATAGATAGATAGTTATTGACCCTCAGATAGATAGATAGATAGATAGATAGATAGATATTGACCCTCAGAAAGATAGATAGATAGATAGATAGAGTATGACCCACAGATAGATAGATAGATAGATAGATAGATAGAGTATGACCCACAGATAGATAGATAGATAGATAGATAGATAGATAGATAGAGTATGACCCACAGATAGATAGATAGTCATTGACCCTTAGATAGATAGATAGATAGATAGATAGATAGATAGATAAATAGATAGAGTATGACCCACAGATAGATAGATAGATAGATAGATAGATAGAGTATGACCCACAGATAGATAGATAGATATTGACCCTCAGATAGATAGATAGATAGATAGACAGATAGATATTGACCCTCAGAAAGATAGATAGATAGACAGATAGATAGATATATTATTTTTTACTTGGTTGCTAGGGTAACCCAATCTGGTTGCTAGGCAGTTTCCAGGGTGATCCTTATCAAGCCTCCTTTTCATTCTGAGTGAATAAAGTCAACCTGGAAGTCTCTATGATTTTCTTTTGCATAGATATGTGATTTGTTACTTGGTTGCTAGGGTAACCATATCTGGTTGATAGGCAGTTACCAGAGTGATACATATCAAGGCTACTTTCCATTCTGAGTGAAATAATTCAAACAGGAAGTGTATACGATTTTCTGGTGCAGAGATATGTGATTTGTTACTTGGTTGCTAGGGTAACCCCATCTGGTTGCTAGGCAGTTACCAACGTGTTACTCATAAGGCTCCTTGCAATCCTGTGTGAAATATGTCAACCCCTAAGTCTTTATGATTTTCTGGTTCAAAGATATGTGATTTGTTACTTGGTTGCTAGGGTAACCACATCTGGTTGCTATGCAGTTACCAGGGTGATACTTATCAAGCCTCCTTTCCATCCTGAGTGAAAAAAGTCAACCCAGAATTCTCCACGATTTTCTGTTGCAGAGATATGTGATTTGTTATTTGGTTGCTAGGGTAACCATATCTGGTTGCTAGGCAGTTACCAGAGTGATACATATCAAGGCTACTTCCCATCCTGAGCGAATTAATTCAAACAGGAAGTCTCTACGATTTTCTGGTGAAGAGATATGTTATTTGTTACTTGGTTGCTAGGGTAACCCCATCTGGTTGCTATGCAGTTACCAGGGTGATACTTATCAAGCCTCCTTTCCATCCTGAGTGAATTATGTCAACCCGGAAGTCTCTACGATTTTCTGTTGCAGAGATATGTGATTTGTTACTTGGTTGCTAGGGTAACCGCATCTGGTTGCTAGGCAGTTACCAGAGTGATACATATCAAGGCTACTTTCCATCCTGAGTGAAATAAGTGAAACAGGAAGTCTCTACGATTTTCTGGTGCAGAGATATGTGATTTGTTACTTGGTTGCTAGGGTAAACACATCTGGTTGCTAGGCAGTTACCAAAGTGATACTCATAAGGCTCCTTGCAATCCTGTGTGAAATATGTCAACCCCTAAGTCTCTATGATGTTCTGGTTCAAAGATATGTGATTTGTTACTTGGTTGCTAGGGTAACCCCGTCTGGTTGCTAGTTAGTTACCAAAGTGATACTCATAAGGCTCCTTGCAATCCTGAGTGAAATATGTGAAACAGGAAGTCTCTACGATGTTCTGGTTCAAATATATATGATTTGTTACTTGGTTGCTAGGGTAACCATATCTGGTTGCTAGGCAGTTACCAGAGTGATACATATCAAGGCTACTTTCCATCCTGAGTGAAATAAGCGAAACAGGTAGTCTCTACGATATACTGGTGCAGATATATGTGATTTGTTACTTGGTTGCTAGGGTAACCCCGTCTGGTTGCTAGGCAGTTACCAGAGTGATACATATCAAGGCTACTTTCCATCCTGAGTGAATAAAGTCAACCCGGAAGTCTCTATGATTTTCTGTTGCAGAGATATGTGATTTGTTACTTGGTTGCTAGGGTAATCACATCTGGTTGCTAGGCAGTTACCAGAGTGATACATATCAAGGCTACTTTCCATCCTGAGTGAAATAAGTGAAACAGGAAGTCTCTACGATTTTCTGGTGCAGAGATATGTGATTTGTTAGTTGGTTCCTAGGGTAACCCCATCTGGTTGCTAGGCAGTTACTAAGGTGATACTCATAAGGCTCCTTGCAATCCTGTGTGAAATATGTTAACCCCTAAGTCTCTACGATGTTCTGGTTCAAAGATATGTGATTTGTTACTTGGTTGCTAGGGTAACCGCATCTGGTTGCTAGGCAGTTACCAGAGGGATACATATCAAGGCTACTTTCCATCCTGAGTGAAATAAGTGAAACAGGAAGTCTCTATGATTTTCTGGTGCAGAGATATGTGATTTGTTACTTGGTTGCTAGGGTAAACACATCTGGTTGCTAGGCAGTTACCAAAGTGATACTCATAAGGCTCCTTGCAATCCTGTGTGAAATATGTCAACCCCTAAGTCTCTACGATGTTCTGGTTCAAAGATATGTGATTTGTTACTTGGTTGCTAAGGTATCCCTGTCTGGTTGCTATGCAGTTACCAGAGTGATACATATCAAGGCTACTTTCCATCCTGAGTGAAATAAGTGAAACAGGTAGTCTCTACGATTTTCTGGTGCAGAGATATGTGATTTGTTACTTGGTTGCTAGGGTAACCCCGTCTGGTTGCTAGGCAGTTACCAGAGTGATACATATCAAGGCTACTTTCCATCCTGAGTGAATAAAGTCAACCCGGAAGTCTCTCTGATTTTCTGTTGCAGAGATATGTGATTTGTTACTTGGTTGCTAGGGTAATCACATCTGGTTGCTAGGCAGTTACCAGAGTGATACATATCAAGGCTACTTTCCATCCTGAGTGAAATAAGTCAACCCGGAAGTCTCTCTGATTTTCTGTTGCAGAGATATGTGATTTGTTACTTGGTTGCTAGGGTAATCACATCTGGTTGCTAGGCAGTTACCAGAGTGATACATATCAAGGCTACTTTCCATCTTGAGTGAAATAAGTGAAACAGGAAGTCACTACGATTTTCTGGTGCAGAGATATGTGATTTGTTACTTGGTTGCTAGGGTAACCCCATCTGGTTGCTAGGCAGTTACCAGAGTGATACGTATCAAGGCTACTTTCCATCCTGAGTGAAATAAGTGAAACAGGAAGTCTGTATGATTTTCTGGTGCAGAGATATGTGATTTGTTACTTGGTTGCTAGGGTAACCCCATCTGGTTGCTGGCAGTTACCAGAGTGATACATATCAAGGCTACTTTCCATCCTGAGTGAAATAAGTGAAACAGGAAGTCTGTATGATTTTCTGGTGCAGAAATATGTGATTTGTTATTTGGTTGCTAGGATAACCCTGTCTGGTTGCTATGCAGTTACCAGGGTGATACTTATCAAGCCTCCTTTCCATACTGAGTGAATCAAGTCAACCTGGAAGCTACTATACTGTGGCTATGAAGATTTTAGGTCATTACTTATTGGCTGCTTGATAAAAGAAATCCTCTGAGGGAGAGAGAGAGGGAGAGACGCAGGGCTGACAGGCCCTTTTTTGTCTGTGTGTGTGAAAACGTCAGTTGGGATTTAAATTTCTGAACATTCCGCAATGTTAATCAATGGGAGTTTTTCCGAGTTTTGATCGCCATTTTTAGGAAAACCTTAAGTCCGATCAGTTAGAAAAGATATAGCACACTATTCGGGATTAGTCTGAAGGTCTGTGCCGAGTTTGGTGCATGTAGCTTAAAAGCTCTAGGAGGAGTTACATTTAGAAATTTAGTCTCAGAAGAATAATAATAATAACTAGATTGAAAAGTTTGAGTACAAACTTTAGGTTGGCTTGAGAAAGCCTAGCATAAAGTTTGAAGTAGTTGTAAAAGTTTGAAGATTTACGGTTTCTAGTTTGATGTAATTATAAGTAGTAGTTTTCAAAGTTCAAAGTTTAGAGATTATAAAACCATTCAGTCTATCAAATAGATTAGATAGATAGATAGATAGATAGATAGATAGATAGATAGATAGATAGATAGATAGATAGATAGATAGATAGATAGATAGATAGATAGATATTGACCCTCAGATAGATAGATAGATAGATAGATAGATAGATAGATAGATAGATAGATAGATAGATAGATATTGACCCTCAGATAGATAGATAGTTATTGACCATCAGATAGATAGATAGATAGATAGATAGTTATTGACCATCAGATAGATAGATAGATAGATAGATATTGACCATTAGATAGATAGATAGATAGATAGATAGATAGATATTGATCCTCAGATAGATAGATAGATATTGACCCTCAGATAGATAGATAGATAGATAGAAAGATAGAAAGATAGATTGATAGTCATTGACCCTTAGATAGATAGATAGATAGATATTGAACGTCAGATATATAGATAGATAGATAGTCATTGACCCTGAGATATAGATAGATAGAGTATGAACCACAGATAGATAGATAGATAGATAGTTATTGACCCGCAGATAGTTAGATAGATAGATAGATAGATATTGACCCTCAGATAGATAGATAGATAGATAGATAGATAGTCATTGACTCTTAGATAGATAGATAGATATTGACCGTCAGATATATAGATAGACAGATAGTCATTGACCCTGAGATATAGATAGATAGAGTATGACCCACAGATAGATAGATAGATAGTTATTGACCCGCAGATAGTTAGATAGATAGATAGATAGATATTGACCCTCAGATAGATAGATAGATAGATAGATAGATAGATATTGACCATCAGAAAGATAGATAGATAGATAGATAGACAGATAGATATATCATTTTTTACTTGGTTGCTAGGGTAACCCAATCTGGTTGCTAGGCAGTTTCCAGGGTGATCCTTATCAAGCCTCCTTTTCATTCTGAGTGAATAAAGTCAACCCGGAAGTCTCTATGATTTTCTGTTGCATAGATATGTGATTTGTTACTTGGTTGCTAGGGTAACCATATCTGGTTGATAGGCAGTTACCAGAGTGATATATATCAAGTCTACTTTCCATCTTGAGTAAAATAAGTGAAACAGGAAGTCTCTACGATTTTCTGGTGCAGAGTTATGTGATTTGTTATTTGGTTGCTAGGGTAAGCCCTTGTCATTGCTAGGCAGTTACCAGAGTGATACTTATCAAGCCTCCTTTCCATCCTGAATAAATTATGTCAACCCGGAATTCTCTACGATTTTCTGGTGCAGAGATATGTGATTTGTTAGTTGGTTGCTAGGGTAACCCCATCTGGTTGCTAGGCAGTTACTAAGGTGATACTCATAAGGCTCCTTGCAATCCTGTGTGAAATATGTCAACCCCTAAGTCTCTACGATGTTCTGGTTCAAAGATATGTTATTTGTTACTTGGTTGCTAGGGTAACCGCATCTGGTTGCTAGGCAGTTACCAGAGGGATACATATCAAGGCTACTTTCCATCCTGAGTGAAATAAGTGAAACAGGAAGTCTCTATGATTTCCTGGTGCAGAGATATGTGACTTGTTACTTGGTTGCTAGGGTAAACACATCTGGTTGCTAGGCAGTTACCAAAGTGATACTCATAAGGCTCCTTGCAAT